>JAPMOR010106033.1:231-10527 GCA_026543865.1 Argiope aurantia | reverse complement strand
TTTATTTTTATTTTGTACGAAAAAAATTGTTGAAAAATATAGTTAAAATATTTATTTAAAAATTCATTAAAAATAGAAATTTAATTTTAAGATTAAAACATTGGTATCATTTAAAAGATAAATTTCTGATCTTTAACTGGATGTAAAAATGTTTTTTGTGCGGAAATATTTTCGGAAGTTATAGCAGAATCACGCCAAAATTTCGCTTAATTTTTAAATAAATAAAATTCTTATTAAAAATTCGAAAAAATAACACACAGGTGCACATTCCAGACATCCAAGGTGTACACGGGCCAAATTTGGTTTCTGTAGGTTAAATTGTCTGGCCTGTAGAGTGCCAACACACACACACACACACACACGCATTGAGCTTTTTTATAAATATAGATTAATTTTACAATTTATCTATTATTACTTATATTTTTGATCTTTACTTTTATCATTGTGAAATCGGATCCGAGATTGCAATATATGTCATTTTCAGCATGAAAACAGATAGAAAAAGGCTCTAATAGTTATTAAAAATATTAGAGCTGTTTCCAAGATACACGAAATAAATAAATTTAAATTATATACTAGACACACACACACATACACACACACAAGAATTACTTGTTTAAAGTTATAAAATTTTTCCTGAATCTCGGATGTTTACCTCGGTTTGTTTGAGTTCTGTTGGTGCTATCAATAGTTATTTATAATTTTTTTTTTGTGTGTAAATAAATTCGCAATTTTTTTAGATAATGAACTATATAGATAAAAAGCAAAACCTTATTTAAATATAAAATTTGATCCAATCGTTCGAGCCGGTTTTCGAGATATTATATTATACATATATATACAAGAATTGCTCGTTTAAAGATATAAACTTTAAATACATTTTTGTTATAAAGTAAAATTTAAATATATTTTGTAATATTCAAATTTAAATATTTAAGAATGAAATGCAAATATAGTATCTGCTCTGTAGTAATGAAAAATTAAATTTATAAACTGATGGCACACACACACAATGTATTTTAATAAAAAGAAATTACAAAAAGTTAAACATATTCAAAAAAATTTAACTTATAAGGAGAATAAATGAAAAAGCGATCCGTTTCGAGAAATAAGCAACAATCCCTGAAGAAACAAGGCTTCCGTTAATAACAATGTAGCGAGAATAAATGGAGAACATGGAAGTGGAATTTTGCAAATGTATGTAGGACTCAGGAATCACTACTATTTAGAATCACGCACATTTAATTACATTTAGGACGAACAATTACATTAACATAAAAGAAATGAACATTAAATAGATTTCGTCGAATTCGTCGCAGGATTAATTCACATGTTACGTCGCGTCTTTCGTTCAGAGACCCGTCTCGCCTCACACGTCCTGACTTTCGTTCAGACCCATCTCGTCTCGTCTGCACTCCGTCTAACAAGCATCAACGCCTGTTGGGCAGCAGATGGCGCTCGTTATTAGGCGTTCGTCACTACATGATACGCAAACACTGTTCTACGATTTTGCCATTTGATTATACTTTGGTTAAAACAAATAAAATAATGTACTATCGTTTTGTCTCAGTGGCGCCTGAAAATTCAAGCGAATGAATTTAAATCTTCCCATCAGCTGCTATTCCCTAATTTTTAACTATAGTAAAGAAACTGACTTTCAAACTCACAGATGGAAGTTTAATCAATTTCTTTTATTCTCAAATGGCACCGCCTTTTTGAAAAGTTCTCGTCCATTTCTTTCTGGAGCGGATATACTTTTCCCCTTTCACCAGCCGCTCTCTATCATTTTTCTGCATCAGACATTATTACTCTAATGTAGACAAATACGGTCTTGTGAAGGACCATCTGCTAATATAATGCTTCATTGCTTAACTTCGTTTTAAACTTCATTGCATGATTTTTTTTTTGCGAAATAAATAAGGGTGATATAATTCATGCTCTAGATTAAAGGAAAGATATTTTTAAAATATCCTAGTATAAATATATAATATAAAATAATTATAAAACAGTATGATGGAAATATCCATCATGCATATTTACATGTTAAGCTCAGTACAAAATCTTCAATGTCCCTCGCTTCTAAATTTCTCCACACATTATCGCTTTTATGAGCAAAAAAAATCTCTGATTAGTTATTAAAAAATATTCAAGAAATCGTACGTTTCTTCCAATCATAACAAACAGCAGAATGACAAGTTCAAAACCGCTATAATAATTACATTTGACTTTTTTTTTTTTTTTTTGACAGCTGCGTTCCTTTTTACACAACAGTCGTGAAAAAAGTTGCCAGCAACAACCAATTTACTGTACAACTGTTTCGAGTAAAAAAATTTTCTCTCTAAGTGTTATGAAGGAAATATCCCTCATCATGCAAAGAAGGGTTAAATATATTGTAGAAATAATATTCACGAAGAAGTATTTCATTTATCCAAGTATCTCTAGTAGCCATATACGATACGTCATTCATTTAAAATTCATCGAATGTCCCGTCCCTAACATGAATGAAACATATTGATTACGGATTAAATATAAAGCGAAGAAAGAGGGTAATAACATACATGAAATATAATTACCACAACCACGCATTTGCAACAATAATAGCTACATTTATCACATTTTTATTTTTCAGAGCAAAAAGCAAGGAATCTGAAATTTTGCCATCCCGAATATCTCTTGTAACTCACAACTGTAATTTCCACAGTGAACGTGATTTAATTCCAAGATAAAACAAACTCGTAAACAATACGCCGATACATTCTAGTAGCCTTCTACAAATGATAAGTCTTACCTCATAAGTTTTCTCAATTGCTAGCCACTTACGCTCCGTTAAAGCCCCTGCCTAATTTTTCAGGTAATTCCTAACTCATTTTCACACGCAACCCACTGCTAACTGTTCGGCTTAATTAAAATTCCTCGCCTGCTTTTCGTAATTGCAGTAAAAGAACACCAAATGATTCTTTTCTCTCGTGTCGGTGAATTTAATGAGGGAGTGTGCCTTCGATTCTCAGAAGACCCACTCAAAATCTAGGCTGCTTTGATCAAAAGGTGTGGGTGGAGCGCACAGTTTGTTCCATGATGAATGGTTGGTGATTGAAAAGAATGCTGAACAGTTTCTACTGAACCCCTCTTTTAGTTTAGTTATATTAACGATCCGTTTTAAAGCAGCACTTGGGCCATTTTGGAACGGACCTCATCATTTTTAACCATGGTCAGATGACGAGGACGATACCTGAGCTTCCATCCCCGTCCCCAAACTTCCACACCACACCAGTGGGAGACGTTTGGTCCCGACGGATTTAACGTGCATCATAGAATAGGTTTTCGATAGAATCGGGTCTCGAACCTGAAACCCTTCATCTCCGAAGCCGAGACCTTACCACCAGGCCACCGCGGCTCTATCGATCCCTCTTATAAATGTGTGTAAATTCAACTATATAACAACAAACGATGAGACTAAATCACCTAATTTAATCAAATAAATCATCTAATTTAATAAAATTAATACATGCGCATGCGTTAACAATCTCTAGTAAATATTTTCATTTGCAATTTTTTTGTAAAGTTTAACATCTCTTAACTTTTTTATATCTCGATTACATTTAATGCATTTACCTTTTATATATTTTCTTTTTTTTCACATTGTCGTATACAAGTGTTTTTGTATACACTCCAATGTGTTTTCTGTAGTTGTATGATAAACAGTTATTTTCTTGACATTTTCTCTCGATTTTATATTTCATATATAGTTCTATTGTCGATTTTATGTTTGCTTTATTTGTATCAGTCTCTTTAAAGCAGCCTTTTATCAACCTTTTAAAGATATCGAGTATTTTTAGCTTCAATGCCCTTTTCAACCGTATGTTTGGCGCAGCATGTCCAAACTTGACCCCTGACTCTTGCGCCATTAACCATTAAACCTACAAACCAACCAACAAAGGCAGTTATTCTCTTAGATAGTTTTTCCGCTGCGCCTGTCATTAGATTTTATATACTAAGCTCAAGCCTTATCTTGATATTACACAAAAAAAGTTTCGTATGAGGCTAATTTTTTAATCATACCGGGTATGAAACTATATTTCACATGAGCAGACCCCCTACACTGATTTTCTACATAATCCAAACAAGGATTTTAAAGTATAAAGAGGTGTTAAAAATATGCACCTGGACCTCAACCATTCGGGTTCTTTCAAGGAATTCGATCTCGAGTTCGTCGGTCTTTGAAGAAATACTAACCAAAAAATAAAAATGGTATTCAAATTTTATATTTGATAATTGCGCGACATAGGAACTTTGCTTAAAAAATTGAAATGTACATTTTATTTCAAAAAGCAAGAAGTAACTACGATCCTCTAAACTCCTCACTTTATTCTTAGTTCCTGAATTCAGAGTATTAAAATTATCGGCAAGGGGGCATTGAGAGAATCGTGGAAAAATAGAGTTGCCTTTATTAAATCGAATAAAATCCTTGCAACATTATAATTGTCCACAGGAACAAGATCTTCACGTTATTGGAAGAGAAACAATTTTTCAACTCCAGCAGAGATCAACTCGATATTTTTATTTTTAAATATTAATAAATCAAGCTAGAAAATTTTTGCCATGTCCCAAACAGAAAGGTGATTTTCAATTCAAAACCAAAAAGCATGTTGTTGGTATATTCTTGGAAGTACTTTAAAGCGCGTCTATGGACTTAAGTTCTGGTTGACCGAAAAAACATTCGAAAGTTTTTATATCTCCCCTAACCTCTTAGGATAGCTGCTTCCGGTCACTCCGAGGGTGTGGCGCCAGACCATTACTCGGGATAATTTCCATCCACACTTCCCCAAGTCTCAAAATAGGTCCTGCTCCCCCTCCCCTAGCAGTACGTGACGCGAAATTTATTTTCATCGGCATCTCCTCACGAATAATGGTTCTTTATGCATGTTGTAGTTGCTTCTATTTTTTTTCCTACAAACAACTACAGTTGCCTCCAAAAGCTTAAAGGGAAAGTCATTTGTCCAGTAGGAACATTGACTGGGTTTACTTAACATCCCCAGGTCCATTAAAAGTAATTGAAATTAATGGAAGTATGGGCTATCCGCCGTTTTCCATTTTGCTAATTACGTTCCAATTTGCCATTTTCTCTGCGATCACCGACGCACGAATGCTTCCCTTCCTTGGAGAACGAGGGAAATGAGATCTATATTTCTTCACTTCATCTAATATTTAATGAATTTTAAAAGTTTTGATGGTCTCTCTCAAAAATCTAATCATATAAAGAATCTCTAAGATATTAGTGTATCATTACATATTCAACGGATGTTTTTAATATAAATTTCTTTAAAATTCAGATTCAGATACAGATTTGAAGAAATTGGCAAAGTATAGTGACAAGTTTAATCAAATCTTATAAGAACTGTGCAATATTAAGAAGTATTTAAGGATATAAAGACTAATTTATGCCCAACATTTCATTAAAGTAAACAAAAGAAGCTTTGAAATCAAGTTCACTCAAGTGACTTCAGAAAAATATAAGATTTAGAGCTATACAAAAAAATTGTAGTAGAAAAATTTAAGACAATACGGAAAATAGTGTTTCTTTAAAATGGTGGAGTTATTTTATGTAAAAAAAAATATATGCATTTTATGAACATTACTTCAAACATGTATTAGAATCATAGAATATTTCTAAGAATAGTTAATGAATCTTAGAAATGGTTGACAATGAATCCATGATCATAAAGTGAGGACATTTTTCAAGAATAATTATAACTTTCACAAAAGCTATTTTAACAACAGAAACTACTGTCGAATTTATCACTCACCTAAAATTAAGTCGAAAATTTTGAAAACATAATTTTCTTGATTCTGCCGGTTTTGCTTTTCTTATAAATTCTTCTTTTAAGAATGAAACGTTTTGTGAAACAAAGCTCTATTTTATCTCAAAAATCATTTTGCCTCGTCTCAATCTAAGCATTCTAAATAATAAAAGATAATTTCTTTCTAAGAAATTATTTTGATTTAACTTTTAGATTAAGGTTGGATAAAATTTCTATACTTTATTCAAAAATGAATACTGTTGAAAAAAAAATAACAATAACTCACGTACTAAAATCCCACTTTCGAAGATGTGGTTCGTTTTGAATTCTCTTTCACTTTTTTATTCTTATCTCCTTTATTAAGAATAAATTTTTATGGCAGTTTGGATAATATAAGAGAATTGGAAGGTAAAATTATGAGCAAAGTGACTGATAATTTGACTGAAGTTAGATTTGTTCCGACTTATACACATTGGGATGTTCATTAAATTCTAAACGTTCACTGGTGGAAACTAGCACCAGCTAGATAAACAAAGGGAAATATTCTGTTAGTATATCCTCTGTATCATTCTAACAAAAAAGGTAATTTACTAAGAAATTAAATTAGCATAATTTTTATTACTACTATCAAAAATCCCATCGAATTGTTACAGGCATTCAGAGAATCTCATTCCGTGGAGAACTAGCTTTTATTAAAGCGAGAGTTCGTATTGCACTGAAAGACACTAGCCTACAGGGGAGTCTTTACAGGCGCTAATGGCGTTACTTTCGAGAATTGAACATGCAGAGACACGCCCATAATGTCATGCAGAGACACACCCATTAAGAATAGTTTGATGTTAACATAATCATAAATTTGAAGCCAATATTTTATCTTCAGTGAAAACGTTAGTGAAGATTTAAACTATGAGAACCACACAAAAGACTATTAATCATTTACGATTAAGATATTTAAAATTGTGCATTATGATTATATATCCCAGAAATAATGTTAAAAGTTCGATAACATTTCCTTTATCAGCTTCTTTTTCTTCTAATTAACCTAGCAATTTATAAAACTTATTTCCGTATTGCCAATATTTAATTTTATCTTCTTTGAAAATTGTAACAACTTTCTATTGCGCAAGAAATTTGTTTCTAATTTTTTTTGCTTTATATTCTTTGAAAATTATATTTTGCATTATTTGACTGATAAAGTTTTCTCTAATAAATGCGAAGACAACTTGCTACTGTTCTTCGAAAGTCCGATTTCTACGTAGAAAAGATCGCATTCATCTAATGGTAAAGTCTCGGCTTTCTGATAGTGAGTCATGAATTTAAAAAACGATTGGGAGAAAAAAATACAACGGATTGCGTACGTTAAATACACTTCTAAAAATTGGATGCTCTCAAGTAATGCTCAACTAAGCTGTCTGGAGAGTCATCTGAGCATTTTCCAAAATTTTGAAAGATGTTACAAAATATTCCTGGCGTAACCACAAGATGGAATTCTAAACTAACTAATCTTATCATTAATAGGAAAATAGTTATGTGAGATTTAAGCACTATGAACTTTTTTGCAATAATCCTTAACTGAAATATTTTTGATTCTGTTTTTAGCATGCACTTGAGCGGTCATTATAACTGTTATTCGGTGAGATAATTTATAATTCAAGTTTTTATGGCAGAAATTTAGACATGACGATGTTCGAAAACATTTCTTTTCAAATTATACAGGTATTACTATAGATATGATTAATTCAGCGATTATACAGAATTATCGGGACAATTGATAATCACCACTAAAACTTATTGGTGAATATGAATAAGCACAGGTAATTTATACGTAATCACCATAACAAGATTACCACCATGTTATAACAAGATTATATAGAATTACGGTGACTATTGATAATCACCACTAAAACTTATTGGTGAATATGAATAAGCACAGGTACGTAATCACCATTTTATTGCATTTACCATAACATAGATATTAGATTCCAGTATGTTATAACAATATATAATAATACATTTTTTCACATATGAAAATTTTCAATTGCAAGTTTCGTTTAAGAAGAATACACTATTCTAGAAACTAAAGAAATCATAACTTTACACTACACCAGATAAATTTATTTTATAACTATTCCTTTTAAACCCCATAGTTTCAAATTGTCAGTCTGTTTTGAAATTACATCTAAATGCCAGTTTTACATAAAATTACAAATCTCCGAAGGTGAATAAATGACAGTAAAACTAAAACCAAAAAATTGAGCACAAGAGAGATTAAATTTCCTAAAGAAGAAGCCTGATATTTAAATCAAAGAAATGTAAAATTGGCGCATATGGATTCGTTTGCTATTTTTTTGACATCAAACAGAAATTTATGAATTTCAAAGTTAGATTTATGATGTCTTCAAAAAATAATAAAAATATTTTGAAGATTTATCACTTATTGGATATTGAAATTCTCGATTTTTCAATCGTACCTTCATTTTTGCTCTCCCAAGACTTGTTTATAACAATCGTAGAAAAGGAAAGGAGTGTCTATCTTCTTTGCGGAATTTCTACGATGGATGAATGAGATGTGTTATCTCCTTTGGGAAAAATGAATTACTTCAACAATTTCTATATCATCGGAGGAAGCTTTACTTCTTTTTCATTCTTTGCATATAAAGGGCAATTGATTCACTGGAAAAAAAATCTTTATAACTCTTCAATTTTATTAGTCCGACTCAATTTAAAATTCAGAATTTCATTTCAAATCAATTTGTGGCAGAAGTTATGAATCCATTCTTCTCTGGAGATTGAATTGTTGATGTAGAGACATCAGCTTTCAGAAATATTTCTGAAAATAGAAGGAGAAAAAGAAAGCTATCTACCTTCCAAAAAAAAAAACAATTTGACACTTATACCTTCTTCTCAAAACATAACGGAATCTCACTACTTTCTTTCGAAATTCCACCAAATATTACAGGAAAATCCGACGCATGACTCTCTCTTTCTTCGATTCAGAAAATTCCTCTTTTCCAGTTCCGGAAGAATAAGAAAGTGATTTTATATCCCGTTTTTGAAATCTCACAATGGTCGGAAATACTTCTGCTTTTTATAGTCGGATCCTGTTACAATCAAAAGAATTTTAACCAATATTTTCGTCTCGAGTTGCAATCATCTGGGGAGAAGAACAGTGAATTGAAATGATTCGAATAAATTCCAAGAGACATCTCTACCTCTAGTCCCATTTCGAAGATTCGCATGCCTTCAAGCACCTTACCAGAAGCACTTTCTTCAATTTATAAGTTGCTTCTAGTTTTCTCCTCTCCCTCAAGTTCATTTGTCCCAGGAGAAAAGACGGATAAGCTCTTGAAATCATTCGAACAACATTTTTTGACTCTTGAGACTAAAAACGTCGGTGCAGCTGATTGGACAGACAGCATTCACGAACTAGAATTTACCAAGGATCGCCTGCAATCGAACACTTCAAGGATTGCTTTTATTGAACAAAAGACCAAAGAACTATAAAGCAAAAACGCTCAAACTTATAACAACTCGCTTTGGGTTCCGAAATAAGCGAAAATACTTTAACCTTTGAAAATTGTCACAAACTACACCCATACTTTAATTTTCCCCATATGTTTTTCATATATATTTCATACGAGATTTTTTTCAGATAATATTTTTTTTCTAATAATTGGGAAACACTATATCACTAATTGTGTATTAAAGCATTTTACTTTTTTGGAATTTAAAATTTGGATTGAATAAAATTTTTTCCCTGTGGTCACATATTTATAAAAAAAAATTAGTGGTATTGAAAAATATTTAGGTCACCGAGAAGTTTTCTAAAGCTTGAATTTTAGTGCAAAAAAAAAGAATTAATTTTTTTTTATAAATTTAATAACAGAATGCAAATTTTTATTTTCAAGTACAAAAATGTTAAATTTAGAATTTTAATTAGAATTTAAAAAGTGCATTCATTTAATATATACTTTATCAGAATCGGTTCTAAAGTGATCAGAATTTAACAGAAAAAAGTCTATTGTTGATATTTTGTTTTCTTCTAGATTAATTTTTTATTAAAAAAATTTTGCAACCAACCATGCAAATCAAAACTATTTCAAAATTGAAGTGTTTCTACTAAACCTATCTTATTTTATGAAATTAAACTTATAATTGAAATAAATGAAATAAAACTGATTAGAAATTAATTTAAGAAGAATTTTCCTATAAAAACGGCTACAAATATTATTCAATATTCAAAAATATTGAACAAAAGATAATAAATAGTAAAAATCAAAGTGATTTTTTTTTCTATTAATACTAGCATGTTTGTTTTTGCTGATATGGAATGATGTTTCGCTTCAAATTTTGGAAGGTGTTTTTTTTTTCCCTGGTATTATTGAACCAAGAACCCATCTTTGTGTTCGAATTTCCAAATGCACTTTTTTAGATTTACATTATAGATGTTTCTGTAATCTGTTTAATAATGCTGTTTTTAATGCTCTTAAATTCGGAA
>JAPMOR010105959.1:17797-38350 GCA_026543865.1 Argiope aurantia | reverse complement strand
AGGTGCCGAATTTCTTCTTTACTGTACGAGGTGCCGAATTTCTTCTTCATTGTCCAGGATGTTAAATTTATCCTTTATATAATAGTATATTAGTATAATATTTCGAATAAAGCGAGATATTATGGTATATTTCACTTTCATTTAAATTTCACGAAATTTGATAGGGAATAGCAAAAATATCTATTTTGTTAAATTTTTTTCATTTTGAATGTAACCCTGAGGAAGAGAATATCTTAAAACGTTTCGGAATTTTGTATTTTTTATGCTTAAAGATTCTAGTGTTGGATTTCAAAGTACACGTTCAATGCACGCTTGGTGAAGTAAATTGAGACGCTCTTTCTTTTTTCTTGAGAAGGCTGGCATGGTTCGGTTGGCATCTTCTCTAAATAGAAGACACGAAGAAAAAGCCTCCGTCTTCATTTATTTTGGCAGTAACGATTAGTCTTAATCTTCTCTTAAGCAAAAAGACCGATTTGCAGAGAGAAAACCTTCTAAATGGAAACGGAATTGATCGTCAAGCTACAATCTCAATTACTCTAAATGTTTCAGTAAAAGAAGTGCAGACTGTAAATGCTTCATGGTTCTGAGTTTGAATCAATAGTTCTTTCGTTTCCTGTTTTGGAATGAAGGGAGAAAAAAATATAAAGAAACGGTTTCTTTTACTGAATCAAAAGAAAATACTGAAATCAAGAAAGTGAGATTAAGAGAGGGAATGAAAAAGGTAATTGAATATACTTTCAGTAACCCGTTCTAAAAGTAAGTAATTAAAAAATGAATGCTTATGGCTTTTTGTGTATTACATGTCAATTTATTTATTTAAGAAATCATTTTTATTTTGTTGCATTACTTATTAAATCTCCTTCAAAAAAGAAAACCTTAAATTTTTATATTTTTTTGTATATATTTATTGTATTATTTAGCTTGTAGTAAAACTCCTGTTGCCCCAAGAGGAAACCCGATGAAACGTGGCAAAATTACAAATTTAAAAACAATGGTTAAAAATTCAGACAATAGATTCAAATAAATGCACATATTAATACATTTTTTGTAAAATAAAAAACGATCTATAATTTCTAAAATGAAAATGCATCCGTTGAATCTTGGTTTCTTCCTATTCCCAAGTGTGTGAATGAAAATAATAGCTGCTATTTCTAAAATCCTGATAAAATAATGAATATGAAAGAAAGATGGTCTATTTTTCCCTTAATATATTTTCACTAAATTAATACATAATGAATAAGTTGTTAGGTTATTTCTAACATAGTTTTGAAATAAAAGCAATTTTTACCTTTCGCCAAACATTGGAATGAAAATGAGTAGACTTCTGTCTATTTACTCGTACGTGGATTTAATTCTATCATAGTTTCGTAGTATGATGAAAAGAATTACGTATGCGTTTTATTACTCGTCTGATAGGCAGATTAAATAAAAAAAAAGATCTCTTAGAGATCTACAGTTTTGGTTTTGATAACACTTCTTATCTTATTTGAATTCCCTTGGTTTAATATGTAATATTAAGTAATATACACAGCGCTGGTCGGAATTAAATTGCGCTTACATTTTACATATTAAACATACATATTTTATAACAATACACTACTTTATTGGCAATTCTTGGACTTTGGTTGTTACTTGAAGCTAATAAAAATATTCCCAAAAGGCTTGTATCAGAAATAAAAAAATAATAATTGTAAAATACTTGGTTATCAAGAAATAACAGGAGGTGTTCGGAGCCCTGTAGCGTGTTATGTATTTGACGAAATATAACAAAAATTGATTACTATACACATTAAATTATGCGATTTTGATTTATCAAAAAACAAACAAACCAAGAAACGCCGATGGGGAAGATCCTGGCGCTGCAAACGCATAATGTGTGGAAAAATAATACATAACTGCCAATGGAAACAGTAAATAGCAACACACCATATACCAATGAAAAACGTTTATTATAGCAACTTACAAATTTGACTCAATGTGACCACCAAATAGATGTTCCAATAATTGCATGCGGTATACATATTTTTCGACGGTGGCTCGCAGTATATCGGCATTTATTCGTCTAACATGAAGCATTATTTGATCTTTTCAAGTAGAAATTTCAGATTCATGTCCTTGATAAACAACGCCTTTCAAATGAACCAGACCCGCCTCACAACCAGAATTTGTCAAGATTCAGATCAATGTCATCAGTTAATGGGTGTTACCTTATACGTATAATATTTCAGCAACTTAAAAAATATCTTCTGCATCGTCGAGAATGGGATATTTGTTTGTCGTGATATTGAACGTGCACTGCTGGTACTATGTTTATTAACTATCGCCTGATCCATAACTGCAGTTGCAACTTCTTCCTGCTTGATAACTTTATGCCCTCAGCCCGGTTGCACACCAAGAATTCCTGTTGTTTCAAATCTTTCAACCATTCTTCGTAAGTTAGTTATGGTCATCGGTTCTCTACGTAACTGTTTTAACCGCCGGCATTCACGAAGAGCAGCATTGGCATTTTCATCCCGCTGATGAAACAGCTTTACTAATGAGGCACGTTCATGTTGTGACAAAGCCACCGACCGGCAAATTCTTTGCAGAACGACTTGAATACCGGCAATCCTTCCTTTTATCCTAGATATCGAGTCACAAAGTACCGTATATGCAAAATGCATAATACATTTTTCCAGCGAAGGGCCAGGATTTCTCCTGTTAGCGTTTTTGGTACTAATTGTTTTTTCTTGCTAAATCGAAACCGCATACTTCAATGTATATTGTGGCCACATTTTGTTATATTTCGTCCAATACAATACACGCTACAGGGCTCCGAACATCTGTTATTTCTTGATCACCCTGTATATAGAAGTCTTACCATATTTCAAAATCTTGGCATTATAGTTAAAAGAATAACAATTAAAAAACATATTATACAGAAAGAAATTTGACATCACTGAAAATATAGAATTTATTATTTTTTAAGATGGTATTAAAATTCTCCGGCGCAATTTTTACAATATAATTTGCTTCAAATTTGTTGTCAAGAATGATAAAATGTCGATTAGTTTTTAATTGAATATTTAATTAACTTTTGCAATTTGAGCACTTGATGTTTTTCTTTTATCTTAAAGAAAAGGTGTACAAACTGTAGTGGAAATCAGATAATTCGTTTAGAAGATGCCGAACATATATGCAATGATTCTGCATAACTACAATGATTTTTATTGATATCAATTCCATTATATTAAAAGACGTTTGGTGAAATATAGTTTCTGTAATTCTCATATAATTTTATATCAGACAGATGAAAAAAACATAGCAGCATTTTTACAAAATTGGGCAAGAAATGACATATTTAACATAACGCAAAAGTATCTTATACCGTATACGGTACACCGTGCAATCTTTCGATTCCAATAAATATAGCAATCGATAAGTAAAACGTATTTAAATTTAAGCTTAGAAAGAAAATGAATTGCAAACTACATAGAAATATTCAAATTTCAGTACAATATTTTATATTCATTTAAAAAAATACTGTAAATTTTTTGATTAAGTGATTTTTATATAAAAAAAGGGTTTTTTTTATATTCGCATTTACTTTCTTGTTACTCTATTAATAGTATTTTGAAGAACAACCTATTTGTTTCTAATGATGCTCGATCATGGCTGTAGCATATTTTGAGGCACTCACAATCAATTTAAATATTTGACGAAATTTATTTAAAAAATTTAAACAAGTACAATTTTAAACCTCGCATAATACTTACCAGAAAGATAATCATATTTTTCAGTTTCCAAAATATCTTTGAAACACTAATTTTTATTTTCAGTGTAAGTGGCAATACAACTGTTGCGTTGCTAGAGACAATCATCACGTTGATTCAAAATACTTGAATATTAAACATTAAATTAAAACTTTCAGACGCCTTTTTGTAGCCATTCTTTCCTTTTAAGGCTTCACACGTTTATCCAACAAGATTCATGTAATCAATACGGTAGTACAAACAGTAATACTTAAACAGTAATAATAATTAACAGTAATACTTAATTAACCGTAATAATTAGATATCTGCTATGTGTAAAAATACCAACCTAAAATAATCACTTTTATCTGCAACTGAAAACTTAAATATTTATTCATTCAGTAAATGATATTCCTGTACCTGTCATAAATATGGTATATATTTAATAAAAGGATAAAGTTAACTTTGCATACTTTATCTTTGTAAGTTCTCCAGAGAAAAAAAATGCAAAGGAGATCTTATCAGTCGTTCTTCAGTAATAAGTGCGACCATTATAGTGGTCGATGTAATACAGTGTTATCTTAAGTGCTCAACTTTTCGATGATGCAGCGTACTGTTATATACCTATAAACTCCCTCCGTAAATGTCTTAAGTAATGAAAAACCTCACTAAAAGTTGTTCAAATGTTCTCAAGCCATAAACGAGCCTAACAGACATAAAAATGACATAAATCGGGTTTCTGATTTCCGTTGTTCCACGTCATTGTCTGAAGGTATAAAACTTATCTCAAAGCCCTGTGCAAGTTCTGTCGAGTGAAAAAAAATCTACAAAGTAGGTTACTTGTAACATGTACGATCAAAGTCCTTTTTTAGGAGAAGAGATCTTTTTTTAATACTTTCACAAAGAAATAGATTAGAAAAATTTTAAAGTGTGCCTAACTGATTACTTTCAGTTTTCCCTTGTATTCTCCTACATTTTAGTAGTAAAATATAATAAAATTCAGATATAAATTTTCATCAATTACAATTTAAAATTACATTTTAGTTTCAGTTTAGTGTAGGTAATGAAATAAAAGAAAATTCAAATGGCTGTTTTGCTTCCCTTTGAATTTTGAATCAGCTGTTGATGCTATACCAATAAATGGGCACTCATCGCGTAAATTCTGGTATTGTATTTAGTATTCATAAATAACTGCATGCATTTCTGATGAAAATAATTTGATTAACAGAAAAAAAGGCTACTAATTATAAAAATCTTTCAGTTAAGTCTTTAGTTCACAGAAGCAAGATCGTTTAAAGGATTAAAATATACTGTTGCACTTTCGATTATCACAGCCATGTTTTAATTCTAAAAAAAAAAACAGAAAAGGTTGAAAATATGGGTTATTTAATGCCCAAAAGAGACAGCTAAGATTCTAAACATGATAAAATTAAAGTTCCTTGCATTCATATCAGACAAGCCTGCAAATACAAACAGGTGATTGAGTATCAGTTGAATCCTTACAAAAAAACAACATAACTCAAAATATGAACCTCGATCACAGTTTTCAGTTACCTTCAGTTACCTTTAGGTTCAGTTATCTTCTTCTGGTGCCATTTCAAGCTATAATTTATCGTAATTTGAATATATTTTCGATTTGAATTTCTTGAAGTGCATTTAAGATAGAGCAGAGGATTAATGCACCCAAAGCGATGAGAGTAACACAATTTTTTTCTCTAAAGCTGTAACTATTTAGTCAATTTAATGATATTAAAATTTATTTTCTAACAAATGCATTCATTAGGTCGGTAATTCCTTAATTGCTTGCAATCTTATCAGCATATTATTCGGACTGAAGGAAAAAACAAAATTTTAATATCATAACATCGGTCATATCAGATTGTTCAGAAAATTATGGCGATTTTACGAAAATAACTAATAATTAAATTTGTGTGAATAATTTCAGTAAATAAAAATTCTGAAATGATAGCGATCTAATAGAATATGGCATAACAAGAAAACATATGTCTTAATCAAATTATTTAATGGATATATATTTAATATTTACTCGATATTTAAAAAATAATTTCTTAAATATTTGAATTATAAAAAAATATGAGTTATTATAATAACAGCATGTATTTTTTAACACAGGACACAAAATTTAAATTCATCATCACTCTACATATTTTGCAATCTCTAAGATATTTTTTATTTACTATCGTCGAACCTAACTCTTTAGCAGTCTTATCTTCTATTTCTTTTTATTCCCCGATCCGCACTCGATGCAGGAAGAAAGATAAGAAAAACTGACGACCTAGATAAACTCTCCTTTAATAAAGATGATTCGTATTCTTTCCGAATATCCATGACACTCAAGTTGCGGATATTCCATCCCGCCGAACGATGTTTGTTATGAACCTGAAGCATTGACCACTTCTGTTTAATCATGTCTTTATCGGAACTTGTTTGTGGGAAATCCGCAAATAGTCGTGTACTAACTCGGCAGTGTTTCGAACTATCTGTAATTAAGCGTTTGCTGAACGCTGCCCAGTTCAAGGCCCCTAAAAGATAAGATGACAAAACTTTTTCCCCCTCGGATTCCAAATCAATAAAGAATAGATTCTCAGAAGAAATGCTATTGCAAAGCATTAAGCTGAAATTGCCTTGTTAGATAGTTTTCTTAATGCTTCAGCGCTTATTGGGCTTAACCATACAACCAGCATGTTGTCAAATTATGATTGTAAGCAATAAATAAATATGTTTTTACTTTAAATAGTTTTTTGAATTTATAATGACAATTGATTAGAAAATATTTGTTTTCAAGTCCATTTATAACTGAAAAATTACGATAATATAATTTATAATGGCATGAAATTTCTATTTTTTTCAATTACACAATTATGCATAACGCTAACAATAGATTTACAAAGATATTTTCTCAGATTGTAGCAACATACTTGCCTTTTATGATTGAAATAATATTGCCGCATTGAAGAAAGACTGTCGAATCTCCATGGCCGAATGGTCATGGCACTGGTCTTGTGATCAAGAGACCTGGGTTCGAATCCCGCTAGAGACACTGAGATTAATGGTATATGTAAATACTTGATTTTATGTTTTCCTTTATTTCATTGTTCCAGAAGATACTAGGCATTTCTTTAGTTTACCAGGCAAGTGTTCCGGACTTTTCTTACTGTTCCAGAAGAGCATTCTGGAACTTTCTCTGCTTATATAAAAGCAGAAGGTTTGTCAGTTACTGTATTCTCAGTTCTGAGTTCAGTTAATAAATTGGTTTAGCTCTACCTCTTGTGTGTGTCATTAAGTTCTATACTAAAGTATCTACGTGACATTCTTTGGTGGAGGCGCGATTCCAGTCCGGGAACGATTCCAGTCAGCGTGGAAACGCAATTATGAAGAAGCGATCGCCTTAAAGGCATTGAACCAGAATTTGGACTCTATAATCCACCATCCAGAAAGACAAGGGAAATGCCTGTGGAACCAGAGACAAAACCGATCATCCTGACATCAGCACAGCAACAATACAAGAATCCCTCTGTATTTAAAGGAGACGTAGGACAAGACCCAAACAAATGGCTGAAGGAATACGACAGAGTATCAAAATTTAACAGATGGGATGACATGACTTGTCTCGCAAATGTGTTCTTTTTTCTGAACGGCACAGCGAAACAATGGTACGAAAATAATGAGGAAAAATTGACTTCCTGGGATGTTTTTAAATCAATGTTAAAAGAAGCATTTGGAGAAACACAGCACTATGTAAAGAAGGCAGAAGATAAGCTCAAGTATAGAGCTCAAAAACCTGGCGAAAGCACGCAATCATACATCCAAAGAGTGTTGGGATTATGCCATCAAGTGAAACCAGGTATGTCAGAAGAAGAGGAAGTGTCTCATCTGATGAAAGGAGTCGCCGCAGATGTTTACCAGGCACTTCTGACGAAAGAAATAACCACTACAGAGGACTTTATAAAATGGTGTAGAAAAATCGAAGAAATGCAGCAAAAGAGGATCCGTGGTAGGAAATTTGAAAGGCTCCCAAATGTCGTACCAATGGCTGCAATTGACGAAAAACTGGATCTGGCATCAGTAATACGTCAAATAGTGCGGGAGGAGGTCCAGCGTCTTATGTCTCCAGTAGTCGATCCCGAAGTCCAGGACAAAGGCATTGAAACCATTGTTCGAGAGGAAGTGGAAAATGCTTTGGCTCCTTTGTCACAGACAACACCAGAGTGGACAAAGGTCAAACCAAGACTCCAACCTACTTATGCAGACGTTGCCAGACGACCTATGCCCGTAGCACAGCAAACACAGAGGAAGACGGATGTCTGGCGCACCCCTGATAGAAGACCCGTCTGTTTCCATTGTGGCCGCCCTGGCCATGTAGTTCGATATTGCCGAGATCGCAAAGATATTTTTGAGGCATATCGGGCTAATAGGAGAGATTTCTCCCGTCCACAGTCGAATTACGGACGTTATGCCGACGAATACAGCCGACCAGCAGCCCGAGGTTTGTTGCCCAGCCCATCACGAGGAGGATCACCGACAAACCGCTATAGATCTCCGTCGCCATATAGAAGATCCAGTCAATCTCCTAGCCGCAGAAATGAGGAAAACTAAGCGGTGCGACCTTCCTTGGGGGTGAGGCCGCTAGTGACAAAAATCCACCGATGCCGCAACATTGTGCCGGAAAGATGACCGGAAACAACATAGAAGTAATCCTCGATAATAAGCCAGTACCTGCCCTTGTGGACTCTGGAGCCTCATTTTCTGTAATCTCGGAGAAGTATCGTCGCCTACTGAAGAAAGTTATGTTTCCCACAACTAACAATGTTTTTTTTAAAGTCGCCGATGGAAATTACGTGAGACCAGTGGGAAAATGTACGTTTCGTCTCGAAATCAATGGCCGACCTCAAGCTTTTGAATTTATTGTTTTGCCGCAATGCAGTCACGATATCATCCTTGTTTGGAACTTTTTGGGCGCTTCTCAAGCTGTTATAGACTGTGACAGTTCGGAGCTCTTGTTTCAAGACGTCCTTCGAGAATCCCAAACTCCAGACTCCAGCCGTTTATTCACGATAGAAGACTATACAGTACCTGCTCTCTATCAGAAAGATTACTGTCTTAGGCTAGAGAATCATCGAGCTATCGCCGTAATAGTGGAGGGAAATAGGATGTTTCACTTAAACAAGGAAGTTGCCATTCCGTCTATTATAGTTACGCTCCTTAATGGTAAAGCTGAACTATGGGGTGTCAACGGACAAGGAGAACCTCAGATCATCTCTAAAGGCATGTACATCGGATATGCCGAACCCTTACGCGAAGACTACGTAAATACCATAGACGAAGGATCGCTTAATTCCAAGACCACTTCAAAGGCAAAATTGGGTGTAATCGACTGTACCACGATGATAGCTCTGGATTTGAGGATCGACCAAAAAGAAAGAATGTTGCATCTACTCCAGAGGTTTTCAGATATTTTAGATCAAGAAAGGACTTTCAAGAAAGGAAGTCAACTCAATGTTAAACACCGGATAAACACGGGAGACCACTTACCTATAAGTCAGAGAGCTTACAGAGTGTCCCCATCCGAACGCCGCATTATCAGCGAGGAAGTAACCAAAATGTTAGAAAGAGGCATCATTCAACCATCAGAAAGTCCATGGTCATCTCCATTCGTCTTGGTCAGGAAGAAAGATGGAAGCTGGCGTTTTTGTGTTGATTATCACCGACTCAACAAAATTACAAAGAAAGACTTGTATCCATTGCCGCGTATTGAAGACACCTTGGATAGCCTGAAGGGGGAAAAATATTTTTCGTCAACGGATCTCTACTCCGGTTACTGGCAAATAGAAGTCGATGAAGCCGATCGTGAGAAAACGGCTTTTATTACACCTGAGGGACTATACGAGTTTAAAGTGATGCCATTTGGCTTATGCAATGCTCCTGCAACTTTTGAAAGGTTGATGGATAATCTTCTGTGACATTTAAAATGGACAATGTGCCTTTGCTATTTAGACATTGTGGTGTTCTCAGAAACATTCGATGAACATCTTCGAGGTTGAATACCGTCCTTCAGTGTATACAGAACGCCGGCTTTATCCTTAATCCAAAAAAATGTCGCTTTGGAGCCCAAGAGATAAAGATCTTGGGTCACCTAGTATCCAGTGATGGCGTACGACCGGACCCAGAAAAATAAAGGCCGTGAGTGACTTTCCCATTCCTAGGAATATCCATGACATCAGAAGCTTTCTAGGACTTTGCTCTTACTATCACCGATTTATCAAGGATTTTTGCCATAAAGCCGAACCTCTATAGTTGTTACTGAAGGGGGACACAAAATTATGTTGGGGACCTGAACAAGTGGAAGTTTTTAATACCTTGAAGAAAGATCTTACCTCCGATCCTGTCTTAGGCCTTTATGACGAAACTGCACAAACGGAGCTTCACACCGACGCGAGTGGATACGGCATCGGCGCAGTATTAGTCCAAATCCAAGATGGGAAGGAAAAAGTAATAGCTTATGCCTCTCGGATTCTGACGAAGGCTGAAAAAAACTATTCCACAACTGAAAGAGAATGTCTTGCGGCCATATGGGCTATAACTAAGTTTCGGCCATATCTCTTTGGAAAGGCTTTCAAGATCGTCACCGACCATCATTCCCTGTGTTGGCTGACAGGACTGAAGGATCCCTCTGAAAGACTCGCTAGATGGGCGCTGCGACTCGAAGAATACGACGTATCAGTGGTGTACAAAAGTGGAAGGAAACACAAATATGCTGATAGTCTGTCCAGAAACCCATTGAAAGTCGATGCTTCATGGTCTGGGGACTCCATTGGTGCCACTTTATTCACTAATCTCTCAGAAGAACAGATGAAAGATCCAGAATTGGCAAGAATAATAAGAGACCAACAAAGTACCGAAGCAAGCAGGCTGGGAAACTTTGAAGTAGTCGAAGGAGTCCTCTAAAAGAAGAATTTTGATCCGACCGGAAAGAAATTTCTACCAGTGATCCCGAAGCATTTACGGCTCAGTATTCTAGAATCTCTCCACGATGACCCTACCGCCGGACATCTAGGATTCACCAGGACTTATGATAGAATAAGAAAGCGATTCCATTTGCCAGGTGTGTACAGAAATGTTTGAAGATATGTGATGCACTGCCGAGAATGTCAAAGGAGAAAATCTATTCCGCAGAAGCCACCAGGTCATCTCGTGCCTATTCCACCAGCTGCCGCTAGTTTCCATCGCGTCGGAATCGACCTGCTAGTACGATTTCCAAAATCTGATTACGGCAACAAATGGATTGTAGTATGCACTGATTATTTGACACGGTACGCAGTCACCAGAGTTTTACCGACGGTGGAAGCTACACAAATTGCCAAATTCCTACTAGAGGACATAATCCTGAAGCAAGGATCTCTACGAGTTATCATTACAGACCGTGGGCAAGTTTTTCAGTCTAAGCTGGTGTCCGATATTAATCGACTGTGCAACATCACTCATCGAATGACAACAGCCTATCATCCGCAAACAAATGGCCTTACAGAGCGATTCAACAAAACGCTAGCAGATATGCTTTCTATGTTTGTTGATGTTTAACAGAAGAACTGGGACCAGATATTGCCGTTCGTCACATTCGCCTACAACACTGCCAAGCAGGACACAACAGGTTTTACGCACTTCTACCTCCTACATGGGCGAGAAGCTGAAACGCCGTTGGATACGATGTTTCCTCTCTGCGCCAATGAGTTCAGCCAAGAAGACGATTACGTTAGTCATTAGATCATCGAGCAGAATCGAGAAGAATCGAGGCAATTAACTCGTGCACGAACTCTCGAGGCTCAGCAGAAAGATCGCCGGCATTATGACTCCAAACATCGGATGGTGGCATATGAACCAGGGGATTTAGTGTGGATTTTTATTAAAGTTCGTAAAAAGGGGCTTTCTGAGAATCTACACAAGAGGTACCTCGGCCCTTATCAAGTCTTGAGGCGGTTGTCCGACGTCACCTATGAAGTAGCCGATTTCGATCCAAATTCTAGTCGGCGGAAACCGAAAGAAGTTGTCCACGTTTTATGCATGAAACCATACCATAACCCAGAAGAACAAGACGACCAACATTCTTATAAAATAATGGAGGTTCCGGAAAGAGACCTTTCTCAAGAGACTACTCACCGTGAAGACACGACAACTTATACTGGCCCTGTGACTCGATCGAGAGCTAAAACCACACAATGAAATGTCATAACATCGAGACGATGTTCTTCTAAGGAGGGAGCAATGCCGCATTGAAGAAAGACTGTCGAATCTCCATGGCCGAATGGTCATGGGACTGGTCTTGTGATCAAGAGACCTGGGTTCGAATCCCGCTAGAGACACTGAGATTAATGGTATATGTAAATACTTAATTCCTTGATTTTATGTTTTCCTTTATTTCATGTTCCAGAAGATAGTGGACATTTCTTTAGTTTACCAGACAAGTGTTCTGGACTTTTCTTACTGTCTCCAGAAGAGTATTCTGGAACTTTCTCTGCTTATATAAAAGCAGAAGGTTTGTCAGTTACTGTATTCTCAGTTCTGAGTTCAGTTAATAAATTGGTTTAGCTCTACCTCTTGTGTGTGTCATTAAGTTCTATACTAAAGTATCTACGTGACAATATGAATCGAAATTTGATTACTTTTTTAAAAACTAAGCACAGACGTACTAGAAGAAAGAATCAAATAAATAACTCAGTATTTTTCAATCTAAAATTTAAATTGAAGGATTCTCAAACGAGCAATATGCCAATGAACATTTCCATTTGAGAGCGCAGTAATTTTACCTTTGTGCTTGTTTATTTACTTTATAAATAAACAAGATTGGAAAAACTGGAAAGCTATATTCTAGTAAAATATTATCTTAATTTCTTTGAATTATAAATGTGAAAGACTTTTATTCGAAATAGATTATGATGAAAGTTCAAGTTTGAGTTGAATGCATAGTAATTTTGTCTAAACTCTTTAATGCAATTATTCCGATATATAATAAACAATAAAAACATTATTTATAGTAGTTGATTGTCTTTTATTCCCTTTTTTATAAGAATTATATTTTTATATAAGAATTATTGAAACTATTTTCTCGATAAGCATATCAAATGTAGCTGATGAATCTATACAAATTTTCAATGAATGCGTTATTTTGTAGTAATGGAAGGATGATTTCACATTCTAAAAAGGCTAAAAAGAAACCGTTTCTATAAAAATTATTTTTAACCAAAACGAGATCTTGAATAATTGAAGCTAGCGATTATTATATGAAACCACTCAAAGTATTATTTGATAAATTTTATCGCACTGAATGATTATTCCAGTTTAAAAATTTAAGAATTTTCCGTCTTCTTATTGTATATTCTTATTCGAGCATGCTCCTGATAAAATTATTCAAAATCTTTGTAATTTAAAATTTGTACAAAATAAAAGATATATTTAATCCATTTTTCTTTTTAGAGAATAGAAGGCTTCAAATAAGGTCATTAGGTCAATTCCATGCAATTCGATTGGTCAAATAATATGTGGGATAGGCTTTCAAAATTCTATTACTTCGAGAATGCTAAATTAGAGTAATAAATAAAAATAATTTTTAGTCATAAATTGACAAATGTTTATAAATAATAAAATTTAATGAGCTCATGAAATATGGAAATTTTATTTTACTGTTCAAAAGAATGCCATTTTTTAATATCAGCTTAGATTTATAAAATGCATACATGATGTGCACTTTGAAATGCGAAATTCAAAGAGGGGGGGGGGTGATTATAGTTGAGGAATATGTTTCAAGTAGTAACGTGTCAAAATTGATATTATTATATAAAAAAATTGGAGCTTTATTGATGATGAAACCACGACGTATTTAAATAAAATATCTTATCAGCCAAAATATATCAACATAGTATTACCGATGACCTATAAATATAATAGAATCAAATTTTTAAGATTGAAATTTGAATTGCATCATGGGCAAATGAAATAGTAAAAAGCAACTGAGAATAATATATTTATTTGATATTGTTTAATATTTGGTGCAATGTAAGAGATATTGTATCTCAGTAGGCTTCCTTCGTCATATATTCATTTTTTGCAAAAAATAAATTTCATCAAAATGTATCATGTATATTATCTCCCTATACATGGATACAGAGAGAAACTTACTTACAAATTCATGATCATTTATGAGAAAGCGCAATATAAAAAGAATATATTCTTTAAAACCTACATAGTTAATATATAAAATTGACTGTGACATTTCATCGAAGAATTCTATCTTTGAAATTCTGCCAATGAAACTGGAAAGTCACAACCAATTAGAAGAAAAATTACTTTCTCGTACTTTCCTTAATATTAAAGGTATGCCTTGTTTTAGTTCTTAATAATAAATTGGCCCAATTTTCTGTCTGACAATATAAATTTACGGGAAGCGATGCATACAGAATGTTTCTAATTTTAAAAGTTACTGTAATTCATCGCTGAAACATAACATTTATTGTAGATTTTTGAATAGATTGTAAGATACTACAAATATCTTTACAGAAATATTCTGCGGCTAATTTAAAATCCGGTCTTACTCAGAATATTAAAATTTTAATCAAGTCTTTCACCTGCATCAGTTTCGCCACAACAAATGTTCGAGACTTGCTTATTTATTCCTTTTCACTAAGACGGTTGTTATTCAAAGAAGATTGCAATTAATTATGCATCAATATGCAATTGTTTCTCCCGAATCGCAGGACCTTCCAAGGGATAGTGCTCTGTCTGTTTGCTTTTCTGCTTCAGATTTTCTAGCCGTTTCAACAAAGGGAAATATTTTATAGCTCGCGTAATGGCCTATTTGTTATTTGAGCCGATCTCAAGGGAGTCGTCCATTCTGCTTTTACTTCCTCATTTGCATTTAGAGCAGCGGAGAGACCGTTTTTACTACTTCTAATCTTGAAATGTCTCTTTTCAAGTCGCAAATATGAAGAAGCCGCGATACTCACTTTTATTACCGCTAAATATGCGTTTATTTATAATTAGCAAGTTAGGAGAATTCACTGCTATCGCCATCTGCAAAGATTAACTTATTTAACGTGAAACCGGTTTACGAGCTGGTGGTTTACGCGGCTTCTAGATGAAGGCAAGGGAATATTTAGATTGAGGAAATTATGATTCTACTAAAGGATACAATAGTTTTCTTCACAGTTTTATTGCTTAAAATAATCCTTAAACTTTATCAAATGCATATAATGTCTGGGAGTGGAGGCATACAAAAAGAAAACACAGCATACAATATATTGTAAACAATCAATATCGCTAGACAATATATCTTAGAATTTGCTTGCCGGGGACCTGACCTACGGGTAGTGCGTCTTCCCCATGATCTGGGAGTCACGGATTGGAATCCGGCTTCGGGCATGGTTGTTCTTTACCCTGTGTTCTATCTGTGAGATGTGTGAAAGAGCCTTCCTGTAAAAAGCGGTTGTACAAGCGAGTGTGTGAGTGCCATTTTCATATAAGCTAGAAGTCAGACTTCTGCCCTCCGATGCTAAGCGGCCTTTATCCTCAGAAGCTACTCGGCTTAAATCACTGGCTTCTTCAGCGGGCTTGTCTATGGCAAGAGCCGTAGATAACAACAGAATTTGCTTTTTCTCTTCAAATAAGTACATTTTAAATATAGTTACATTTCTTCCCTTTTTCCATGATACTGTTGTTTTCAATAAACGAGTTGTGGGTATGTAGCATCTCATTAGGGACAAGCCAAATTATAATTTTTAGTGTTGGTTTCCAAAATCAGACTTGAATTCCATCAGGGTCTTGACTGGCATTGTCAAATAGGAGTTTCTGTGTGGGGATGCTTTACGGTGTTTCGTCATATCCATTTTGCGGCTTTCTTTGTTTGCTTATATTATTAGACTTTACATGGTAAATTTCATAAAAAATGGACAGTATAATAAAAAGCAATTTTAACCCGTTCACCTCGACTTTAAATCCCATGTAAAAATAATTCTTCTTAAGATAACCCTTGTAAAAATAGGATTTATTTACCTAATTAAAAATGAAGTTTGATATCTGGGATGTATGGATCAATTAGGACAATTAACAATACAAATAACATAAATTTATTTGATATATTATGAAGCTATTATCAGACACCAATATTTCTTTGAGAATTTTCTTTCATTTAATAGTCTTTTTTAAGTAATCATAATAATTTTTTTATTGATTTTGAAATAATTGCATTATACTGAGTGTTGCTGTGGAAAATTTGAAAATGAAAGTAATATTTGGAAACTCATTGCATACGTTTAAATTGAATGTCTCGTATTTTCAAAAATTGATATAATTGCAAATGTATTTCAAAAAGCTAAACAATTGAATTAAAAACACGATAGACTTTTAAAGTGTGTTAATGTTTATAGACATTATTTTACTAAGATAGATTACTAAGATAGATAAATAATATTTCCTCCTTTGCTGTTTATAATAACGATTTTTCTTATTAATTTAACTCTCTATTAAAGAAACTTCCTCGTACTCTTTGTCAATTCTATGCCTTCAAGTTCTTCTAAATTACTTCATACAAAGTTTCATATTATTGCTGTTATTTTTTTTAAATTACAGTTCACAAATGTTCCAATGTTTAATCATATAAAGAAAAAAACTGAAATCGTAATGAAGTAATTTGACAATAGATAACAATAATAATTGCAATTGAAATTAGCTATTATTAGATGGAATACTTTTTTTATAATTCAAACTTACTTTTCAAATCCTTTCAAAATAATTAAATTTTATTATATAATTAATGTATTGGAGTCAATCTTGACAAAAAAAAATGTCAAAATTTAATTTTCAAATAATCGTGCATTTTTTAAAATAATTATTTAATCTGAAATTTAATATATTTAGAAAGAATTATATATTTCCATAATAAAGCAATATAAACCAATTTATATTTTTCAAAGATTTTTTTTCAATAACAAATTGAAAATGGATTGGAAGACGATATTCTATAACTACAAAAGAAAATTATTGAACCGATCGTAACATGAAATTAGAAAAAAAAAATGCTATCTTTCATTGTAAATTGTCTTTAAAAAATATAGATATATTTATATTTAAGCATATTGTTTGATAATATTACAGTATAAAAGTTTATACTAAAGCTTACAAAAACGTATTTATATATGCACCAGAAAAATAATAAATAACATACATTGCACATACATCATATTTTTATTGTTGTGAGATTCATTAATTACATTAATTAAATTAATATGAGATTTAGTCTTTTTAAGACGATGCATATTATGCATTTCCGTTATGCCTGTATCTCATTATTTTAGTGAAATGTTCTATGAATGCTTTTACGAACCTAACATTTAAAATCGTTCTCTTTACTTATTTTTTCCTTTCCTTCCGAATCTTTCCAGCTCTTAAAAAAGTTCTTATTTTTATCTTCTTAAAAAAATATTTAATATTTTTATAAATATTAATCTAATAATAAAATATATAATAATTTATAAATATTGTTATAATAAATGTTATATAAATATTAATTTAAATTTCTTAAAAAACTTACTTCCTATTTCCCAGAAGGTTGTATTCAACTTTTAAAGAAAAAAAAAATATTGTATTGCATTGCATTACAAAACCAAACTTTTTAACTATAACATGTTAATCTATTTCATCGTTTCTCCAAAGTTTTACGAATAATGTTTCAATGCCTTCAGTTACCTACTTAGAGTTTATTATTTATTTCTTATTTTGTTATTTATATACTGAGTAAATAACTAAATAACTTTTGGCAGAATAGCCCTTAATTTCAGTATCAAATTACCAACAAAAAGGACTTAAAAAAGTATTATAATACAAATAGTTTTCAGTTGCAGAAGAACTTAAGTGAAAAGAACTTAAAAGTAAACATCAATTAAAATTGCAAAATCCTTCAAACTTACACTGCCCTTTTAAAGTACCAACAAATGACGTAAAACAAAAAAGACAAAAAAAAATGTACTTTTAAAGTTTTAAATTATTTTACTTAAAAGTTGTTTACACATACAGATCGTTTTTCCTTGCCAAATTAAAAGATCTTAATGACTCGAATTTATTCAGAGTTCTTTTATCTAGATTTAGAAACCAAGGGAATTGATAATTTATTCATCAACATACATTTTGTCTTGATTTTTTTGTAATAGTTTAAAAGCAAAATTGTCTTGCCTTTAAAAGTACTGTATTTTTTCCCCTTCCCCACTTAAGCATGTGCGCAAATGACCTTAATGAATAATTTTTATTTAAGATCAAGAAAGATTTATGGACTTAATTAGTCCTCTTCGGTAATTAGAAGTTCTCTCTTTGATTTCTATTCATAGTTACTTGTTTATCTTTTTCAACTTCCAATTATACATCTTTTCCTTATTCAAAGGAAAAACTCTTTCCTGAATAGTTTCTTGAAAGATTAACAGCATTTTAAAATTATATTTTTTTGTCTTGTATTGTTTTTGTATTACATTCACAATTATTTTTTAGACAAGGGGATACGCTTCCTAATTACCTAAAAATGAAAGTAAAGCTTGTAAAACTCAGATTTCTTTCAGTAATTAGAATAGAAACGAATGAAATATTTTAATCATTATTTTATTTTGCTGATAATAGTCAATGATGAATGTCCAGTGATTTATATTTAATTACTCAATATAAGTAATACCCCATTTCATAGGATATGTTTCAAGGTTTTTTTTACTTCAACTCTCTTTCGTGAATTTTGTTGAATTTTGGAGGACAGATTTTTTTCATAAATAATCCGATTTGAAAATAGGACAATAAGTATTTTTTATTATATATTGTAGGTTTGAAAAGCCTTCAGAACAAACGATTTCTGTTAAATTTAAAAACAAGATAAGACTATAAAAATTTAAAAAAATAATAAATAAATAAGTAAAGAGATTTGAAACTCTTGCCAAAAGCATTATAGCAAGAAAAAGTTGTAAGTTTGATTTCCCAATGTTCTTTATTTTTAAAAATTTTCTCTTAATTAAATATATTACGTGCACTAACATAAAAAAATGATGCATTCAATCTAATCTCAGCAAATCCAGCAAGAAATAAAAAAATAAAAACTTTATGGGAATAATTGTTGCAAAATATGCTTAATATGCATATTGAAACAAAAATGCAAGAAAATATTGGTATCGCAAATAATTTTTATCTTCAAAAGTTATTTTGTAGCAATACTTATTGTAGAATTAAATTTTTTTATGCTATTGACGATAAATTTAAACTTTTGATTAAATTTTGAAAAAAATATATTAAAATTTTAATAGATAATAAAAATATTATTTTTTAAAATAATAAAATATATTTTTAAAATTCATATTAATCCTTTTATTTATTGCACAAACTCAGAAATCACCACTATTTCTTAAATAATATTTTACAAAAAAGGAAATTTCAAATGCCGAAAATCTCGCTGCATTCAGAATTAGCATTCATTCCGGTTCTGGATGATTAAACTTTTAATAAAAACATATATTTTCGAATTGCTTTATTAACATTAAATTTTCAAATAATAATTTCGGTCAATTGGTAAAAAATACAATATGAATAATATTCTTATAAAATAAATTCTAAACAGCCGGAACATTATAAAAAATCTCCTTACGAAGTTAATATCTACATTTACAAAGTTCTTTTGTGTTTGAATAAAATAGTAATGTGGATTTTCTTAGTGCACATTTTCTTTTATAAATCAACCATTTGATCAAAATTATATTGGTTATTTTCTTTTTCCTGGTGCAAATTAAAATGAAATGCATGTGTGAAATACAATAAATTAAAAATGTTTGTTTTCTTAAAATAAATTTGAAAAATTATAATTTTATTTGTTTACTGTAAAAAATAAACATACGAATAAGGAAAGGCAACTTTCTTAATTGACAAAGTGCTTTAAATTTCGCTGATTCGAATAAATTAAGATATAAGTAAAATCATACTCGTTATAGGGAACAGGCTTTTATTCAAATTTTAACATTTTGAATAACTTTGCACAGAAAAAGGGTTTTCAACATAATTTCTTGAACTATTTTATTGTCAGATAAAATTATTTAAAGGATAGTATATAATTATTAAATGTCATTGGTTGTAGATATAGAATACTTTCAACATTAATTCAGATATCTCTCTAGCATAAGGGTATTACTTATTTTAATTTTTTCCGTTTTTTTCTTTTTTCCTTTTCAATTAATAAGAAAATCTTTCATAAAAGATTCCTCAGAATCTATATGACAAAACCTTAATCCTATTAGAAAATCCTAGCTACATATTTCTAACAACATGTGGTCTAATGCTTTTTCGAAATTATCTTCCTTTTAAAATGTCACAAAATATCTGCTAAAAGCTGAAAATATATACATATTTCTTCAACTTCAATATAAAATATCTTTATTTTTAAAGGAAGAAAGAATACAAATTAATTATTTGCGATATAACAAAGAATGAATTTAGAGGAAGGGATTATAACATAATGGAAATATAACAATAGGAAAAGACATCACTAGTTCCAATTTCTTATAACATTATTGATTTGAAAGAGTCTCCCGCAAACTATAAAAATAAGATTAGATACATAAAAATAAATTAAAACGACAACAGGGAGGTTTCTGAAGACAGAGAAAGAATTTTTTTTCATTATAATTAACATGAAAGATATAATAATAATGGAAGAATCCTTATCTGATTATTAGAATTTAGCATGCAGCCTCAATTGTTTGAAAAGCATCCTCAAAAAGATAGTCACCGCTAGTATAAT
>JAPMOR010105959.1:0-17787 GCA_026543865.1 Argiope aurantia | reverse complement strand
ATTTGAGTACTGTGGTTAGAAATTAGTGTTCCTTTTAAGTGTACTAAAATATAATGGAATTATACTATAACTACCATGATTAATGAAAATGAGATAGATATAAAGATTCTATGTATGATTCTCACAATATATCAAAGATAGTTCCGTGGTGGGTTTGACCAAACTGTTTTGCAAAGAAACGTAGTGTTATATTAGGGCTAACAGAAAAGTACTGTGATCGCCAAAAGTAAACACAGTTGCCTACGTGTCTGGAAGTATTTTATCGAAGATACATGACTGCGGTTCCATGAAGGGAAACTGACTATTACGAAACATCTCGGCAAATCTAGCATTAATGGCAGTGTTGGCCTCATTCCAAACGGTTATCGCTTTCTGTGCGCCTAAGTGGGACAATTTTTTACTCCTAAATGTTTATATATAACATATTTATGTACAGGCCTTCATTTAAATATATGTGCATTATATATGTGTATGCTTATATATATATATATATATATGTGATTCAATTTGAATGCTGCAGTTAAAATAATTGTATTATACGAGATGGATAGTTTATTTAAGGAAATTATGAGAAATTTTGCTTGATGAAGTCTAAGTGTTTGAGAGTTACAAGTAATAAAACGTAGTTTATTGTCAAATAAATAAATAACTTTGAACTGTCACAGCTATCTGCTGTTTTTTAAAACAGTTTTATCATTTCAATCTGCCGTACCAACTGAAAGCGAATGCTTTCGTTCTTTTTGGACCACTCTATAAAGTATTATGAGGACCATTTAATATACTTCCTAGACTATAAAATAAGACAGTTTGCATAACCATATTCTCTACATTAAGTTTATGATTTATTCATTACTAGGATTCGACGAAGACTTATCTGTGTACTTTAACATTAGATTAAGAGCTTTTTGATGAGCCCGGAATATTGTTTTTACTTGATGAGGTTCGAATTAGAGCTTCTAAAATTAGAATTGCGATTGTAATGTATTGGCAACAAAAAAAGTTGAAAAATTCTTTTTAATTTATTAATTGTTGATTTAAATGTATAATTTTTATTTTGTTAATTTGGTATTGTTAACTGTATTCTTATTTTGATTTCTGCAAAAACATCAGCTTAAGAATACAGAAAGTTTTTTTTTTTAAATTTTATCAGCTTCGCTTGTGCTTTCATATGCTTAATGTTTTTTGGTAATTAATTAAAATATTTTTATAGTTAATTTAATAGAAACGCAATTTTCTTAAACAAGTTTATCACTCATTATTAATTATATTTTAAGAAGCTAATACCTACCTTTAAAATGGAGATTATAAATACTCAAACTCCAAGAGATAATCAAAACAATAGAGAATACTAGAAAATCTAAAGGCTATACAATAGTTATTGTGAGTCATATTCATTTTACAAGGAATTCAAAATCAAAAGAAAGAATTCAGTGTAGTCTTCAAGGATTAACTTCTTTAAAAAATATTTAAATCGAATTTTTTTCTTATTTTTTAAAATTATATTTTGTTTTAATTTGAAATGATAAACATCTTCGATGGTTATAAGAAAATTCAGCTAGCCTTTAATTTAAAGTAGGCACCATTCAGAACACTATTTAGTACTGACCATTGAGAAATTATTCATTTTACTTTATACATATGTATATTTTCGGTAATTTTTAAATCTTTACTTGATTTGAATCGAGAAATGTAAACAGAAAAATTTGATTGGTAGATTCAAGTAGTTCTCTCCTATGCTCCAACAGATTTATTAAACAATGAAATAAACTGTTACGCTCACTTGAAAATTAAAACATAGAACAGATAATAACTAAGAAAGTGATTTAATTTATTACAAAAAGGGAGTATGCCTAAGTTAACAACGGTAGTTGATTTGTTACTTCGAAGTTTGAAAAGCATTGCGGAATTTTCAAAAGAAGTGAAATGTAGAAATCATCTTGGGTGCTATAAACATTTTTTCACAAGAATTTTTTGTCTTTCCACTTTTATGTATTGAACTGTCTGCCGTACTCATATTTAAATTTGTATTGCCAGGCCAATTATAGAACAAAAAATTATGAGCAAAAATGTATTTAATAGATATTGAAATAAAGTTTTCATTATTATTTCTTATCGAATGATGTTTATATTTTTCCGCGTGAAATCTTCATAGTGCACACGAAGTTCACTTTTCCGTCTATATTTCGTATAAAAATAACAATTTTATTCTTGAAACATTTAAGAAGTTTATATAGTAAAATTCCATTTCTGATATATATAAATGATATTTCTCTAATGGATAGAATAGCTTATTTTTGCATATTTATACACAATTTATTGCCATATAAATAAAAGCGAAATATTTTATTAAGTTTCGAGTGAAATAATAATTTTTTTGAAAAAAAATATACATTCATGGATTTATTAAATTGGAGGAAATAGTTGGAAATTCCATAATTTATCTGAAATTAAATAACATACATCATCACTGGGTTTCCAAAAATGAGACGTTTTAATATTTAGGCTTATACAAAAGTACTTAAATTATTTTTCTCTTCTAGTATCATAAATTAAAATTTTTAGTTAGCAATCTTGACACAATGTCAGAAACTAAGAGACATTAAGAATCATTTTTTTTAAAAAAAAAGATATTCGCAAAAAACTGCTATCGACTGCACCACCATAGGATTATTTTAGCAAACAATAAATCTCCTTTCTAGAAACGGTCACCTTTTTTTCCCTCTCCTGCTCGAGCTCCCTAAAGTTAATTTCACCTTTAAAAGTCACTTCTTCCTTCTGCACGGTTGACAGGCAGTCATTAGTCTCAGCTTTTTAATAATCATCTGCATTTGCATATTAAGCTTCTTTTCTGCTGATTTTTGGATATGAACAAAAGTCGTTAAACGTTCTCCTAATAAGAATTTGCACAGAAATTTGGTATTTTTTGTAACCTAAAGTTTAAAAAGCTTTTTGAAAAGTCTTATTTTAACAATAACTTTAAGTACAATTTAGCAATATTCACTTTATACTTTTAATACTGAATGGATATTGTTGGTAGTGCTTTTTAGTAGAACACTTTATAACATTACATGTGATAATTACTTATATATAATGAATTTATTTACCAGGATGTGTGATGAAAGAATGGTGTTAAGAATGTCATTTTTTCGAAATAAGAAAAAAAAATTCATTTTGCTTCGACAGAAAGATTTCATTGGAAATTTGAACTAACGAAAGTTAAACTTATTGAACTTGAAAGCTAATAAACTTCATCAAATACAAAATCATTTAAGCTACAACCATTTAAACAAGGACGAAACTTAAAAATTCTTATAGTTTTTAACCTTATTTTTTTAGTTTTTTTTATTCTTTAGTTTTTTAGTTTAGTTTTTAACCTTATTCTTTAAGATATAGACAAAGCCTTTACTCTAAGAATAACAGATTTCCAAAATTTTATTAAAGGCATATTTTAAACAAAATCACCTCATCGCGGGAAAATTAATTGTGTTTTCTGATCTCCATCATCAGCAACCGAGAAAAAATCTAGGATGAAATATTTGCTACAACCATGCAACGATTTGAGCTTCTTTGCAATATAAAATTTATTGTTTTAAGGTGCTTTTGAAAATAATATTAAAAATGTACAAAAAATTGAATAGTCACAGAATTTGTATCAGATATTATACAATTTATTTCAATTATAAGAAATTATAAAGTTTATGTTTGCATTTTATATTTTATGAAACAAGAAACATCAAATTTAGTTTAACTATAAATTAATTAAAATTATAATTAACTCTCCAAAAAGCATTTCCTCACCTTCCAAAATATATAATTGCGAAATCTGGAGGATCTAGAGGATCTAGATTGAAGGTACCCATTCTGTAGAATGGAAAAACTAACACATTATCCTTTATTATTAAATAAGAGAATATAAATAGGATATATATAAAAAATTTACATACATAACTTCCATTAAGAATTAGCTGCTGTACATTTTCAAGTAAAAAAAAATGACTTTATAAAAATGAGTAAAGGTTATAAAATATTTATATTATAATATACAAAGAACAAAAAAAAATTCACATTTTCACTATTGAGTAGAATCTAAGAATAAAAGCAATCTTTTTTTACTTTTAGAAAGATTTAATCCATTTTTTCATCATTTGAATTTATAGCATAAAGAACCAAATTCACAGAATTAGTGCTTTATTGCGGTTTAGAAAATTACTGTTATCAAAGAGCTCTGGAAAGCCTATAAATTTATTTCAAGTTTAGAAAACAAATTCTTTATGAAGAATGTTGTGGTAATACTAAAACCACATTAGTAATTTAGAATCATGTATGCATTTTTTTATGAATAGAATGAAGCTTTTTAAAATGAAAATTTTACAAATCTGCTTTAAAATACATTTCTCAGATTTTTGCATAATTCACGAAATAATTTAAATACCGTTTTAAAATATTATTCATGTAAAGTAATTCTTTTAAAATTGGAGGCAAGAAACAAATAGACCATTTATGTACATTTATGAATTAGATAAAAGAAGGTGAATAGAGAGATGCTATATATCTGATTATTTGCATTCAAATTTAAGCAATATTTAAACTTAAAAAATATTCTATACATGCAATAATTCTTTTTCTAATTTCAGCAAAAAATAAAAACAAAAGAAATTGTGGCAAAAATATATTATTTACAAAACGGAAAATTTTTCCAATTTTTTTAATAATGCAAAAGAATTTATCATCCATTAAAAGCAGAAATGTATCATATAATGCGAATCTTACTAATGTTATCTTGGAAATACAAAGAGTACTGCATCCGAAAAAATTATTATTGGCTTCATTTTTTTTTTGTAAAAGTGAATTTTTAAAATACGAAGAACACGAATGTTAGTGCTGATTAAGACGGCAAAATCAAATTTCAGTTAAAGAAGCAGAAATATCTCGATATTTAAAGTAAACAAATACTTTATGGATATTGATTTTTTTTGAGGAAAATTCTTTTCTTTTGCTAAACTGAAAATAGCATAACTATTGGCAATTTTATATGCAGCGACATTAGATAAAAGAAAGACAAATACAATATTATTGGAAAATCGAAATCAGTTCTGGATTATCTTAGAGAACCAAAACTTTTCCTTGCTATAAACTTCTTAAGAGAGTTTTAAATAGCAGATTCGCTCCATGTACGAAAATGAAAATTACAAAATTCAGCATTTTCCATTTGATCCGTTGCAAGACAAATCAGAAAACTTTGATTTCCTGTACTTATTCATACACAAATTATGACTCACTTCCTCCCGGGATTCCGATAAAATGTATTATAAAACCTGAGAACTCTGGAGCCACTTTGGAATGCAACACGAGTCACTAAGTAACGACATGACTCTGAATATGTCGCCCCTAGCGATACATTACATATTCAACACCACACCCAGTTACACCATTCTCATTGATGATCTAAGCTTTACTGAGAATGAAAGGGAAAAAAAGGAAATAAAATATCATTTTAGCTGACATTTGCTTCATTTTAAAATGGTTTTGACTTAAAAATTCGGAAATCGTAATGCGAATTCTGACTTTACGGTTCCCGAAACAGAGAAAGAGATCAAATATCGCATTTAATGGTTTATTATTCGCAGTTTCGATTGCTTTTCCTTTCGAGTTCCGCCTCAAGGTGTATAAGGAGGGTAATACCAATGGGATATTTACTTCTTTGCATGTATTAAACAGAATTATTTGGTCTTGTTTCATGCATTCTTTATTTGAAAGGGTACTTTCACTTCACTCTTTGTCTTGGTCAAAAATACACTGAACACAATCTGATTTGCATTTTTCTTTCTTGATCTTTCTACCTAAATATCTATCCAATGCAATTTATGTGTAGATATACATAAATTATGTGTAGATAAAAAAATATCTACCCAAAACATTATAATGACATTATATATTATTATAATGACAATATAATACATAATGAAAGCAAAATATTTTTTTAAAAAAATGAATTTGTGAAGTAATTGAAATTGCTTAGACACTTTAATATGTTTTTTTTTTCTGTTTAAAAAAAACAGAAAACGATGAGAATGTATACGAATCAAAACAATTTAGTCAGAATAATTTTTGCTTATCCAAACAATACATTTTGATATAATGTAGCTATAGTTCTAATATTTATTGTATATGTATCATTTATAAATTGATTTTTTTAATAATAATTCTATCCTTGCGCACAACAAAGTACAGCACAAGGCTTACAGAAGTGAGTAGAAACAACTACATACATAGATAAAAATATGCACATATAAAAATAAGGATAAAAGCAACAGGAAAAAATAAACAACAAAGCTAATTAAAAATTGAAGCAGTAAAGGCAATAAATTTACAGAATGAGAAGAAAGCCATCTTGTGGTCGATCAAAACATGAAGCGGAGGTGGAAACTTAATATTACAGGCATCGAGATCCACAATAAAATCTCTTCTCCCTTCTGTAAGTTTGGAGAAATCAAAAAGCAAGTGTTCGACATTTTGAACTCCACCCACGCTGCAAGAGCACAGATTAGTGTTCGATAATCCAAATTTCTTGAGATAATAATATAATTCGAATTGAAAGTTGAATTGAAATGCTTGTTCAGTTAGTTAATTCTTATTACTGAAAACGAAAATTTATCATTAAGCATGGAAAAATATGCTCAATGCATTTAAATTTTTCCATAGGAATAAATTGTTTCTTTCTTAAAATTTAATCTAATTATTCATGAGAAAATTTTCTCAGTCCAATTCATTCCCACATACCTCTAATTTTATGAATAAAACATGTATCAAATTGAAAATGTTAATTAGATGAATATGCTTAAATAATAGGATGGTCCAAAAAAGTTCATTTTGGTCTCGCCCCTTTTCCGAACAACACATAAGTGATATTTCCGAATTGATGAGAAATGGATTAATATTAATATCTTTATTTCCCACATTTCTCATATATTTCGAAATCTGTAATGATATTCGATTTTTATTCATTAATTATTGAATTTCTAACTATTATAATCTTGAATGTCAGAATTGAATTTAAATTTTCATTTCTCCCTAGTGTCTATAAATCAAACGTACAAGTATACTAAATGAGAAAAACAGAATAAGATTATATAAGTAAGATTTAAAATATATTTAATTTACTTTATGTGCATGAAGTTTTTTTAAATTTTCATAAACTTTGTTACTTTCTGTTTCATTGCTACTCGTTCTTTGTTAAAAAATTATACTCTAGTTTTAAAGCTTAATTTTGCAATGTGTTTCCACAAAGAAATTAATGTAATGGTTTCTAATTGAGGTTTTACTATGGATACATTGCTAATTACTGTAATTCATTGATTGAATGATACATGAAAATTAAGGTGATGAAAATGAGTTTAAGATTGTATGTTTAAATAATGAAATAGATTTTTTTGTTTATATTGCATGGGATAAAATCGCAAAAATTATTCACTTATTTTGATGAAAAAATTATTACTCGTTAATAGTTTAATTCTGAGCATCTATTATATAATAAACATGTAGACAGAATTAAAAAAATTAAAAATTATTGGAAAAGCAACCAAGTTTGTCATTCCTTAACTTCAATGCAAGAAGCAGTTGATAACAATTTTCCCTCGATTCTTATTATTTCTTTGATAGAATAGCATGATTTTCTTTTCCGGCCCGCCTTATTGCTATTAATTAAAAATTTGTTTCATTTAAATAATAGTTTATCTAGGATTGTAAATTGCAAGAAATATTTCTTCCAAATTAGGATATATAAATATTGTTACGAAATTTTCTTTACCGGGGTTCGTTTGGATAGTGGAAGTGATATGGTGTGGAGAACGCTCAAATCAGCAGGCAGAAGTAGAATAAAAACAACGACGTTTATTTACACGAAGACACATAGGACAGCACAAAAGCGACAACTATATACAGCACAAAAGACGATTATCTTCACCCGAGACGTGTAGCATACAGCAGCATACAACCAGAATCTACTGCAGACAGTAGCGCACAGCTCAGTTCAGCACTAGCTTGACTCAGTCGCTTCCGACTCCTCCGTCTTCTACTTCTCCGACTCTGGCTCGGAATACTGACTTGACTTCTCTGGCGGTGCAGCCCCTTTTATAGGTCTCAGGAGGCGGGGCTAGAAGCATCTCAACCAATCAGGAACGTTCGAGGCGTATCTCGGTTCCTACTGGACGGATCGGGAAAATTCTCGAAGTTTCGGGTATAATCTATTTTGGCGCCAAAGTCGCCAAATTGGTCGCCAAGTCGCCAAATGGTCGCCAAGTTTGTCGCCAAGCTCTGGTACCCCTGACACGAGGCCCAGGCTCTGTCCCATAGAGATGACTGTAAAACATTCTTTCCAATGATGGAAACAACTATGCTGGGAAGCAGCATTACGGATTCATACCAATATATAATATATTTAAATCCATATTTTCACTAGAAATAGCTCTTGTTATAGAGATATTATTTGTTTCATAGAGACAAATTTCGAAAAAATAAAACATGGAAGATCATCAAAATGTACTTTGTTCTACATAGATAGTATACATGTTCGCATTATTTATTATTTTCTGCTTACTATATAAAAAACGGTTGACACAATTCAAAGACATGTTGAAGAATTATATAGAATTTCATCCTATGAAATGCTTCAACTATGCATAAATTACAAAAAAAAATGTATTATCAGAAGATTTAGTAACTTATTCTTAGTTACTAACACATAGCTATCACATTTTCAATTATAGTATTGAAATGCCGAATTTTATGCACTCTGTAAGAACTTCAATAAATCGCTAATACCGCTTATTTTGCTTGATTCTTAAGAAATTCAATATCCTTAAGAAGAAACTAGAAAAAAATTATTAATATTTATACACTAAGACTTTAATAAAGAATCCTTACTTTGCATGAAAGTTTTACAATAACATCTCGAATTTGAATCATCTCTTTCATAATGAACAACCACAATAATTATAAGTAAATTATTCCTCCTATTTTCATGTACGATGCATTAGTGAGATCCATTTCTATTACAAAATCATCAATATGCGAACCACAGTTAGTTTCAACTAACTTGCCTTTATTAAAATTTACACATGGAATAATTATCAAATTAAACTCCTACTATAGTGAGTAATATTTCAAGAATGTTGGTCTCTAATTAATCATATAACTAGTTTAGAATTTTAGAAATTATCAGGGTTTTCCCTAGATCACTATTTATGAAAATGAATATTAATTTCATCTCTGTTGGAGGTTACAAATAGCACCAGCCCAGATACAATGTACAGAAATTTAAATTATGTATTTGATGTCGTAAATGGCCTACGGCAGTGCCAGATTTTGGCCTATATTAGTTGATTTAATTCCATAACACTGATTCATAATTCTAATATTATGAATTTCTTTATTTTCATAATTTATATTAGTGAATATTTTCTAGAATGATTAGAGGATACAGGGTTGTTACACGAATAATGAATTCTGTCTCAATTTTATTTGGTAAACATTGTTTTGGCTAGACCAAGGGTGCTTTTATTTGAAATTTTTGAAAAATGATAAACATCGTTTTGCAACAACATACTCTTTATGATACAAGCTTTAGGAATTGATTTTTCAAATGTGGAATATACGAAATTATTTTTTTAAATCGAAACAAATTAAATCTGGAAGAAATTTTTGTACAAAATAATTAGAAGTAATTAACTATGATATAAAGTTTAGATTTTAATATATTAAATTTTAGCTAATTTGAATACGTTCTTTTTCATGGCATATCATTTAAATTTGAAACCATAATTTTGGATTTAAATAAAAAAGACATGGGCAATATTTACTGAAAACTAAAGCAGATATTTTAATAATATATATTTCTCTTTTATACTGTCGCTATATCCATAATTTTAGAAAAATATTTTTAATGCTAAATTAAATTTTTTCAATATGAAATTAGCTATATATGCATATGATATATTTAAACATTTAGTTTAAAAAGTACATTTGATAGAAGTCATGAATGTAGAATGTAGTAGCTACAAAACAAAATTTTTTTATACATAGATAAAATTATGAGTTGCTTATAATTTTAAAAATAGCATGCAGTAAGCTTTCAAATGGAAAAAAAGTAATTTATAAAAAAATCCCTATTTCAAAAGAAAAAAATGGAAAAAAAATTAATTCAAGTGAAAGAAATCCTGTCTACCCAATCTGTTAGTTTGAAAATATATTTTTTTTATAAATCACAGTTTCAAATGATAATAGAGTCATATGTTTACAAGCGTAAATGATTAAGAACTAAATTCATGCCTGCCTTAAATATTCATTAAAAAATTTTGCACTTCTCTATAAAATAAATTTTTTCCCTTAAAACTTAATTCATTCTATTTCAATAAAAAAACCGAGATAAAAAAAAGGAATAATTTTTTTCTAAACAGAAATGCTTGGTTACGCATTTTTAATGGCATTTGATTCTAAGTAGTGGAACAAAGCAAATGGAAAAAAAAGTATAGTGTTTCATTTGAAAAAAGTCATTTTATTGAATATCAAATAAAATAAATTTCATTTTAATTAATATCTTCAATGTTTCAACTTGATGGCTTTAAAATTTATAAAAAAATGTTAGGAATTGCTTCAGATTTATTACTAACAGTTTATATATAATTTTAAAAATAACTTAATATTTTATTAGTTAATAATTTATTGAAATTCGCATCATTCAATTTACCAAAAACTAATCAGAACAAAAAAGCATTCAATGTTATTTCAGAAAAAACTATGCTACTTCCCTGATAGCTATTATAACATTTTCCATTCGGTGTTTGTGGTGAATATTTTCATTTCATTTCTTAATTAATGATCAATGTAAAGACGATTTTTACCTTAATTTGATAATCAGTTTCAAATTATATCCCATAATAATATCAGCTTCCATTCAAATTTTGCTCTTCTCATATATTTTTTCGTACTTTTCTTTAAATTTCAGCTTTATAAATATACTTACTCAATGCACCAGAGTCTCATTCCCTACCTGGTGCAAATTGGAATTATTTGCTTATATTTTATTAAAGAATTGGATCCTTTCCTGATTCTTAGCATTTTAATGTATTGCTGTACTGGAATGTACTAGAGACGTTAAAAGCTCAAACAGAATATTTCTTTAAGAATACTCCATGTCGAAAGCCTAATTCAAGAAATTTCAAACGGAGATAATTCTATTAATTTAACATTTTTTTTTCAATTTTATTTGGTTTTATTATGTATTCGGAAATTTTTGATTGTCCATTTCAATGAATTTTAAAAACTGCTTGTTTAAAAATCTTCATTATGATTTATGCTTCCTTTTAGAAGCATAAAGCTTTTAGAATTAAAATAGCATTTAGAACTCGGAAGATACGTATGATAATCATTTGTATAGAACATGATATTAAGTCTGTCGGTACATACAGATAATCTTCTAGAAAAATGCGAAAATAATTAAATAATAAAGAAACACTATAGTAATATTATTTATTTATGATATTCATAATGTCTTTCCTACATGTAAACATGGTGCAAAAATTCATAATGGAAAACAGGAATTCTTTTGAATTTGAAAACAAAAACCATCTATCAAAAGTCCATAGAATATTTTCAAATTTTTATTACATGTTCATAATTATCCATACTATCTATCTAAGAATATCTCAGGTTTTCAGAAACAACACCTATTTTAAATGGAAATAGGGTGGTTTTCCATAAAAAGTTCTTTTCATTCTTTATAAAATAGGATTTATCAATGAATATTATGTGCTTAAATCAACATATTTGCGCCATTAAAAGGTAGGAAAGTATAGCCTGAAACGTTTAGGTACAAACATTTTGTGAATAAAGTATTTATTTATACAAAACACGTAAATTCATTTACATAATGATTTTGATATACTCGAAATTCAGTATAACAGAAGAAAATTATTCTTGCAAATGCATCAAATTCTAGCATCATATGCATCAAAGCGTGCACAAACATATATATATATATATATATATATATATATATATATATATATATTTGATATTAAAGATCATAAAGATGTAAGATTATAATTCTAAATTATAAAAAAACAATAAATCTTATTTTTAATATTATTACATTTTTAGAAAACTAGAACCTGTGAATAATTATTTTATTTTATTTTTTCAAAACAAAAAACTTGATCAAATCAGCTAGATTTGAATATTAATTAAATAAAATTTTTACACAATCAATTATTTGAAAAAAAATGTGATATAGAAAAATAAGAAAAAGTTTGGAACGATTTTAATTTTTCCATCACATTGGATAAACATTTTCACTAAGATTAATTTAAATTTATAAAGGAAGCTTTTAATATCATTGCTATCCTAATATGTTACCTAAGAACTGATATTTTTTTCAGATATTTAGTCTAAAATCTTCCGACAGAATACATCACTGATCTTCGCTTCCTAGCATGAGTGATATGATGTTATTGTATCCTTAGATATATTTTATACCCTTTTACAAAGAATTCACTGTCGTCTGCCTGAAATTTCTAACAATTTGAGCAGCTTGTTCAAACACTTTAATCTCTTGATACAACTTGCAGGTGATCCTGTTTATTTTATGCTACTGTTGTAAGTTTTTTATTGCCTTGTATAACACGCTACGTAAAAATTTATCACTGCCAAATCCCTTTCATAGGAGATTACTAAAGAGTCTTGGTGGCAAAACTGGTCTATAGTTCTCCAAAATTTATGTCCGTCTTATGCTGGGGGCATTTATTGATTCAGGGATTGACACCATAGAAGGGAAAATTATGTGCGTGATCTTTCAAGTCTTAAAGGCTCAAGGCGTTTACCTTAAATCTTTATGAAAACGGTAGCCTGCCTGACATGGATTTACAAAGGCACCCTCTTATCTCGGTTTCGATGTACAGCACTTTTGAGCTTACTCAAACGAAATAGATTTTTTTTATTTTTTTCTTAACTAAGCGAGGTGATAAATGCGTGACATTCGTAAGAAACAACCTTAAAAGCTACCTTCTGGTAGCCGTTATGGACCTTGAAGCGTCATTAATTTATTAAAGAACGGTATATTTACCTTTTTATAAATGGATGCGTGAGTACTGAAAAGCTATTTGTGAAATCATGACCACACATAAACTGTGGCTAATTATCTCATTTGTCAATATTTATGATCTTAGAGGTTCTTTATCTTGAAGTTATAGGAAATTACACATGCATTTATTTTCATTGAAGTTTTAATGAAAACCTAAATGCTTACAAACATAATTACTATGTAGAGAGTGGAAATCACTTTAATTATAACTTCTCATAAGTTAAATTTCTAATCATGTTACGTATGCTTTACTTATGCAGCTTGTATAGATTTAAAGTGTATAAATAGCTTTCTCTATAAATAAATCTGGCTAAAATTGTGAATTAATAACACTTTACACTAGAGTTCTTAAAAATGATCTAATTCCAAAACTTATTCCATAGTCTGCTTGTCCTTTAATTAGCTAAATTTCCTTTAACAAATCTCTAGCAAAATACTCAATCTCTAATATTTACTTAGAAATGAATTTCAAAAATTTAAGAAATTATACACATTTTATTGAAATAACAAGTTTATCATAATTAATTTAATTTTAAAAAGTCATATTTTGTTAATGCTGAAATACTGACTTTTTTCATCAAAATCATACCCGAATTAATGTAAAAAAGGAACATATTTTATTTAACATATTTTAGCTAGTCCAAAATATGTGTCATTTGGAAAAGAATAAGAAATTTATGGATGAACTTATAGTATTTTTAAATTATTCCTCCTTAATTTCACAATTCTTTTCATTTTTTCAAAGTAATATCAGAAAAGTTTTTTGACAATTATCCGACATTACAGTAAAAGAGTAAATCTTATTTTAAATTATATGCATTTATACATTTAAAATATGTTCTGTCTCGGACACTTTGGGTTGAAAGTATCTCATATCTTAATAATTATTATCTTATATGAAGGTAAATCATAGATCATTTCTTACTTAGATGAAAATTTCTTTTAAACTTAAAGAAATTTCTATGAAATTTTCTGGCAATCATCCCAAAGAATATCGGTTTAGAATAATCACGCTAATGCTTATTATAAATATTTCATATTAAGTACTTCTATGTTCAGATAATCTTCCTGATATAAATGCATTGTTGCTTATCATTTTTCATTAACTTTTCCATGGAATAAATTTAGTTTTCATTCTGTGAAAACTCCACAATTTGATCCGTTTTTATTAAATCTTCGAATGGCGACTGAAAACGCTGTTTTATTCCAAACAAGCAACCTATATATGAAAGCTTCTTGCAACGTTTATATATTTTCGTGAAATATTTTCATCTGGAAATCTGGATTGGTGCACTCGATATACCTTTCAGATCCTGTTCATAACGCTCTGTGGCAAACTAAATTTATTTTTTCTTGTTGTTGCAGATGTGAGATTTCAATTTACTGCATAATTGGTATTTTTAATTGGCATATTTAAAAGAAATGTGTCAGATCTAAATCAACTCAAAAATAAGATAAAATTAAAACATAAAGGTTAAAAAAATAAAAGTTCAAAAGTCAAAATACGAGTATTTATTCAGTTATAATCTTTCTTTAATATCAAGTTTAAAGTATGATTAAATATTTATGACTCCTTTATATCCTATATAAGTTTAACGGTATTTCAAATGTATAACTATCATCTCAAAGAATATTATAAATAGAAAAAAATACATTTTTAATAAAGTTGGCATTTGATTCTTTTTAATTATTGCATGTCGAAATAGATTGGAGCAAAGGAATATATCATTTTAAGAATAACTTTTATCCTACTAACATAAAAATATTTTTTCTTTAATATTTATTTTTTATAGGATTAAATTGTGAATTTAGTGTTATTAAATCATGGTTCAAGAGCATAAAACATTGCTGATACAACTTACGAAATGAATATGGATAAAATGAAAAAGAAAAATTGTATGTGTGAATAAATTGAAAATAAAATCATCAAGCCCATTTGTACCATTTTTCTGTGGTTCTAGAAACTATTCTTTAATAATTAGAATTTTTTGTTACCAACGAAAGACATATAAGGATTTTTATTGCGCAATGTGAACTTAAAACATAAAATATATCACACTTTATAGAGCTTTAAAAATGCTGCCAAATGTATGCAAGTATATAAAATCAAAGAAAACAAAAAGAAAGAATATAAAAGAGAGAATCGAAAAAGAAAATTAGTATATTAATATATTTAAAAACTATATTTTAGTCGTCCATAAGTGAAAATTTGGTTCGAATCAAATGATAGTGAAGGCCAAATGTTTTTGGTATGATGTTGAATTTGTGAAAAGTATTGTTGACTCATTTGCAATTTTCAACAACTGATTGAATTAAAAAATGATAAAGATTTCAGATTTGCGAACTAAATACAATTACCATTTTTCTGAATACACTTTTAATACAACAAGTGAAGTAACGATATTTTTTTACATGCAGAGAAAAGGAATTCACATTATCTAATAAATATGAGATTTTTTTTTTCATTTCAATTGTCATTTGAAAATTCTGAATGATAAGTTGGTATTTTCTTTACTGAGATTCAATACCAAAGAAATTTGAGACATAGTGCTATTTTTTTATTTAAAACAATATCCTCTAGGAATTGCATAAAAACCCCATCAGTATCTAAATTGCATCGAAGCATATTCAAAAGAACTCTATTGCAATTCCTGAATACATATTCAAGACGTACATCTTCTTGAAATGCCCCGGGCCTGCATTTATACTGCGCACTGGGGAGTAATTGCACACACCAGTGGAGCTCATATAACACAGCAGAAGGTTGAGAAGACATTTTACTCTAAAAGCACTTTTCTACCAAATGATATTTATTCTGTAGGAAAAGTGAACTTTAGTCATATAGAGTTATGAAAACAGATGGGGAAACCACGTAATGTGCATGGATGCGTTATTTACTTTGGGAACCCTTATGCAGCTTTCGTTTCGCCATTCCTTGATTTTAATGTTGAATTAATGGCATATGTCAGAATATATTTGTAGAGTCTGAATAGCTTTGAAAAATAGTCTTTTTACCCGGCTCTTTTCAGAGCTCTTTGGATAATTATCTTTGAAAGATAAAAATGTAAAATAGGTCTGTAAACACTTGTACTTTTAGCAAAAGAAATATATCAGAGCCTTTTTTCTGTTATTGTTGTTATAAATATGAATACGTTGAATCTGCTTGTTACAAATAATTCATTTGGAAATAAAAATTACTCGTTTCTTATTTTAATTTTCTTTTAGAAGTTAAATACATCAACTTTCCAGACAGCGTATTTAAAATTATTTTTAAAATTAAAAATTAAAAAAATAGAATGGGAAAAAAAAGGAAATAGAAAAACTTTTTCATCATATAGGTGTTCAATAGCACACACAATGTTTATTTTCACATTAATCATCATTGATCTCCTTCTATATAATACGTCTAGCGGAGAAGCTTAATTCATAAAATATTCCTATTCTGGTTACAAATTACTTTAATCATATAGCACTGAAATACATAAAGACTATTAGGTCACTTCTATCAACTAAATATTTTTTTAATTTGAAAATATCTAAATTATATTTTAGGAAATAATTGAGGTGAGGAATTACAATAGCAATCAAAGACATTTTTTTGTAACGAAGAAGAAAATTCCCATTTTTTAAAAACAATAGTAAAAAACTTTTGTGATCTAGAATTTCAAGTGCAAAATAATCTGTATTTTATAATAATTTCGAGAATAGAAATTATTTCATATATATATCTGCAATTAATATGCAAAGTAAGCACAATGTATTGAAGAAAATGTAACAAATATTAATTAAAAAAAATTCAAAAACGCATTGCATTTTAATTGTGTTGTATTCGATATAAATTATACGCAATATAATACATTTTCATTAATATGAATATACCGGATATGAAGAAAGAATAGAACTTCGAACATCAAACAGAAATTTCGTAGCAAACTGTAAGAAAATGACAATCTATCACGAAAAATAAAATATAATGCATTTTCATGAAATGTTCCACTTAAAAACTGTGAAAGTTTGTATATTTCTCTTAACTCATTTAGAACGTACCCTGTATCATTCCAAAATACTTACACTTACCCGCATTGATGGCCAAATTATATGTTTCACAAATTTATGAACTAAAGCATCCATAATTTATAAATTTTGATAAAAAAGTTAAATTATATAAATTGGTTTTGTGAAAAAATGTTATAAATATATTTTAATTTACAATATATATATTTAATGTCATATTTACCTTTGCTTAAGGAACATAGATATTTTAGCCTTATACATTTCATATTTTTAAAACCACTCCAAATGTTTATTTATGATATTAAAAGAGTAATCTCTGAAAGCAATTAAATAAATTTTAAACATAAGTGTAAAAATATTAATTTCATTGATAACAGATAAAAAAGTTCTTTGTGAAATAAAACATTTGCAAACAATTTTGCATGAGTTCAGTTTAAACATCTATTTTGTTATTTAAATATTGCATTCATTTCTCAAACTTAACTCACCACTTAAACTATTCAGAATTTCTTTGAAAAGTTTAAAGCTTGTTAAATATATGAAAGATTGTTTATATTTAAATGTAAAATGTTTATTTTTCTTACTAAGTAATCTTACTAAAATCTAACATTTACTTTATATTTGCGCTTAGAAATGCA
>JAPMOR010105955.1:0-21098 GCA_026543865.1 Argiope aurantia | reverse complement strand
CGGAATTTGTTTATAAGTGCTCAAACTAGTTAAATCCAGATAAAATCTTTGAAATGTACAAGAAACCAATGCAAAAATGACGATTATATAACCACTTACCTTGAATGACTGAATGAAGGTCCATAACAATATCCTGATTGTATAGCCCTGACGCAGGAGTTTAATAAGGCGAGCAGCACGAAACAAACGGAGAAACCCCACATTGATAAAATTAACCTGTTATAGAAACGTGGAAAGAAACATTCAGAACATTTATCATAATTATTTGAATGTAAAGTTACTTGAAATAAAATCCTGCTTGTAATAGTTGATGTAACAAATGAAACAATAGAAATTTTTAGGTAATCGATACTTCAGAATTTCTCACTGGCAGCTTTTATAAAGTAAACAGCTCATTTTTTTGAAATTTCTTACTAAAACGGCTCTTCAATTATCAATTACATGTTCATATTTATTAAAGCGTATTTTTTGTATTCAATTTTAGTTAAAGTTATATATCAAACGGACTGGAAGAGTATTGTCTTTGTTTTATTGTATATATCAGATTTGGCGTTATCCACCTAAGCTTTTTGATTAAAAAATCCAAAATAAATAAATTAATTAAAAAGTTATTTTTTTCCAAATGTCAAATTTAAATAGCGTTGATTAATCCCTTGAGCTACAAATTTACTTAACTTCCTAGTTAGATGACACATCCTATTTGGGACGTTTATTATTATTTTAATTCTTTTAATAATATAAGACCATTTGAGATATTGAGGTATTTTTAATTGATGTTTGCATTTGAACTAATTTAATACTTTTGTCGCAGATGCTTATTTTTTGTACTTTTTTATGTTTTTATTGTATATTTAAAATTATATATTCATTAAGTCGATGCCCGAGTCAAACTCGCCATTGTATGTGAAAGGCGTTAAGTAAATGTTCAATATAAATACATATTTTTGCATTAAGAATTTCTTCTAAAATCTCACTTAAATTCTCAATCTAAACAGTTGCTATTAATATTTTAAAATAGACATTCCTATAGTATGTACACAATCTTATCACAGAAAGGCTGGGTATTGTTTTATATTAACAGACATGTTTGAGTAAAAAAGTGCAACTGCACTATCAATGAAAATCTCCTCAAACTTCCTTGTAAATATTCAAAATTCGGATATTTGGAACCAAATCAACTCGCAAATAGTTTACGCATCGAAAATGAATATTTTTGTTCGAGAAACATGATTAGTATAAAAGTGAAAAAGATAGTTGACATTTGTCTCTTACCCCAATTTCCACTACTAAAGCATCTACCACGCTCCCAATGACTGTGATGAAATCAAAGGTGTTCCACGGATCCTTAAAGAAGTTCTTCAAACATACGAAATTAGAGTTAGTAAAAAGATAGTGGCAGTTGAATTTTTATTAATAAAAAAGTTAAGGAAATAATTAAGTATAATTAATAACGCAACAAATCATTTACTGGATATATTTTACCAGAAATGCTGCATGTGATTTGCTAAAAGAATTCTTTCTTATGCTTTCTATGATGCGTGTGATTGAACAAGCTTCCGGCAAGGTTCATGGTGCAAGATTGAACTTAAACGATGCCTTTTATACGAATTCAAATTTCATCGGTTCAGTTTTACAACCGTAATTATGATGTGAGTAGCTATTTCTTTATAATAAATATTTCATAAAATAAGAGAAAAAAAAAGATTGTACAGTTTTTAAAAATAGTCATTCGATTTTTTCACAATTTGTTAAGTGATATTACTTTCAATAATGTAATATTGTAATATGAAAGTGAAGTACCTTGTAGTGCTTCCGTTTTTTTTTTTATAACACCTTATATTTGAATTTGAATTGTAAACAAAACATAATGGACAAATAAAGTTGTGAATTTATAAGATGAAACTACGACACATGTTTTTTTTCCATCTCTAGAATTGCAATAAAATTTTGTGTGTGATTTAATATAGCTGCCAGATTACGAGTTTTAAGTTTTAAAAGATCAATAAGTAAAGATGGAAATTTATGCAAGTTTAAGAAGGAATGCATCGATTAATATAATCGTTAATACGAGCCTTTATAATTCTATTGCCACATTTTTCTTTATTTCTTAATTTATGCATTATCTAAACACTTAGTTACAATTTTGTAATGAAAATGTGAGCTGAATTTATTGATAAATTCCGATATTCGAAAAACATATTTACAAGAATTTTAAATCAAACTATTGTTAGTAGATTTTGCCTTAAAAACACTATGTTTCCAAATAGAACTTATTTAGCTAGTAAGCAATAGTTTACCCTAAAATTTCAGTTCTGACTTCATATTCGAATTGTCTAGTATTGTCTGTATTGGCTTCCCTATCCTATTACTTTTAAATGATTTGATTATTTTAACTTATTTGTGAAAATTCTTTTAAAGAAAAGGAAGAGTAAAAACAGCCATTGACAATATTATTTATAAATAATATGCCTGTTTATGTTTCAGATGGCTATAGATCATTTAAAAGTAATTCAAAAATAGAAGATGTCTTAAAAAAAGACGCGTTAAGAGCGATGGTGATATCTGTCGTTATAGCCATATTTTAGATTTTAAGAGTGTTAACCCTTCGTATGTTTGGAAAATTGTGCATGTATATATATATTTTTTAAATGAGAGGTTTTTATGACACCTGTAATTTAAATTCTATAAAATTCTCTTTCCAGTGATTTTTTTAAAATGCATTCACAAGACTGTCGAGTAATTAAAGCACAGGAAAAATCACGAGTTCTTCTATTGCACTATATAATCGACTCATTTTTTAGTCGAAAATGTTTAATGGATTTTATAAATTTATTTAATATAGTAATGATTTTAATAGGAAAATTATTTATTAAATTATAATTTTTAAAAATTTCGAATTTGTTTATGGTGAAAAAATTTGCACTTAGGTATTGTTGAAAAAGCAACATGTTTTTTTACTTTTTTAAAAAAGAGAGAGAATGCAAATATCGTTTTAAGTGATACTGATTTCTAAAACATTAAAAAAACCATCCAATGCAAAACCATCTGGTATAGTGCTGGGGATCTTGACTTGGCGTTTGATGATGACATGTTGCCTGCATTTTTTAAAATTACGAATTTATTTATTTTAACGCATTAATAATAAACAAACAAGTAGTACTCTCGGTGACTTCAGAGATAATGAAGGCATTATCTGGAGAATCCGCACACAGCTGCTGCTGACCCTATCTTCTCTTGACAGACTAATACTCATTCTTGAAACACTCATTTCCTGTAGATAATCCAACTCATTCATTTCTTCGTGTACAGTTAAGCAAATGAAATATATTAATGCTACTTAAGATGTCTTCTTCTACTTTTGGGTAATGACACCATGCTTTGATTTTCTGACTTGGAATAATAGTAGAAGCTTACAAATTATTAAAGAAAAATGTCGTTTTTATCGAAAGTTTTATGTGTCACCCGAAAATATTTAATATTTTTAAGCAAAAATTGATTTGCCAAATATTTAATTATGAGAATGCCATGTTTGCGATGAAAAAGGTTTTTGTGCCATGTATAAGAATATAGTGGTATATGTTGCGGATAAGATGAGCCCAATGAGTGCGGTGTGGGAATTGAAAGGAAGTGTTGAGCTACTGTTCTAGCATCGTGGTTCAAAATTACGAAGACCCTCTTCTATATATTATGTTCAATATTTGTGGTTTTGAAAATGAAATAAATTTATGGATGTTCAGTTCAAAATTCTCTTATTAAAATAATGCAAACTTACCTTATACTCATTATTTACTGCTATAAATAAAATGTGTGTCTGGAGACACAGCAAATTTGGTTTTTTTCATCGTTTTGATGACAATCAACACGGTGCAAGATAAAGAAGCAGAGCTTTTGAACGGTTTCCTTGAACAATGGAATAACCTTTCTTCAATCTTACCTTATTTAAGTACGGCTGTTTATATTATGCGCATTTCCCTTCTTTCCTATTTTCTTCTCCGGTTTCTAGCGTAGAAATCTTGATCATTTTGAAAAATTTCAGCTGCAGATTTTTCTGCATAAAATTTTACAAATTCGAGAATTGCAATCATTCAATTATCAACTTCTCATCAGATGAGGAACGATCATTTTTTTTATTTTAATAAAGCCGACACAGCAGTCAATTCAAGAATACAAAAATAACGATTACAACGAGAATAAAAAGGGAAATAGAAACTTGCATTTTATTTCATATGAAAATTTGAATAAACAACAACAGGCATCGCATAGACAGCCTTTGTGCCTTTTTCAAAATACACCCAATCAGCAAACCGGTTTGGGTTTTGATTTCATGTTTATGAACAGTGGTAAGTCAAAGAAAATGCCACCTTAGGTGACATCCCCTCTCCAAATTTCCATACCATATTCGCACTCTAATATTTGAACTTTAACATCCTTATTCGTACAAAATAGTAATGAATGAAAGTGATCTTCTCGAACTCTTGCATATTCTCTGATAAAGCTGTTATGTTTTTCTTCATTCCCACATAAAATAAGTCTTACATTTGACCTCCGACACGCCACGAAGGCACACGGGAAAATGACTGAATGATCGGACCGCCGAACTGTGGAACTGTGGTTGAGTCCTAAGGGCCATCACCGGCCACGGTACAACCCTCCCCGAAGGAAGTACGTCCCGTCATCGATGTGAGGAGCCAGATCCCCTACCTATTTGGGTGACGAGATCCAATCAGCATTCCAGAAGCATCTCATCCTTATTTCGAGGTTCCCCCGGGGGTTTCCCACATAAAATAAATAATTCACTCCCTCTTGGACAAGGAAAATGGATGTATCTAATCTTTATAAACTTATAAGGCTGCTACTGTATTATTCATCACGTGCAAATGGAGAACAGAACTTACGAAACAGCCTATTAGAGTGTGATCTTTGACGATTTTTTTAATGATTTATTTCTTGGACACAGTTAATACACAGATACTAGATATACAAATATGCATTTTCAAGCTTTTTTTCCCCCAATCAATTGAAATAGAAATTTGATACAGTGCTACGATTGTAGTCACTGGATCGCACCACAGATTTCATTCATTTAAATCATTGAATTTTGTGTTATCGCGTGTACATGTATACCAAAGAACCTCAACCCTTTGAGGGACGTGGTTCAAAATTTGATATGGATCTACCCTTTAGACACTAAAAAATATGAATTAAATTGATCCAAGCTGCTATATTTTTGAATTATCGCTTTATACGTACAAAAGTGCACATCGACATATGGACAACCCCTTGATAAATTTGATTTAAAATTTGAGAGCCATTTATTCATTACATGCAAAATCTGCGTACAGAATTTTATCTATCCAGTTCTGTTCGTTTTGTAGCTATCGTATAGGCTTATATTTGGGCAGCCGAATTCTCAGACTTTTTCTGGATGAATTTTAGCTCAAAGCTTATAGAAATTTAGAAATTTGGTTGCAAGATCACATACCAGATTTCATCCTTCTAGCTCAAAGAGTTTTGATTTACCATGTTCACAGACAGGAAATTTCTAAAATAGGTTTTTTGAACTCAGAAAGGTATGAAATGTGGAGGTTCGTCAAAATTTCATTTTCGAATTTTTTTTTGGCGATTACAATATTTTACTTTTTTATGTTTCGTATACGAGAAAATAAACATGAAAACTGAAAAAGTCATATCAAATTCAATAACAGGTAGCGCTCATAATGCTTCAGTAAAATATGCACTGCGGTTTTTAATTTCAATTAAGTTTTTTACAACTGCGGGTTTTTTTAGGATTGAATGGGTTGCTAGGTAATCCTATGGATACTGGTGGTCGGGTGGTCGGCTGTACGCTGGTAGAAGTATTCCAGGAAAACAGGAAAGCATTTCATTTCACTTCATTTTTTCTCATCCAATACACGAAAAATAATTCTTCGGATAGAGAAAACATTGAATAATCATAGACTCAAATCTGTGTTGAAATGTTTAAAACAATTATCCATACATTTCTTGCCGGTTTCAGCTCTCCTAACCGTATAAGAAAAATAGGAAAATTGACCAGCTTCTATCCTCGCTCAGTGTGACAACAAGAACTGAAATGTTGGCTCTAAATAGCCAACTATTTATCCTCATTCTACCTTAACCATCCGGTACCTGGTAAAGTAAATTGTGAATCGAATTTCGTCAAAAATATCGTCCTATTGAATAAAAATGAAAACAAATAAATTTTTAATTCCCTCTTTTAATAAAAGTAGTTAAAAATTCAATGTAAATGAATATAAGAAAAGAAATATATAACAGACATTTCACAAGTGCAAAGTTTTTTTTTCTTTTTTGGCTTTCTAGATTTAATAAAATTAGAAATTTTTAAAGAAGAAAAGCTTCATATCAGTGTGGTACACAAATTTATATTTATCAATTTCTTTTGCTTTCAAGTATGGGTTTTAAGATATATTTTTATAATAAACACTTGTCACTGTTTACATTAAAAATTATCTTATTTAATATTAATATGATTTAATGATTGACTTTATGCAATGTTTGTACAAAGGGAAATAATTTTATTGATTTAAAATTTGGATTCTGAAATTTACATCAGCAACAACGCATTCATTTGAGCATGTGAATATAAATCAATAATAACTTGAGAATTCTTAACAAGTGAACTACATTTTAAATGATATTCCAAACGTTTGAAAATGTTCATTGGAATTCAAAAATGATTTTGTCTTAAATCTTTGATACAAATTCATTAGTAATATCAAATTTTACGCATCAATTGTATGGAAGTAACGTGATTTCACCATAAATGAAAGAATACTTATTCAAAATATTATATGAAGATCGATCAAAGTAATTTTGTAAAATTTTTCTCATAATAAAGGAAAAAAAATCCGACATAACTAGCGCAAAAACAAAAAAAAAATATAACTTCATAAAGTTAAACTAGGTATGGAAATATCAAACATAAAACAAAAAGATAGTGTAATTAAGTAACAACAAATCAAAATTTTTTTGGATGGTTGCTTTTTATGAAATATTCTTTTTTTCGTCAAACTTTTGGCTACTTGGGGCCACTCAAATTATAATAAAAAAGTAAGGCGAAAGATTAATTTTTGATTTTTGCTTGGAATCATAGATTGTATTTTATTATATAGTCCTAATCTCAACACTTATTAGTAACGCCTTGATAATTCTCTATCGAAAAATAAACAGTATGAGAAGGAATATTTTGCTGGACAAGGAACAGAATTTCCCCCTCTTGCTGTCATAATTGCTTTTATTGCATGTTTTGGGAGGAGAAAAATTTTTGGTCACTCTTTTAAACATCGCTTTTATAAACCTAATTCTTCCATTACGCAGAACATTATTTTACAATTAGTGCAGTATCTCAATGATTGATATCTCAGATAAAAGAGTTATTAATGACTTTATGCGCAGAATATTTAAATATGGGAGAATTAAATATGTAAAACAGTAACAAAAAGAAACCAAAAAGAATTATAACAATTACTAGCTTCCTTTTGGCGACCAGTTTTTCCTCCCAGACTATTGACTTTTTAGAGTGTTTAACGATGAAGATGGAATGCTGAATTGAATTTCCCCTTGTTATTTGATACAATTAAAAGACATTACTTTATTTGAATCTGTCTACTATAAGTTACTGTGAGTGCAAATTAAAAAGCGTATAAGTAATAAAATAAGAGCGGAAGTGAAAACCTTACATCGGAATTCAATGAAAGCATTTTTTGAAATATTCATTTCAACATTGGGAAAAGCAAGACACTGGGCGTTTTGTTGAATGAGTTTGTATTAAAAACCAAACTGTTATTAAAACAAATTATTTTTGAAAAACTGTAGAGAAGTGGAATTTATGTCATTAAAAAGTTAATTTCTTTGAATGTTAAGAGAATGCAAAAAACATTTTTGAGAGAAGGGCTTTGGAAGATATGAATATCAATTTCTAAAGGCAAATCACAGCATTATTCAACTAGCGACGGTTAAGCCTAATTTAATCCTCGAGCTAACTTTGTGCGAGGTCTATTTCTAAAATTTTGATTTCTTTTTTTTGTTTGTCTAATTGAGTACAGTTTTTAATTGAATTGCGTGCCATTAAGATAGATGAATCCTCTCTGTTGAACATTTAATAATAATTTTTAGCTCCATTAATTAGCTAAACGAAATATGAATTAAACGCTGTTGTAAAAACATTCAATGAATGATGATGAAGAAACATTCAATATATATATAAGGAAATAAGGAATACGGATATAAGGAATAACAGCGTTCGACGTGCGTTAGAGTTTTTTATTTTATTTATAGATATTATTATATTACTGGGTTACCAAAATATATTGAAGAGCTATGTAGTTCATTCAGCCAAAGAGTCATTGGTTTCCTTGAAATCCCAAATTTCAAGTATTTAAACGAAGATTTTTTTTTGAGTAGGAAAAAAGGGGAATATTTGAGATTTGGTTAATTTCAGCAATTAAGTTTTTGGTATTTCTGATTTGATTACTAAGTACATGGATAAATACGTGCTAAGGACATGGGGGGGGGGGTATAGAATCCTTTAAGAATTATACTTCTTTGAAGATTTAAATAGAATGTCTATTAGAAATAGGAAATTTTCTCAAAAAGAAAATATGTCTCCGAGAGAATAATTATTATTTATCAATTTGTATAATTACTATTAGTTATTAATTTATTATTAATATAATTATTATCTTAATAATAATAATAATTAATAATGATTATGTATTAATTTTGGATTGGATAGAGATGAAAATTAATTAATGTAAAGAGATTAATATCATTAATTCAATATTTTTAAAATAGAATTTCGAATAAAAAGTAGAACTCTTAGAAGACTTACAGTTCTACAAAATAAAAAAATGATAGAGTTTTATGCGCTATTGTTATCGAATTAATAACTTTTTTGTTGATTTTCACACTGTGAATTTTTTAATGTTTTTCTTTATCATACACCTGTTTATCCTGCATTTCAAAAAGTACTGAATTACACACTGTTGTTTTCATGCATCCATAAAAACATCAAGATCTCATTTAGCATTTCAGAAAATAATGTAAACGGTATTTAAGAAATATGCATAATTTGAAAGAATAACTCAAGTAGTAAAGAAATTGACAAATGAAATAATACTGGTTGATCTAGATATGTAACGGCACAGCTATTACTCAGAGTAAAATATATTAATATTTCTCAGATATTTTAGAAATAATGAAGAAAAAATGCTGACATTTAGAAGGTATTTTTTAAACAATGATCTCAATCTATTAATAAATAGGAGACTCTTCTCAAATAAAGTAAGCACTGTTTTGAAATTCGGCTATTACAGCAATGCGGTGGCCGTTACACGCATGCGTGTTGAATATCTGAATCTGTTGGCTAGCCATAGACGCCGTTACTGAAAAATGCATCAGTATTTACATCTTTCAGTGAGTATTTAAAAGGCCGACTGTGAAATATGTTCTGAAATTCGTATTTTGAATGAAAAATTTATTCACAGATCAGTGAGGTAAATGAAGAAAACGTTCTAAGCTAGTAAATGGTAAGAAAATGGGTTAAAGCTTTTAAAGACGACTGCAAGAATGTGCAGGACGATAGATGAAACGGGCGATTGGCTGATTGAAGATTTGGTGTAGAAAGTTGATAGAAAAGTTAGAGAGAACAGACACTTTATGACTTAATCTTTATCTAATGAATTTTTTCATGTTTCTTGGAATTATAAAAGAACACTTTAGTTATTGTAAACGGTGTTCACGATGGGTTTCGAAAAACCAAAATTTTAGCCAATGCTTTGACTTTTCTTGAGAAATGTAAAGATCTTGGTACTGAGTTTTTCGTCAAATTGTCACAAAAAAGGAATATTGGGAGTTCATGCTATACTGGAATCGAAATAACAATCTATGGAATGGTGGCGTTCAATATCAATCAAGAAAATGAAGTTCAAATAAATAATTTCAATACGAAAAATAGCGTACTCTGTTTTGTGATAAGAACAGATATTGCTAGTGGAATTTTTATCTTCTAGTCATACAATAAATTCTGAGATCTATCGTGAGATCTTAAATCAAATGCTCAAAGCAATCCAAAATAAAAGGCATGGCATAAGGAGCAAAAGGATTGTTTTGCTTCGTGACAAAGGATCTCATCATATAATTTTGTTGAAAACAGCTTGATCATCCTCCATACAGTCCTTGTCTACTACCCAGTGATTATATTTGTTTCTGCTCATAAAAAGATCTTGGTAGCTAGCGTCACAAGGACGATGAAGGTCACAAAACAACAGCATTTTAATAATCAAATCAAGTGGATGGAATTCAATTCAATTCTATGAGGAGGGAATTCAAAAGCTGGCTGTACGATGCGACAAATGCATTAATATTAGTGGAAGTAATGCTGAAAAATATAGTAATAATAAACTTAGTAAAAAGTACAGTTGCGTATTTTTTTCAAAAGATATTTAAAAAACACTCCTTATAGTTTAAAGAAATCTCAAAATGTAATTTAGCAAAAATTGAAACTGTCCTTCTTACTGAAACTGTACTGCCTCTCACAGGCTTTTCAAATAGATTTCTTAAGTAAAGTAAGAATATTGACATTAATTATATTCAAATATCGAAAGTTTCTCATTTTGAAGTAGAGAACGTTTTATTTGACAGAGATAGTTAAACAATTTCAATGCATTTTTCAATTTTTGGGTTAACAATTAGATACGAAATACTAAGAAACCTTCTAGGACCAATTATAAAATTTCTACAGCTTTCTTTTGACATTCTTATTTTTCTTTTAACTAGAGCCTGTCAGATCTTCGTTTTTTTATTTGTCGGCATTCCAGAACTCTGAAAGTTTAAATAGCTTTACTGAACTATTTGGTGGGAAGTATTTATTGTGACGATTAATCAGAAATGAAGAATATTAAGAATTTAGTGCACATGGAAAGAATTGAATAAAATACATACAACAGGAATGAAACATACAGATATTGAGGCTGATTACACTTGTTTTAATATATAATTACTTCAAGCTGAGTGAAGCTCATTGTTTTAAGTTATAAAAAGTGACGTTTTTCATAACGAATAATAACATTCATGAAAATGTCTTTAAAAATTAAGCTAGCAGAGAATCTGGAGGAAATTTTACTGCAGAGAATATGATTTATATACTAAAATTGCAATGCTCAACGGCTAATAAAACGGTAGCTTTAAAGAACTGTTTTTTTTTTCTAAAAGCCTTACAGAGATTTCATGAAAGCTTTTCAGTATCAGCTTAAAGTACTTTTGAAAGAGTTCCCATTCAGTCATATTCCTCTCCCAAACTGATTTTATTACTTTCTCGAATACAAAGTATGGAGAAAGTATCGATAATCGCCAAGAAAATTTGAATTCGAGATTTTGATGAATCTCTATGTTTCAGACCTCTCTGCGTTCGAAAAACACATTTTTGGCATTATGCCTGTCTGTTTGTGAGCACGATAATTAAAAAACCCTTTGATTAGGCAAATGAGGCCTTTTAACTATATTTCTATTCAATTTTGAAAAAAAAACTATTCATAGAAGGTTTGTCTGTTCGAGTACAAATGAACACGATAACTACAAAGTATAAGAGTTCAAAAGATGATATTCAATGCACAGGTGGTTTAGTATCTAAAATATAGATTCTTATCAAATTTTGAATCGAATCTGCCAAACGGTTGACCATCTGTCGGTCTGTTCTTCCGGATGCATGCAAACGTAATAACTGACTAAAACTACGACTTAAATCAAAATTAGATATCTGATATTATTATTGCAACTATAATTCCTTGTCAAATTTTGGTTACATCTGGTTGTAAAAAAGATAGCCAAAATAAATATTCACGCGATAGATTTAGTAAACATGCTAAATTCATGTCAAAGATCTATATTTCATAATTATTATTCCCCACTGACAATCAAGGCCTTACCCCAAAGTCACGACTTTACCCAAAGTGCACAATTTTAAGCGGGGAATGGAGAGGGATACGACTTTTATTGGTAAAGTACGCGAAAAATTTTTGAAAAACCTCTCCAACTCGTTTTTATTAGACATTGGACTTGGAGCAATTTCGCATGCGGAAGAAAAAAAGTAGAAGTTTTTGAAGTAGAAAAAAAAAAAAAAAAAAAAAAAAGGTGACATCTAAATTAATAAAGTTTGGAATACCAATTACAGCATATTTATCTGTATTTATTACAGTTTAAAAGCTTAAAACTAAACTAAGTAAATTGAAGCTAACTAACTAAATTGAAGTACATATTCATATCTCTCAAAAACATATTTATCTCTTCTTTAATTCCTTACACATGAAATATACTAAGAGAGAAGGTTTGACAAATATCAGACCAGAGGACTGTCGGATTAACCAAAGCTACGGATTAGTAACAGCTCATTAAACAATTTAAGAGTAATGCACAAAATATTACCATGTGTTCTAAATTATACATATAATTTACTTTATATAATTAATATTACAAAATATAATTTAACATATATGTGGCAGCCTAACGTTCGTCCTAAAGTCACAGTTGTCGCTATGCAGTGATCTCATTCACTTATAACCTTCCTCATTTGCCGCTTTGAAAAAATCGGACAATAAGAGTGACTATTCGGTGCAGTGCTGGGTTGACTCTACTAGAAAAAAAGAGATATTTATCTTGTCGTTCTGATAATTATTAGCGTTATAGAGTTTCTTAAGCCTGTTCTTTTGATTCTTTATTTTCTATAAAAAGGTCTTTACAAAGTGTAGAGGAAGAAAGTATTATAATCTTCAATAAAACTCGAATTTTGATGTATCTCTACATTTTATATCTTCCTAAATTCAAAAAGAAACACACACACACAATTTTGGAATTATCTTTCTCGGTCCGTAAATATAAGTATCTCAAAATTTCTTTGAACTATACTGATGGAATTTGTTATATGAATTTAATCTAAATTTGTAAATTTCATTCAAATTTTGAACTAAATCCCCCACATGAACATTTATCTGTATGTTTAATATAAAGTATGTCTATTCTGATCTCCTCCAAGAGTTCTCCAATTTCCAAAGATTTATAGAAAAATATTTAATGACATAAGGAAAAGTATTTAAATGATTTAAAGAATAATATTTTATATTGTCTCAGCCTATTAATGTACTTCTAGGGATATAAGGAATTTTAATGAATTAAAAATTTAGATTTTAGAGTTTTTTGCGATTACTTCCGAAGATGTTATTGCTCCAAAGTTAGTTATTACACAGTTTTATGATGAAAAAAAATCTTTTTAACCATACCAATTCATTTGTCTTGTTAATTTTTGATAATTTTTTAAATATATACTTTATATAATTTTTCAACAATATATTTTATTGTTTTATTAAATTAAAACTGTTTTTATTGGTTCTTCAGATATTCCATAGTGTAGCTTCTACTGTTAAGAGCAAAAGGATTCGGTTTAATGGTGGTGTGTAAGAAAGAAAAGTTACAGTACCATGAAAGTTTGAAAATAAATTAACCGTATAACTACCTTTTTATAGTCTTTGAGTTTGATATAGGACTTGTCATGGGGCTTGACTTCAATAGGAAGATACACAATAAGTAAAATAAGTGAAAGACTATTAAAAAACATAGCTCTAATTTAGGATTTTTTTTTTGAGGAAGAACATCCAATTTATTCATTAGAGATTCATTGGGAATTAAATGTCAGTATTTCCGTCAAACAATTGGTCCCTAAAGGTGGCTGGTTTAACATATTAAAACACTCATCAATTATCCAGATAACGTTCAATAGATAAATTAGCGTACATTTTGTGACATCAAACTACTAATAATTTTGGAAGTACTTTTTTTAAATCGATACCGAGCTTTCATAAGCATGAAATGTTCCGTTTCAAATTAAATAACAAATAGATTGCTCAAGAGTGATTTTATAATTTATTTATTTTTATGAACTATTAGGGAATATGGAAATCAAGGTTTTTCTGATAATTGTTGTATCGATATAATTTCCTCACCTTGTGCGTTATTTAAACTTTGTAAAGTTATGTAAAAGAAATGAGTGCATTTTATTTTAAAAACTCATCGAATATAAAAAGAAAATTCCTCAATATTGATTGAAAAGACGCTTATAATTAAATAAAGAATTTCTATGCCGTATCAGCACATAGATTGTAACAATCCAATAGTTTTGTTTCTAAAGACGTAGATTTCAATTTTATAGCTTCCTAAAGCAAAACTGACATGATTTTTCTATTAGAGGCAAGATAATGTTATTAATTTTTCTTAAAAACCTCTTATAAGGGCATTAATTATACTGCTCAGAATGGTATTCAAACTTCAGTTATAAACTTGGTCATCGCTCAGAAAAAGAATATATAAAAAGTCTCTAAGAGAGAGTGATTATTACACCGTATTACACAATCCCTCATTAAGAATACTTTGATTTAAAGCTGGTTACATATTTACAAAACTTGACAGTCGTGCATGAAATTACAGTATGATATGTACAAGTTAAATAAAGAGCACTTTATTTATTTTCTAGAAATCAGAAATACTGTGCACTATGCACAATCAAATGCGAAATAACTGAAAGATTTTGGACTGTCTGAAAATTATATATCAATTTAAAAAATGATAATTAAAAATGTAATTATATTTATCACATCTTAATGGCTTAAACTATGGGCCATTAAAGCAACTAGAGTGATTTGGAAATGTAACATAGGCATTATACGGACTTATAGCCATTAAATGACTTTCACACAAAGTTATAAATTAATAGGACTGGAGCCAGACAAAATGCTATTTTATCAACATCTTGACATTTTTGAGACATTTTTTTCATTAGTATCTTATTTCCAGGGTATTAAAAGAGGAGATTGCCTCAGACAATCTCATATTATTTTATTTTTATATTTATTTCTGTGTATGCTAATTTTTTTGTCCTGATTGTATTATTAATTAAATTATTGATTAAAGCTTATGTCATGATGAACTTTTATAATTAGTTTTATTTTTTATTAACATCCCAGCATTGAGTTTTAATGCTCTTTGGTTTCCAGAAATGTTATATGAAATAGCATCACATTCTTTAAATAAAATAAAACTTCGTGATTAATTTTGTGAAAAGTATGAACTTTATTTGTAATTTTGTAAGTTGAGTTAAATTTTCTTAACTTTTTATTTGAATGCTTTCAAATATGGTTTGGAACTTGTTTTAAATTTTTAAAATCTGTAGCTGAAAATTCTAATTATAAGAAAAATTTGTTTAACTGCAACAGTGAGTATTAGTACGAGAAAAAATATTCATGAGATTTCATTCATGTTGAGAAAATTAACTGACCGAAAAACACATGAACTATTTAGCAAATCCAAATAGATCGACTGTAAGCGATCTAAAACAACAAAAATGTTTCATAATATAAATAATGAAATGTTATTACGTATATATTCTTAAAACTAATTATGTTTTTTAAATATTGAATAACCAGCATATCTGTTCATTGGAATAGTTTTGTTTATTTAGAACATTTAAAAAATAATTCAGCGCTAATTTTATGCATTAAACATTTTTTTTTCATTCCCAAAAATAAAAATTCTTCCCTCCGATTAGCTTTTTACTCATGAAGTACTTTTAGATGACCACTTTCTCAACTTTGCTTTGCTTTTGCTTAAGAATTATCCTCCGAAAATAATTCGGATAGTCTGAGAATAGCAAGTAAACGGTTGAATGAGCTATATGACGGATCATGTCCCTTATATTACATATCTCAAACCCTTGGTACAAGTATAAACTTTGTAATAAGAAGCGCCTTCTCTACTTGGCGCTGAAAAGACGGCTCTTGGAGATCACTTCAATGTGCCAGAATGTCATGGAAAATTGGCTGAGGTATGCCTTTCAGAAAAACGAAGATCTACCAAAATGGGATACAGTTGAAGAATATAATTTCTGCACGAAATCATTCTGTTTGTAAAAAGGCTTTTTTAAAATCCATTTTCACTAAATACAGTTTGAAACTGCAATTTCAGAATTCATTGACTAACACAAAATGGACTTCCAAAACACATCGAATGATTTCGTCTTTTCGTACTATAATAAATACAATAATATAATAAAGAACGTTTAATTGGATACGATTATGCATTTATTATTCAGCTACCATTTTATATATTTACATGCCATTCATTTAAATTCGTCTTAAAAGAGAATAGTTTGCTATAGAAAACTGAATTGTCTTTACGAATTGTATAACAGAATACATGTAATACAAAGCTAATTTTGAAACATTGCAGCTTTTGAGACTTTCTGAAATGTTTAATAAAAATTGTTATATCTGAAAATTTACGAATTAGAGTTCGTTCCTAATTATATAACAACATCAAATGTTGCAGTTCACTCGAGAAATAAAAGCTTAGTAGGAATTTCGAATTTTCCTTCATAAATTAACATTTAGAATGCAATATAATATATTGATGAATTGATTAAAAAATGATTCTGATAAATTTTCTTTTTCTTTCATGTATTGTGAACTCATAAATGAGATATATTATAAGCTGCATTCCTTTCAGAAAGATTGTACCTTTCGAACAATTTAAACAAATATGTTTCCTTTTCAGGCACTATCTGGAAATGAAATAGTTAATGAAATAATAGTTACGAATTGAACTAGTTAATGAAAGTATTTCTAAAAGAGATAATTGAAACGAATATCTTTCATTTTCAAGGCACAGTTTGATGAATTGATTAATGAAAGTACAGGGTGTCCCACAAGGTATGCAGAGTCTAACATTTACAAATTCGGATAGAACATATCAAAACGAGCACTTTGAAGTATAGCGTGCGGGGTCCTCGAATAGCGTCATTGTTTAGACTGTTACGAATACATCAAAATACTCGTCTTGACGTGTTCTATCTGAATTTGTAAATGTTAGACGCTGCATACCTTGTGGGACACCCTGTATTTCTAAAACAGGTAATTAAAACGAATATCCATTTGAACGAATATCTTTCACTTTCAAGGAACTGTTTGATGAATAGATAAATGCAAGTATTTTTATGAAACAAATAATTAATATTATAGCTGGAAGCTTGTTCAATATGAGTGAAAGATATCTGATTTGTTGAAGATATGCTTTTTTTTAATGTATTTTGTAAAGAGATAGAAGAGAAAAAGTTCAGTTCAAACCTTGCATCCGAAAGCCACGAGCTTCAGAATACACTCGATCAGGAAGAGTGCCGTAAATGCCTCGTTCATGTAGCTTAATATGTCTAGATACAGAGGACTGGCATGGTGGTACTACAGCGCCACGTAGTGGAGTAGCAAGAAAACAAGGCGGCAGGAAATAAACATAGAAAACAATGGGAGGGTCTAAGGTAAAATGCATAACAATAAAAGAAAAACTCAAGCAGGTTGTTCACTCTACTTAATACATCCTCCCGCAGATGTATTAAGTAGCGCTGGGACTAAATAAAAAAAATCATTAAAATTTATGTCCGATAACAATAATAACATAATTTGCAAATTGAAATGATTACAAAAAAACCTATGAAATACACAAACATATAAATTATTCCATTCATCTAATGGTTAAAAAGATACATTTCATTTTTTTAAACGATCACATTCAATTCAAAAAGTAGAATCATGCAAATATAACACAATCATTTTTCATTCAAAACATGCAGTATAAAAACGATAAATATTCACAAACAACATTCAATATGAACAATAAAATCGCATGCTTTTTTATAGAATTGTGCAACAAGATGCAGAAATGGAACTTGAAAACAAACACTATGGACATCATGCCAGCTTAATTCTAAGAAAATATTTAATGGAATAATAAGATACAAAAGAAACAGCTTATTCGTTGTTTGACCGATTTCGTTCAATTTCTCCAGTATCAATAATCAAAAAACAGAATAAAAATGTTAATATTTACATCTTGAATAAATAGTTTATAGACCATCACTTGCTATTTGAAGCAAATTGAGATAATAAATCTTACAATTTTTTCTTATAGAAGAATTGTACCACAAATAAATAAATGATTCTGTTATTGAATAAGGGCCAAGTATATACTATATAATGATGATTAATATATAATTATTTTGAAATACAATGCATTTTCAGTGAAGTCATTATTTACAAATGCAACCTAGACATTTATTTAACAAATTATTCTAAAATTCAAAACATTTTTCTGCTTCACAAATGCCAGGGGTTAAGATTTTCAATGAATGTGTAAAGATGAATTAAAAATATATTAAAAAAGCTTTTTAGCATTAAAAAATAGATGTTGAGGAAGGATGCATATTTTATTGGGATTATTCGTTAAGAAAAGAAGAATGAATTTAAATAACAAATTATAAAAGAATAAAGATTAATCACTTCTTTAACGAATAAAAATAAAAGTAATGGATTAAATGATCCGGATACAATTTTACTGAAGAAAATATTTCACGTGTTTAAAAATTTATAATTTAAAAATTATTAAATACTTGTAATTTTAAAACTTTAAATGATTAATTGATATTACACACACACATAATTGCACGATATTTTAGTCTCCTATAAAACTGTGTCACCATATTCTAAGTTTATATTAATTTAATTCATTTAGAAAAAATAGCTGTATCGTTTCTAGTGCTTGATATATTTCAATATGATGTGATAAGCTCAAAGGAAGGAAAATATGTAATTATGTCATAATGTAAATAAAAATAATAATATTATGCAATAATTTTTTTGGATAAGTATTGAAGATTGGAAATCAAATAAAAAATGGAATACAAAATTAATCTTGCAAATACTTAATATAATCAGTAAAATAACTTATTTCATAATAAATAAATAAAAAAGAATTCTATAAATTTAGAAATTTGTTCAAATGTCTTTTTCCCATCACCGACCTATTGTTATGTTAATCTTAATATTAAGTAACTAACTTCAGTAAACGGTACAAAATAGGAAAAATAAGAAAATTTTTGTTCGATTTAAAATTAATTTTTAAAATTTTTTCAATTTAAGTTTGAAGAAGTATATTTAATTGGGTTCTTATAAATCTAACATCAATTATAAGCTGCAGACCATGAAAATGTGATAGAACGTTCTATTAATCTAAACACACACACACAAACACACACATAAAAGGCATGATCTTAAATTATTAAGAATTTCTCAAAAATAATCTGGGCATCTTATTGAAAGATAATGTTTGATTCATAGATTTTAAATACCGCATTATCGCTAAAAAAATAAAAAAAATTTTACGGAAAAAAAAGTGCGACAGAGAATTATGTAATAGATGTTTAAAAAAAGGTATGGATTTGAAATACATATTTCTCTTATTCGGTTGTGGAGCTTTTAATCTCAAGAAGTTATTTTAAAACTAAACTATTCACAAAAGATGACATTTTTCAGTAAATGTTTCGATATTTGAAGTTGAAATTTTTATGTGTAGATTGATTTATTATATCAAAATGTAAAACAGAAATATGAAGCGTGTGTTGAGAATTTATGATATTTTAGTATAAAGCTTAAGAATAATGCTTTTATAAAAATTTACACGAAATAATTACGGAAATATCTACACGCCATTGAAAATAACCATAGAAAATATTATATAGATTTTCATGGATAATTTTGATTGTGTCTTATAAAAAGATGACGAGAGCTTAAAGTGCGATTCACGGCACTACTTTTTCTAAATTTTTTACCTCTTTGATTTTCTTACTAAGAAAAATATATGTTTCTTCATGTTTCTTTTTACTTTAGAGTTATTTTTTTGTTTTCGGAAAATACATTTTAGGTCTTTTTAATCTAGATGGATTCAATAGCTAGAAGTATAGAATTTGGCATATATTCTTTACATTAAAAGTGTAGATTTTTGTTAAGTGTTTTATGAAACTAGCTCATTGCAATGCTCCTTATGCAAATGAATATCGCAGCCCACGCAACACGTTAAATGAATTAAATTTAACAGGTGATCTTTAAAACAAAGTTATGCATCAAATTTTGAGTCAACATCGCCAAAGAATAGACTGTGTGCCTCTGTCTATCCCTAGGAATGAGAATTGAATAATTGAAAATTAGAAGTAGCTAGCTAAAATGAAATTTGTATATGGTCTTCATACCAAAATTATAGAAATTTGCAAAATTTCAGATCAATAGGTAAAAAATAAGATGAAACTTTCACACACACATACTCGGTCCTTCTTTTTATATGACGAAGTATCTCTTTAATTTGTTATTTTTTTAAGCATAACAAATGATGAAAAATTTGAATATTATATTAAAATAATGTTTGCACTGAATATTTTTTGAAAATATCTATATCTAAAGAAATATATCTAAAATAAAGGTCAGCTAATTTTGAACAATAGGATATTTGGATAACAGTGAATAAATAGAGCGCTGAATAAAATAAAATTTATAAAACAAATTCGGGACATAATTTTTAGTGTTTCGTATCGTTATCATCCCGTCTGAAATTATGAATACTTTAAATTCATATCACGAGAACTAAATTAAAATATAGGAACCAGATTTACAAAAGATACATCATTTTTTCTTTAAGAAGAACTATGTAACTTATGTAGCTTTATAAATTTATGTAGCTTTATAAATTTATTTCATTTATTATTTAGTTATTTCACTCATTCCAAAAAGTCACTCATTACTCATTTCACTCATTACTTTACTTTTAAGGGTGATGGGAAAATATGGTTTGTCTTTTAAAAAGCTGTACTAATCTTCCCTTTAGAACATAAATATTTACCTTTTAGTAAAAAAAAATTAATTTAACTCCGCGTTATGAAGATTGAATTGTACAAAATTACAATGAAATTGATTATTGGAAAATAAAAAAAATTCTAAAATGTCTTTTGTTTATCACAATTTAACAATAATATATTTAGAATCTATATAGTTTATTTTTTCAAGTGCTAAAGATGAAATAATTGGCTATTTTTAAAAAATTAAGCGATAGTTTATTTCTTTTTTAAATTTCACGACAAACGATAATTTATTTCCTGAAGAGTGATTTGAAAACCATGCGCTTGTTTAATTAACATATTTGAT
>JAPMOR010105926.1:26330-44696 GCA_026543865.1 Argiope aurantia | reverse complement strand
ATAATTATATGAATTCATATGATATTAATTATATGAATAATAATAATGATATGAATTCATATGATATTAATTATATGAATTTTTGTAGAGTCCCATACTTGAAAGATTCGTGTTTCAAAACGTAAGAATGAAAATCTAATAAAAATAGCGGCTCACTTTGTTTAATCGAATAAAACCATAATTTGTCTCAAAATCTCGACTTTACTTTAGGAGTGCTACTATGTTCGGTATGAATATTTTTGAACATTTGCATAAAAATAGATTTGAAAAAACCCTCTATGAAACCAAAATATATCAGTTAAATGGATTTTTTTTAAATATTGGAAAACGATCTTATATTCATTTAAAATTAGGTATAAAGCAAAACTCTTCTAGTTTAGAGGGTTATTATATGATTTGATTGAGCTTTTGCATATAGCATGGGAAATATATTACTTAGTTCCAACTAAACTAATAAGCTGTATTTCTATACATTCTCTAAATATTAAGATTTGACTGATGTAGAACAAGAAAAGTCTCAATTTTCTCATATTGTGCAGCAATAAACAACGGTGAAATAATTATAAATGAATAGATTATTTATCATCTACTTCAGGAACTGCAGAGCATAGTGAGAAATTATTTTATCAAATTTGAACAAAAATTATGTATTAGATTTTAATTTATGAGATTTTTTTCGTAGGAAAATTCTATCAAAGATTAAAATTTAGGATGATAGCAAAAGATGGACAATAACAATAAAATGCATTTAAATGCACATATGAAAATTGGTATCACGTCTCAAAAATTGACATAGAAACAAAATTTTAACGGTTTTGTAACGAATCCTGTTCAGAAAAGTTCGTAATTAAATAAAAAAAATCGACTTTTTAATGTAGACGCCTAAATTAAATAATTACTTTTCGAGTTATTGGGTTCAATTGCATGCGAAAGCAAGAAAAGAACAGACAGCCAATTTCTAGATGGATTAGGATCGAAATTTGATACGGATTGACATATTAAATGCTAAATCTATATGCAGAATCCATTCTACACATCACTTTTGTAGTTATTGAGATCACTTGAACTCTGGTATTCAGACAAATAAACAGACTTTCTGTAAGTGGATTTCGCCCAAAATTTTATAGAATTTGATAGAAATTTGTAAATTTGAGGTAATATACAGTTATCAAACTTTCGTTTACTACAAAGTATTTTTGAGTTATCGTGTTTATAGACGTAATGCCAAAAGAAAATTTCAGAGATTTTGGAGGAGTAAGAAACGTTAATTAAAATGATTACCACTAAACGCATTGATATTGCACCGATACATCGGAATTATAACATTTAAACTTTGATAGGAGATTTAGAGTTAAAAGTGATTAAAAGTACAACAATGTATAAGGTTTAAAAGATAAATATTTCAATGTAAGTATTCTCCTGCTTTAATGAAAAAAATCCATCACTCGTGAATATATAAACATGACTACAAACAATCGAATACTAGCTTTAGAACAATAATATTTCGAAAAAACCCAAGTAAAACTGATTTTGAATATATCATTAATGTGTAAGGATGAGAGGAGCATTAATGTAAATTATTTCTGACACACCAGTGCTAAAGCAAAATTGATAATTCAACAAAGAAAATCTTTCATTCCTGATTGACAAATTTTTTAAATTGTTATTGAAAATTCGCCATTTTGGTGTAATTTATAATGTGACTTATCTGTGCAAATAATATAATTTTGAAAGTAAGTAATATAAATCGTTCTTCTGGAAACTTTCTTGTTACAAATGATTTTTTAATTTATATTTCATTTAAATAGTTTACAATTATTGTTAAGCATTAATAAGCATTCAATTCTGGTTTTTAAGAACAGTTTAAAAACCATTAAAATAAATAAATAATTAAAAAAATTCAATTTTTCAATTATTTTTTCTACTTATAGCTTATATTAACTAAAGCAGTTATTAACCAAGGAGATAATAAAATGTCATAAATCATCAATTTCTTCATTAAAAATGTATGTTTATTGTTGGAAAAATATATAACTTTATATAAGCTGATTTAGTTGCAATATAACTTACTGTGTTGATTTTTAAGTCCATTTTTCTTAATTTTCTTTGACTGAAATCATGCCTACTATAAAATGCTAAAGTCAAATATATACCACTCAAACAATTTGAAGTTTACTCTGTGAACTGAGAAATAAGTTTAAAAGAATTGTTCTTGTTTTTTTTTAAATATTAATTAGAATTTTTAAAAAAATAGTGGAAATTAAAAAATATCTGCTATATTCCAAAAAATTAATAAAGTTTTTAAATAAACATTTTATTTTCTTTAAACATAAATCAAATATCTAAAAATCAAAGGCCTAATTCTATTAATTTCTTTGAGTATACTTCTAAAAATTGTTTGTCACCAAATGTTGAAAATTGAATATATAAGAGGCATTTTTGAATAACTGGTAATTTTTAAAAAGAAATTTAAAAATTAATCTTTGCATTTTCGAATAGAAAAATAATTTAAATATTTAAATTTTCAAACAGTTTACTTTTAAATACAAAAAAAAGCATATTCTTTTAGAAATCGCTGAAAACATCTTTGGCTTCTGATTATTAGCAATAGCATTCAAAAATCAGATCCCTCCTTAAAAGTAAATAAACCCATCCCTTTAGGTAAAGTAAGAAAAATTTGTATTTTTAATGAATAGTTGAATTATTAGGAAAAAGTTATAAAAAAGGAAATTAAAAGATGCTTAATTATTTTTCCAAAAAATGCTATGCAACAAGTCTTAGTATCCCCTATATATTATATAAAACTCAATAAAATTCTGAAATTAATTATCGAGATTTCACCAGCCCTTAAAAAGCATTAATCTTCTACATTGTTATCTTATTACCTAAACAATAAACAACTTTAAATTATCTGTCCCACACGGCGAACGACAATTACAGTTTTTCTTTCTACTGATTAGAACACCAAAGCAGCATCTGCTTATTGTCTCTACGGAATTTACTCGATTTGAGACACAGAAGGCTTCACGGCAATTAGAATTTCCATCTCAGTGCCTGCCAGCAAAACCGAAAAGAATCCATACGAAATTACTCTCCAACGCGAGATCCAAGAAAAGTAATGGAACACGGATAAGAACATTTCGCTATTAGCCCTTCCAGTTGTAAGAAGACAGACCTCGTGATCTGGCGAGTCACTCACACGACGTGGAGAGTCATTAATATCTTTTTTCTCTTGGGATTGTTCTTATCCTAAAGGCTACTTGGCGATTGTTTGGCAGATTACTCGGCGCTGACAGTTGTTCATTAGGTTATTGGCTTAGTTTTCTGGCTCTTTGTCAGAATGCGCAGACGAATTTCTCGAAATGTCAATCAAATTTGAATTACCTGGAATTAAATTGAGTCATTTATCATTTTGGAGGTTATACTTGTCTGTTTATGTGACTTTTTTGTCAGTTCTATATGATTTATACTATTAATGATAATAGAGAATTTTAGAGTAAAGTCATTTCATTTAAAATTACTTTTTATTTAAAAAAGGACGATAATTAAATATAGCAAAAATTTGATTGATTATCCTTCTTTACCTATATTTTAAAAGGCAAAAGATTAATGGAAGTTTCAACACATATATTCCCTAATATGATAGAGAATATGGCTGCATAGCTCAAAACATTTCTTTTTATTGTAATTTGCAGATTTTTCTCCACCTTATTGGCATTAAGGGGTCTTATTGATTATACAATACCTTCTAATATACTATTTTGATTTCCACAAACATCGGATAAAGAACTGAAATAATTTTTTTTAATGATGAGAAAATATCAATTTAATTTCTACATGTGCTTGAATATTCGTGCGTTTTAAAAAAATATTTGTTTTATTGCCTCTAGATTTCTTTTTTTAAATCAGAGTTTAAAAAATAAGGAGAGGGATTTTATTTTCCTTGTTTCTTTTGGAAAGTTTTACTATTAGCTCATGTATGTATTTTACTCTATGTACGTCACTAGTGTTCCGTGTAACTTACTCCCTTCGAGAATTTACACCAGAAATACTAAATTTAATCCTTTAGGTGTAAAAGACATAATATAAAATCCAACTGAACAATTTTCCTTTTAGGATAGAATCAATTTTTAAAATATTCTCATTCGCAAAACGTGACAAACATGCGAAATTGATGATTATTTACTTTTTGAAACCATTAAAATAGTGTTAAGCTTTTTATTTTTATTTTAAGGAAAGTTTATAAAATAGCTACACTATCTGGTATTAAACGTGAAGCCCGAATTCAATCACAAGAATGTCGAATAAGTACTAAAAATCTTTATAATGTAATCTAATCAAGTGTTATCACTTATCATTTATTTATTTACTTATTTAAAAATATGAATCATAAGTTGTTTCATATATTCTTAGAAAATTCACGAATTTATTTTAGAATAAAACTATAATCTGTTGTGATTGTTCTTCTCTAGAAACTGCTTGATTATCCAACTCTCAGTTACAGATAAATAGAAGTGTCACTACGAGCGTGGGAGAATATCTACGACTTTGAAGCAAATCTATTTCATTTAGAGCTATGAAAGTTCACTTCTGGGGAGGTATGGTCTAGGAATCTGCATTTTCACTACTTTCAAATTAAATTTTCTAATTAAAGTATTAATATGAAAATCTGTCAATATATTCTGCAGATATTTTTCTTGATATATAAATATGTTTCAGAAGTTTTTCAAAATATATTATCATTGAAAATAATTGCGTTGGAACATACATTTCCTTCTCAAATTACATATTACAACAAATAATATTCTCGAAAAAACATATCACTTATTATTTTTTAAATCATATTTATTTTTTCAGTATACAAATGTATATAAGAAACAATATACGAGAAAATTCAACAATTATATGAAAAAAAATCATTTTTTTTTATTGGCATCATTGGTTTTCGAGGGCATTTTAAACATACAGGTTACGTACAAGTATAAAAATCAGTCTATACACTCTATAGATATTTCTCTTGGCGTATTAATATATTTTAGAACTTTTTCAAAATACATTATCACTAGAAAGATTAATTATGTTTGAACATACATATCAGAATCAGCTGAATGCGAACTTTCATCGAAAAACTCTTCTGTACAATTATCCTTATCATTAAAATCACTTTCTGCTTCCTTTAAAAGTCTCTGGAGCTCTGCTTCATAACGAGGATCAGTAGATTGGATGATATTTCTAGGTCCAAGCTGTATAACCATCTGCTAAGACTTGTATAATACTGGAACACTAAAAAGGAGGTGTAGTTTCCCAGACGTCGCACTAAGAAGTAGCTGAAATATTTAAAAAAAGCATCCGCTGAAACCGGCTGAAAAAGTGCATATGTAGTGAAGGTCACGAAACAGGAAACTGCAGGGTTCATTCATTCGATTGAGCTAGAAATAGAATAAGGATGACAGAAAGTCCATCTTTAGCGGTCTGAGAGACCGCACCTCTCCAGTTAAGGGCTAAAAGACTTAATTACTGTATATGGAAAAATATTTAAAATACAAACAGTTTTGAAGAAACATTAAGGGATTTAAATTAATGCTAACAGAATAATTTATAATATTTACTGTTTTTATGCCACTCAATAATTCAAGTTTAATTTTGAAATTTTAAATACAGTTTTCTTTGACTGACCTTTCTAGTTACTCAACTGTCGTACTTAGTAGAAATAATACAAAAAATTATTACACAACAATCAACCAAACTTACAATCACTTGTGTTGTAAAAATTTTCCATCTTTTGTTCCCTCTAACGTGTAAACTTTTCCAGAATTGTCATCATGAAAAATATTTGAACTATTATCTCTTTATCCGCGATTGTAAGTTTAATATTGTATAAATAAATTCATGCTGCTAAAAACAACAGAATAAAACAGATCTGTTGTAATAACAGAATAGAATGTGGCTGTTCGTATAGAATGACCATAACTTGTTTCAAATATAATTGAGGGCCTAATTGATATTCGCTTTTCAAGACTATCAGGTACAGTCATCATTTCCTTTCTATCAGGGGGTCATTTTGATATTCTGAAACCTGGAACTATTTAAAAGTAACAATCTATAAGATAGTATAATGATGATTTAAGGCAAATTTGTTTTTCAAAGGATAGAGAGTCTTGGTTTAGCCTTAATTGGGTATAAACATACACCGTTCCATTGAAAAATGCAAAGCGTCATTTTTATGACCTGTAGATATCCATTTTTACTGTCATTTTATTTTTATCCATGTAATCAAAATATAATCTAAATTCTCATTAAGAAAAGAATTCTACTAGAAAATTGTTTATTGAACTGAAAAATGGAATGAAAGATAAAGAGTAAAGATTTTAAAATGGATGTTCGGAAGATTTAATTTATATGTTGTTTGGAGCAATACATAATTATTAATATAAATAAAAATGAAATAAAATTCCATTAAATTGATTCAGTGAAAGCTAATATACTGTAAAACACAAAAACGATATACATTCTAATTACTATTTCAAAAAGAAGAGCAACAGTTTTACATTATTTCCAACTGTTATTCTCAACGTAAAGGCTGGGCTGATAAGATCCAATGAATATTTAGATAAGTACATTTTGTTTCTTCACCGATGCAAAGCAATAAGTCAAGCAAACAACTTTACGAAGTATCTAATTACATCAATATTCACAACGCAGCAATCAGTCAAGAAAACAGCTTTACGAAGTATCTAATTATACCAATATTCACAACAAAGGTCATTGAAGGACTTTTGACTCAAACAGCAAAAAAATTAGCATTGCAGATTGAACTTCTAATGATCTTAACACAAGAATTTAATCACTAAAAATAAAAAAGGGGGATCCTTAATTTAATTTTTGCTGACTTTAACAAAGTGTCAGCTCGGCAAAGTAAATAGGTTTCCCTTATAGCGCTCCACTTTAGAGAGAGAAACGTTCTCTCATTATCCAGATAATTCCACCAGGAACCAACGAACAATGGAGAATAGAATGTTAATCGATAGAGTCTTATTGGTTTCCCGCCTTCTGGGCCAGGAACCAATCCTTCTTCCTAGAAGACCGAAGACAATTTATAGTGACCAGCTAATTAATTTATCCGATGAAGCATTTTATTGATGCACAAACTTCCGTAATCTAACCTATACCGAAACCGTAATTTAACCTGGAGCGAGATTTGTGAAATAGATTTCTCCTCTTTGTACCTGCCTGACTATTTTGCAAGAAATTCCTTTGGCGTTTAACGGCATTCAGATCCTGAAATGCTCGGCGAAGCTCTTATTAGATCAATGCCGTTGGAAAATCTAATTTAATTCAGGGAGGCAAATTTATTTTCCTCCGGGGCGATAGTGATAACGTTTGGAGTGAGATTTATTAAATTAAATTTTCACAAACAATATGGAAAATCGAAGACTTTGTTAACCTGTATTAACATCTTCCATGCATTGACAGATAAACAAACGTTAATATCTCATGCATGTAAATGGTTTATTGATGAGAATACAGCATGAATATTTATGAAGATGAGAAGGGAAATTCCCATTACAAAAATCTAGGCAGTTATACTTGTTTGGTTTTGAGACGAAAGCATAATAATTTAAATAATTGAAAGCTATATTATTCAAGGTAAAGAGAATTTGAAAATGTTATTCGTATGCATTATGTTCACTGTGAAGCAGAATTGATTTATTTCCTTGCTTATAAATTTTGAGTTAAATGTTAACATATGCAAATTCTTCGAATATCGGCATTGGAATCAAAGTATTTAATTCTTCTCTGCCACGAAATGAAAGTTTAGAAGATTTATGTTACAGAATGTCTTTATAAGATTTATTAAAATATGGGATAGTCATAATATCAGATCAAACAACGCTTTTATAACTTTTATAATTAATTCAGAATAATAAATCATTTCCGTACATAGATTAATGTTTTAATGTTGCAAGTTTGTATAATTTTAAATAATACTCTTAGCTATTAAAGGAATCTTTAAATACTCCTTATTTAAAGTTGATGGATTTTTTTTAAATTTCATTCAAGTAAGAGATCTCCAGACTAATTCAATTGAAAATTTATAAGAAGACGTACCTCTTCGGAAGGTAATAGTTTCTGTAATTTTATAACTGCAACTTTCTAATTAGAGGCAAAAAATAATATCATGACGGAAATTATTCAGTGGGGCATGGTAAAAGAAGTCCGATAAGAAATGACTGTTTATTCTGTAAGAAAGCATGTTGAACAGGTAGCAAAAGTACCGCCAAAACGTACACAAAGAACATTACTTTCAGAAAAATGGCAACAGATGTAAATATAAAACAGTAATAGCGTTCAAAATAAAATATAGCTTTGAAAATTATTCAAATCCAACCAAAGTAATTTACGTCAAGGCTTTCAGGAATACTCACTAATAAACATACTTTTGAATTAATAGCCGCAAACTACTAGAATAAAATATCTACAAAAGGACTTATGGTGTGGGATTTTAGGCGATTTTTTTTGGCGATTATTCTTTGAAATGTGATTGTTACACAAGCCCTAGACATTGAAATTTTAGACTTTTTTCCGATTGATTCAATTCAAAATTTGACACAGAATTACAATTATATATTTTTCTCATACTTGATTTCATGTATTTAAGTCTTTAAGTTATCATGTTTATATGCCTCTAAAAGTATAGATTGTTAGACGGTCAATTCTTGGGTGGATGTGATTTCAAATCTGATACATACCGACTAATCAGATATTAAAACTGTATAGCAAACGTCTTATTCATCTTGCTTTCTTGGTTTTATAATTTACATTTTAACTTCTATTCTTCTGGATATTTTCATTCAAATTTTAAAGAAATCTATAAATTCATATTACAGACCTCATACTAAATTTCATCAATATTGTTCATGGAATTTTTGAATAATCTTGTTAATATATAGACAGACAAAAATCAGAAAATGTATTTTTCGAATTCAGGGAAGTCTGAAATGTGATGACTCGTCAAAATTCCAAGTTCAATTTTTCGGAAGATTTTAATTTTTTCTTCATTTACGAGAATCTACAAATTAAAAAAATGAGGACAAATTGCTTGAAAAATTTTTTAAAGTATTTTTAAATTTTTTTTAATAATAGTGTAAACTTCAATTTTGTGTAATAGCGTTTTCGGAAATTATTCTGTAAAGATTTCAATTTTGATTTAAATAAAATTTTTAAAAAATAATGCTTTAAATTACTTATTTTCTTCTTTCAATATGTATTTGTGACAACAGTAGATATCAAATGGTTTCTCATGTAAAACGCCTATGATTTACATCCATTTAAAACATTCAATTCTTAATTACAATTAACTGATTAATTTGAATACATTTCTGTTAGATTCATTGGTCACATAAAAAGATGATAAAAAGTTTTTTTTAATGTTTGTTATCTTTCATAATAAATAATTACGTATAGATAATAAAAATAGAGCAACATGAACAAAAAAAATATTATATTTTGCAGCTTAGTATTAAAAATGTATTTAATTGAGTTTTTATTGCATTTTTAATAAATCAAAATACTTAATTTTTTTTTTATATATATTATGATTATAGTTTTTTTTTTTCATAAAATAGTTGTACCATTTTCAAATTATAGTTATTGAAGCATAAAATCTTTTTCATTTCAGAAACATTTACAACGAATCAATAAATTTCATTTATTTATTACATTGGAAACTTAAAGTAAAATCTTTTTTCATTCTGAAATTTTAGAAAAATGTTTGTTGTACGATTCTAAAACTACCTTCACTGCATTCAAATAGATTCACTAGAACTTTTCGCCTTATGTCTAGTATTTGTTCAAGCTTTTCATGATATGCAAATGAAATGTATTGTCTTTTTAAAGATCAATGTTACAAAAAGCTTGCTTTTCTCTTTTCTGCAATTTACATGCACTGAAATTTATTCTCCGGTTTTATTATTAAAATGTCTGATGCATTTGCCTTTTCTAAATACTCATCCGATAAATAAATAGTTTCTTCAAGATGGTGGAATAAAATTAACAAATATTTAAATTGGAAACAAGTGAAAAAAAGATCAGATATGGATTACGCATATGAATTAATTTAAAGGTGTATCTCTAATATCTGTATAATAGAATTTAGATATTTATTATTAAATAAGATTATTTATTAGTTCCAAATAATAAAGGTATTTTTATCAAGTGTTTTAGAAAAAAACATCTTTTCAAATTTAAATGTGCAATTGAATTTTCCAGTAAACTTAGTATCTAAGGAAAATGCATAAAACTTAAAATAAGGACTTCATTCTATTTGACTTGCATATTAAATCTTTCCATCTGTTAAAGATTTTGACTTCTTTTGGAAAGTTAAATAGAGTTCCTTTCTTCAGAATTTCGCTTAAAAAGTTAAATAAAGTTAAATTACACAAATTCCATTGAAAATTATGAGCGTATGTTTGAAGGCATTTTCTAAAAATTCACTCCTAAATAAAATTGCAAAATAAAACAACATTCATACTTAATTTAATTGCTGTTTTAATAATAAAATTTCATTCAGAAAATGAAAATTTAGAATTCACAAATTTATATATAATATATATATATATATATATATATATATATATATATATATATATATATATATATGATTGATAGATAGCGATAGCGATTCACTTGATCCATGTGAAGTTTGTTTTGCCAGTATTGTTTGAAATATGTAATGAAAATTGCTATCACATCGTAGTAAGTATTTGTATTGCACTTGATGAAAAAAGGGAAAAATAAAGCTTTAATTAACACCAAATTAGTTTAAAACAATTTTATATGTTAATTTACTTTTAGACGCACCATTTGTGGATTTCCGGTTTATTTATTTTTTTCGAATAATGGGATTAATAATTCGTCTCTTAACTAGCAAATGTCTAAATGCTGAAACAATAAAAGTTTTAACCCTGCGTTGTTTTTTTAAATAGCAATGAGGCGTCCAGTGATGATTCTCAGTTTGTAATAAGGAAAACTCAGCAATGCATTCTGCATGTTGATGTGTTGACGGGTGCAACAAAAGTGCAACTGATCATTTATCATGTATTACTATTCATTCAAAAGATGATTTAGATATACCATGATGTTGAAAATGCTATAATTTCCAGTGAGACTAGCTTTAGCCAAGACCATCAATTAGTCATACCATCATAATTTTGATAAACTTGGTCTGATTATTAATGAGGAAATTGCAATATTTTCCCGTGGTCAATTTTATGTAACACTGTCCAGAGCTTAATGTAAAGCTGAAATTATAATACAAACTGAATTAGACAATATTAAAAATTTTATTTTTAAAGATGCTTTTAATTACAAATTAAGCAGCATAAAATATTATATTAGGAAGTATCTTTAAATGATTTTAAAATAATATGAATTTTTTTTAATTTCATATTTTATTTTCTCATTAATTAATTGAGTTACTTATATTAAGTTAAAATTATAATGAAATTCTTCTGATTTTCAGATAATGCAAAACCATCTCATTTTTTATTTGGAACTAAGCTTTTCCGTTCATGACATTTTAAAAACAGTTTCTTTCCATTTACTTTTGTTGTCTGGAGGGAGGGAATCCATCCCTTAGGAAACTGTACGAATCTGAGGATATTCATGATTCGAGGACAACATCGGGGTTGGAGGGAGAAAATGAGGAGGGGGAGAAACTCCCACGTTTTCAATAAAATTATTTTATTTGATAAAAATGAGAAGCGCATACATACAGCAAAAGTATAAGAATTGTAATAAAATAAAATACATTTCTATCTCTTGTGTACACGCATTAATACTATTTATAAGATTTCACAATCATTCTCGATCTGACAAAATTAACTCCGAGGATAGCGCATAGTATTTAAGAAGAGACGATTTTTATATATTATATAAGGGTGCAGACAGACTTACTTTTAAAACCATTTCTTTTCGAAACTTATTAAATTAAAAAAAAATGTACGGCGCTCACTTCTGATTTTTAAAACGTTACATGCTTTTTGAGAAAATTATTTTCTGCTTCTTTTTTAATTTTCTTTTTATTATTGTTTCGGTCTCATAAGAAATATGTTTACTTCAACCTCTTATATCTGCTGTTATTGCTAACATATGAACCTGAGATTATACCTTGAATTAATAAGAGATATATTAATTTTGCTTTTCTGTTTTTCGTTTCGGTTGACTAAGGTTAGGTTTTAAAAAAAATTCCTCTATATAAAAAAAATTCAGGAATTTTGTTCTGGCATTTATTTAAAAAATTTACAGTTTAGTTAAAAATAGAATGGTTCACAAAATTGAATAATAATTTCAAGTGAAAAAAACGAAAAATATTAAGTAATTCAGAATCAAGTAATCCCAAAACAGAGGTTTTCAGAGCTCTCAGATGGAACGCATTTTTAAAAATTAATACTAATTCCTTTTATTGTTTTGCTGAATTGTTAATTTTTAAATTAAGAGCGTTCATATTAATAGATGATACAAAATAATGCTGATGAAAATAAAGTGATATTCATTTAGACTATTTTTCCCTAATATGCTAACATATTTTAAATTCTGCTTCAACTGACAATTCAGACCATATATCCGTTCCCTCCGATAGTAAATAAATATTTTATTTAATGGTTGATAAAAAAACACTCCCATGTTGTAATCAAATTCCTTATGGACTAAGTATCTGCTATTTATTTACAGTAATAATTTTTCTAAATTATTATTTTTTACCATCTCTATTCAAACATCTGATATTACACAATATTAAATTTAACATTGTTATGTTCAGTTATATTTATTAAAAATATATTTGATTTGTATTTTCGCCCCTTTCTTACAAATATTTTAAAATAAAACCAGAAAAAAAGGGGTTATCTGAAAAATTTATAATTTTTATCCATTTCTTGAATTTGATATCTCCTTTAAATGCAAATTTCGATATTTTAATTAGTTTAGATTCATAATATCTAATTTAACTTTTAATTGATTTAGGTATCATTTTTAAATCCTTCTTATACAGTTTCTTCTATTTCTAAACAAGTTTTTAAAAATAAATCAATAAATATTGTTGGAATTTCAGAAGAAGCAAAAATAACGAGCATTGGGCATTTCTCAGCTAAATGAACGTTTATAAGGATGAACGTTTCTAAGGATTTGGGCAATTAGTAATTTTTGGCCGGCGTTCTGGCATAGGGGTAGCGCGTCATCACCGTGATCTGGGCGTCCTGAGTCTCGGTTCGAGCATGGGTTTCTTTATCTGTTCTGACTGTGAGATGTATGAATGTGCTTCCCTGTAAAAAGGGGCTGTGCAAGCGAATGTGATGCATGAGTAGCTAAGACGTACTCTTGGCCCTAGTTGGCGCTACTAAAAACAAGAGACGCACCCTCGGCTTAAAATCACTGACTTTGTTAGAGAGCTTGTCCATGACAAGTGCCATTATAAACAACAAAGTATTTTTATATTTATTATTTAAAACCTAAGATTACCTTTCCTTATCAAAGCGTTAAACACCTTACACTGAATCATTCATAAGATTCACAAATTCTAAAAATCAGTAAATAAATAATAATAATAATAATTGTTTTCCATAAAACTGTATATATATCATAAAAATGATTAGATAATTTAGAAAATGAATTTAAAAAGGACAATTAATCATTGGTTACATTATTTTATAGGATTTAAAATTATGGAAGTCTGAATTTAGAAGGGAAAATTATAATACGATTTTCACAAAGAGGAATAAGAGCATGATCAGATTTCTCATTTGATGTGTAAATCGTCTTGACAAAAATGAATGATGATCATTCTAAAAGTGCAGAATTTAATTTCTGGAACGAAATGACAATTACTCTTTTTATTCCAACTGAGAAACACAAGCCGCAATGAGCAAATAAGTAACTATTGCGATGTTTTCCTTTCCCAACTCCCCTTTTTCTTCATAAAAGAAATTTGTGCAATGTGGAAGAAATGATTCGTCAATAGCATTTAGCGTGAATAAAAAAAATTGAAAAGAATAAGAAAAAATTTGGAGTAATCTTTTGGAGTTTTCAGACATAATCCTGGAAAATTAATCATGCTATTTTTTTCTGGCTAAATAAAAAAGAAAAATATCGACAGCAGAATTCGAAATCCCATTTTCCCTTGATATCTACGTAGATGTGGTTATTTAGTTTATTATGTTCATTATCTAAATTTCCTTTGTTTCATTTATTTAATACATCAAAAGAAGAGGCAACGTAATGAGAAGACTTATTATAAGAATTCCACCTGTATTATCTTTTATTATTATTTTCTTTGATTTCTTACTGTTCGCGTATTTCTAGGAACATGTCTAGTGATGTAATAATGCTGTTCATTTTCTTGTTTTGGAGATGAAAGCACACCATTTTTGGATAATTCTCTGGAAGATAATAAATACTGATTTCAGGATACATGGATTTAAAATGAAAAGAAATATAATTTTCAATCTTATTCATTTTATGTGATGTTTTTTTTTTTTTCACGGGAACCATTTTTTTTTTACATAATAATGTCCATAATGATTACAGTAATGGATTTTAAAATATCGGAAATATAGAATGTTATCACATCATCATAATTGCCTAAATTATTGCATCGTTTCAATTTCTATATCATTCAATTTTCTAAACATTTGGTTTTAATTAAGTTTAATTCTTTTTTTGCTTAAAATATCGTCGTTTACCTTTCCTTATATTTCGAACTGATTAGTGGCTGAAATTTTCATGATTATGTATTAAACTAATAATAATGCCAAACTCTTTTGACAATACTGCTATAAGTAACTTTTATAAAGGCTGAAATTTCCGAAATGTTTCACTATATTATAATATTTGTTGGGTCACTTCAAACACATAAAGTGCCACTTTTGAACTTTTCCATGGGTTAAAATATAAATTGTTTTTATGTTTAACACTGCTGTGAAATTCAAGTTAGTTATATTTTAATTGAATTAATTTGTGTTCCCTAAACTTTTTCTCAGACAAGAATTTATTTTGTTGCCTTTTAAATTATCTACATGGCTAGGAAATTGCGTTTCTTTCTAACATAAAATATCAGATTTAAAATAAATGAAATATGACGATATTTTTATGTCCTGAAGGGAGTAGACTTATTTTTATGAATAGAGTTTTATATTTAATTAGAAATATAGCAATATTGTTCAGATATGCATTTATTATATTTTTGAGAATTAATATTCATATTAATTATGTAAAATTATCTTCATATTTCGTTGCAATGCTGTTTTAATTGATAAAATATAAAGGTCAAAAAAACGTGATTGTAACGAAGTCAGAAAGCTCTTCATTTTTCTAAAATTTTTCACTTTTTTATTTCTGTAAAAAGTTTTTGTGATCAGTATTAAACAAATTTACGTTCAAAGAGTCATTCTAAATATTATTTATTACTTTGTTCAGCTTCAGAATGAGTTTTAGTTTAATGTTTTTAATCAACACTTTTATATGAGATATAAAAAGCAATTTGTTTTTTGAGAACTCTGGAACTTATATTTATACTTATTACACTGAATTCCTATAATCTACAATACTTACTATCCATTTCAAGTGATATCTATTCTTTTCATCTTCTATGCATAAGAATTTCATCTTCCTTCATAACTATTTTCACCATTTCTCAATTATACTATCATCGTGTACAATTTATACAGCCACATTTGGTCTACGCTTTGTGATTAAAAATTCTTTACTTCAACCTATATATAAACTTCAATGAATCTTTTACTTATTTCTTCAGAAATGCAAAGTTCCTGTTCTAAATTATATTCATTTACATTATATTCCCGATTAAAATTTAAATCTTTGTGTTATTTCATTTATTTTATTGCATATTGTAAAATATTGTATTTAATAAAATAATATTAATTTAATAAAATATTTTATTGTAAAATATTAGCCAACTTATCAATTTTGTAATGCAATGAAAATTGCTTTTCTTTAAGCTCTAATGCATGATATAAATAATTCAGGAAGGATTAAAAGAAATTTTTATCGAAAGGGATAAAATTGACTCATGTCTATCTTGCTAATTGTAACAGCATATTTTGTCATATTCTACTAAAAAAAATCATATCTCAGCAAAAATGTTAGGCTTCATAGTTTAGAATACTCATCTTTATTACTTCAGAAATTGCAGACTGTAGCATGATTTTTCAGGCATATTATTTTTATTAAATTATTTTCTGCTAACATAAAAAATGTCGCGCTGCAAGAAAAAAAAATGAGTCGTTTCACATGCCATCAACACTCAAAATGGCCTAAAGTGATTTATCCAAGATATTCTTGACTAAACAAGGATTTTAATATTGATACTTCCGAAAGGCTCGAGATATTAATAAAATCTTCATTAGCATACCAAAAGAATTTGGCTGCAACAATCTCCTTGAAGTTGGCTACACAATTCCACTTGGCTCATTTCGCAAATGATGATAGCCATTAGTTGAGATTGGCTCGTAAATAAAGCTTTAAGAAACTCTTTTAAAGATTTATCAGTAAACACTGAATTTGATCGTAGCGAACTTAATGTTGCATTTACTCGCATCTTTAAAAAAGGCAAATTCACATCTTCCTTATGAAAAGTTTTAAGAAACAGTTTCTTCCGTAATGTCGTTTCACATTTAAATGGGAATCAAAATGAATTCCAATCGGAAAATGCTTCATGTTAATTGAGTAATTTGTATTGATATAGCAGGCACTTTACGGTTAGGGCAAGGGTTGACATTTTTTTTCATAAACAACCATTTTTAGATTTATGTTTATCAAAATAATGTATACAAAGTTTCAATTCAGCCAGATTAATTATGAAATATATTTTCCATAAACTTAAGTAGAAAATATAACTTCTTTGGTTTTATTAAAATAAGTCTAACTGAGTTTTGCTTAATGGTATTCGAAAAATTGATATAAAATTATTATATAAAATTGATATAAAATTATTATGTATTATTAATTCTCCGATAGTCATAATTTTAATCACAAATATATAATTATCTATTCTAAATATAAATGATTTTAAACATTTTATCTTATAAATTACCATACCCGTCGATGAAACACTATGCCGAAATTCCAAAATTAATGATTAATTTACATTATTAATATCGAAATTATATAATTCATAAAATATAAGAATCGAGCAATGTTGTTTTATGTTGAGTTTTTCGTTATTTTATGTTCGTTACGTCAAAAATCTGCGAAAATGACGTTATATTCATATTGAAATTAAATGATTGGTTAACAATGTTTACGTCACATTACGTGCTATAGATTGAACATCCGCCACCTTGTCAATGCAGGGTAAGGGAATCATTGTTATTTTGAATGAATTGAAAACATAATTTTTTCTTTTTTGTGTATTTGATACTTCGGAATAGATCCCAAATAAATATTGGTTTTGTATATTTAAATATTTGGCAATGTGTATTTATATATTGTTATGGATTTCATAAGGTTCGCTTGTAGTGGGTACATGGTGTGAAAGCATAATCAGCAGGCCTCAGTAGAAAACAACGACGACGTTTATTTAACACAAATACACAGACGACAACTATGTACAGCCGAGATATACACACAGGGCAGCACACAGCAGCACACTGCAACAGACAGTAGCCCACAAGTAGTAACAGACCACAGCACATAAAGCGGCCAAACAGAATCCAGTAGGAGAGGGGATCTTCAGAACTTCGCTCTACGGTCCCTCCAAACGGCTGAAGTTCTCACTGTCTCCACTCTTTAGCTGCTTCCAACTGCCGACTCACTAATAAACGACGCTGCTTCCACAATAGAAAATAGGACTCGGCACACAGCCCAGTCCAGCAATATTTTGGGCTCCACACAGCGCTGGCACTCCGCCGTTGCTTCGCTATCCTCTCGAAGACTCGTTAATTGTTTACGACTCCGATACGACACCACTCGCAGCTTGCCATCCTTTTATAGTTCCCGGGAGGAGAGCCGAGAACCTTCTACGCCAATCAGGCGTGTCTCGGTTCCTAGGATAGATTGTTAAATTCCCGAATTTTCCAGTATTATCTATTTTCTCGTCCAATTCGTCGCCAAGTGGCCAAATGGACGCCAAGTTTGTCGTCAAGCTCTGCGCATCATTGGCTCGGCACCCGATCAGCATCTAATACAGATGATTGTAAATCAGTCTTTCCGGTGATAGAACTAATAGTGTTGGAAAGCAACTTAACAGGCTTGCAATAATAATAATAATAATAATAATTATATATATATATATACAAAAGTATAAAAATAAAGTAAAATGGAAAAACAAAAAACCAAATAAAAATATTAAAA
>JAPMOR010105926.1:0-22664 GCA_026543865.1 Argiope aurantia | reverse complement strand
GGGACTTAGCTAAGTTACAGCAGCAATATGATTCTCAAAGGTTATTATATTAATTCGTTGAAAACACTTTTAAAAATAAATGAACTAGATAATCACAATAACGAGTATGAATAATAGTGTTTCAAAAACAATTATCATAAAATGAGATAACTTTTATGAAGTAATCAAAAGACAGTTTTTGATATGCAAAATAAACCATAAATATTATATACTTCACATATCTCTACTGAAACATCAGCCAGAATAAAAGCTACACAATCTGTCTTTGCAGATTTTCTTAGTATCTGCAGAACTGTTAGGAGCGGTTGTCTTCCAGCCAGAGGGAAATGGATGACAAACAAGAAACTGCTCTTGCAACTAATAGGTGTTATCCGCAAAGTAAATGCATCTGTTTATTTCATCTCTATTTCTTGTACTATTCTTTTCGGTGCTGAAGGAAAATATGTAACTTAAGCTTATACTGTACGGATATTATTGTTGTATATTACACTTATGAAGACAAAAAACAATTAAGTGACTGACAGCATTTGGGTATTTATTGAGAAATAGGATTTAACGTCGATTTTTTAAATATTTATTGTAAGGTACTGATAAACAGAAGGATGCGTGTCCTTTTATTAAAAGTAATATTTCATTTGAGAATAATTTTTGTGAGCATTTTTTACAGATGATAGATTCTTTCAGGGGAAGTAGAACAGCCTCTTCACAACAATTTTACGACAGTGTTTATTGATTTTTTTTCTCTTTTATTGCAAAAATTCTTTTAATAAAATTATAAACAATAAAATCATAAATAATAATTTTCACACCTATTTTAAAACAAGAGGGTGATAAGGTAAAGAGGGGATAAAAATATCAAATCTAAACAAATATAAAATTTGGTTATCAATAAAGAACAGTATTGAAATTTTTGCATTAATTGAAATTAATTCAGATTGAATATCATCATTCATTTCGGTAATTTCATTTATATTATTTTAATGGATTTTATACAAACTGTCATTCACTAGTAATTGGTCATACATTTTGTATAATTTACTACTCATATTTTCGGACTAAGGATTTTCCGAAAAAGAAATATTTATGATTCAAGAATTTATTCAAAGCCAGTTCAGAAAAAGTATCCTCAACCTATTATTAAACTGGAATAGGGGAAGAGGAATAAAAATGTCCAAACTAAAACTTGACTGTTAATTAAGGACAGCAATTGGATTGGTGTTTCATTGCTAATTATTTTGATTGAATGCAATCATAATTTTTGAGAATTCTGATCGAACTACTTTTATTGGATTTATACAAACTTCCATTCTTTAGTATTTAAAATGAATGCATTTATAATAAATATAATATATTAATTTCACAGTTAATAAAATAAAAGTATTTTATTAGAAAAATAATTCCTTAAAAACACAAATGCTTTAAAAAAAAAAGAAAAACGCTACCTCTAAATTTAGTTTAAACAGACTAGTTGAAATAGAAATTATTCTGTTTCCTTTTATATAACTTTCCAGGTAGAATAAAATCAAATTAGTGTCTTTCATTCGTAACTTTTTCAACAAAATGCACTGTGAGTTTTCATAATTTTTTCAATTGGTCTTTTTAGTTTATCGTTTCATTCTGCGGTGAAAACTTACCCCGGAATTTCTAAAACATGCTCTGTTGTGTAATATAATTGGGTTACTGAATTTATTCAAGGGAAAGTCCCATAAGTTTTCTTTCTGGCGTAGTTTACAATGGGGGCTAAACTATTTTCATTGGGGCTATGCGCTGAATTTAGTGTCCAATTGCAGGCTTTTGCGTCTAGTTTCCTTATCAGAAACGTAATAATTGGAAACCTATGCACTGACAACGGTTTCGTGTATCTTCCTTTCTCAAAAAAAGAAAGTTATTAAATTTTATAAATTGCAAAATACAGTCTGGATTATGAGATTTGAATCTTTAAAAAATAAAGACACCCTCCAAAATGCAATAAGAGAGCCGAATTTCAATGTGGGTTATCAAAAAAAAATTGTGAGTGTATGTGTGTTTATACATATATGTAATAGATTCGCAGATGAGTAACTGATAAGAAGGCAAAGAAGGAAATAAACTCAATTTATTTTTTCCACGGAAGGGCATGTTTTACACCTGGGGACACAGGCGAGAAACGTGTTCACATCAGAAGACAAGAGCGTTAGACTGAGAAGTTTTTCATTTTGCGCTTTTACTAAGGTATTCTAATCCGAAATTCGTCGATTCCGGAAAGAAAATCTTATGTATCGTTGGAAGTTATAAAGTGGGAGCTAAAGATTTCTGCTCCTTCAAATTACAGAATTAGCAAATTTTTTCAAATATTAAGTTAGAAATACATAATTGAAATAATTAAATGTGTTAGAAATAATTTAATAAAAAAAACGTTATTTGGGTCATCAAATAAAATTTTTGATGACCCATGTGGAATTTTTATGACACTTGAAAGAAAGAAACTTCATAAAAAAGATAAATGAAATCTAAGATCGCAAATGTCAAGTTATCAAGTGAGAACATTATTATTTTTGATGTCATTATTTGTCTTAATTAATTGAAGTCATTAACCAGTTTAAACTAATTTGAAACAGAAACAATCATGAGACTTCCCTCTCTCTCTCTCTCTATGTATATATACACTGGTGTGCAAAACTTAAGCAACAGGTATGTTTTTTGCCATAACTTCTCGAGAAATCATCTGAGAGACATGAAATTCAGAAATGAGATGCAGCATTTTGTTCTGAAAGAATGACGAAAGCATAGTTGCACAGGAATGAATACAATGCATACAGTATGGAATCAAACAAAAAAAGGCTTTATTGAACTCATAGTATCGTTACACATGATTTTCTGTCCAAGAGGAAGAACAGCAAGCAGATGTTCCTTAGTATGGGATATGCCCTCCCCTTACTGCAATGGTTGCTTCCCACCGTCTCCCCATACTCAGCACCAGATTGTCCAACAGTTCTTGAGGTAAGAGTGCCCATTCCTCAATCAGCATCTGTTTAAGTTGTCAAGTGTTCCCAGGAGGATGTAATCATGCCGCAAGGCGTCTCTCCAAAGCATCCCACACATGTTCTATCGGATTTAAATTAGGGGAGCACGCCGGCCAATCCATTCGACTGATATCTTCATTTTCCAGGAGCTCCTCAACAGCATGAGTCCTGTGTGGCCGTGCATTGTCATCCATAAAAACGAAGACTGATCCAATGGCACCTCGCAACAGACGCACATGGGGAAGGATCACCTCCTGACAATGGCGATCTCCAGTTACAGAACCTCTGTCTAAAACTTGGAGCTCAGTCCGCCCGTTCATCATAATGCCTCCCCAGACGACAACTCTAGGACCACCGAAACGGTCTCTTTCCGAGATGTTACTGGGATGAAACCGTGTCCTGACCTCTCTCCAAATCAACTGGCGTTGGGAATCGCTTGTAACATCACTTTTAAAAACGCATCTGCTGTCAAAGAAGGATACGAAACAATAAAGGAATACTGGTAAAAGCATTAAAAAAATACATGCGATTAAAAGATGATGATGAAAATTGTCATTTATGCTTTATTCATTGCCTACGCGATTTCGAGCTTCAAAACTCCCTAACTATCACAACATCATGTTCTCACATATTAACCCTAAAAGGGAAAATTTGATGCCTCAAAAGCGATAAATCGTCAATTTGTTGCTACGCATTTTGAGGCTTCAGCAATTTGTTACCTAAGCATAATAAAGTAATATAAACTAATTTAAGAATAAATTAGGAAATTAATTGGGATATAAATTAGAGATGTCATTACATATATATTCGATTTAAGAAAATGGTGTAAATAAAAAATTTCTTCCTTCATACTTGAAATAACAGAGCAAAAAAAGGAGACAGAGAAAGATCTTGGAAAATAATCAAGCCACGTGATGAGTGGTTATCGTCTCTTCTCCTTACGAGAAATATAAAAGCTGGAATAATTATTTAAATGTAAAATTTTTTCATAGTCTGAAATATTTTCAGCCTCACATATTGTAAGGTAAGTTTATATATATATATATATATATATATATATATGTTGATCCTCATTTTTTTTGGCAGCAAATTATGTATATATTTATATCATAAGTAAATTTCCTTTCTTACGATACCAGAATGAAAACAAATATGATATTTGATATCAAGAGAAAAATCATTTACAAGTGACATCAGTAGTTCACATGAAAAATACAATCGAATTTATTTTGCAAACAGCTATCTACCCTTAATCACCCCAAAATTTGGAAGAATATTCTGCTGCATAATGTCTCTGAAAATATCGATATAGCAGAGTTAAGAAATAAAAAATGCAGTTGTAAGTATTGTAGCAATGCTTTAAAATGTAGAATGGGGTCCTTCTGAGTTGAACATGAACAAATCATCTATCTGACGTCTAAAAACGAATTCTCAGGTAAATTTCTTGCCATTTTTCTCAGAAAAAGATATTTTAATTCGTGAAACGTTTGCTTGACTATCCGTCATTGCATTATAGAAACGCATTGGTCAATTATAGTCAGTTAAAAAAAAATTCCAAACAGCAGCAGTTTTTCACAACTTTTCAAGGAACAGAAGTAGCACTCCTTCCTATTTTCTAAACCCTAGAATTCTTGGCAATTACTGATTATATGAAGTACTTGAGATTTGGTACAACTTTAGAAAAAAGAAGAGTTAAAAAGGGGAATATTACATGTTCTTTTGGGCAAATAATGAATTAAGAAAGGTTTTAATTCGCTTGCCATTGCCACTCCCTCGAGATCATGGTTGAAGTAGTTATTGCTAAGTAATTATGTAACTAAGTAATTAATTAACAACAATACTGGCATACAGAAATTCAGTCGATTTAAGAATAGCAATCAATTTAATCATTTTTAGACTCCCATATCTGATATTTTAGTTCCTTATAAATAGTAAATAAAACTTCAGAAATCTTTGAATTAAAAAAAATACCAAAGTTTGAGGAGTTTCAGCTTCGAGATTATTATAAAGAACTTCTGGATTTAATAATCATATTTTTTAGACGAATTCGCAAAGGAGGAAAAGGCCTTAGAACTTCTGACGTTATTATATTATGTTTAATGGGTAAGAAAGGAAATTGGTATTCTTAAATATGTTTATTCAGTGATCAATTCCAATTGCCCTATCAAGAAATATCTGAAATGGGTTATATTAGATTATTTCTTCTTAAATTTTATTTAAATAGCTAGTTTAAGCAAAAAACGCGTTTTGTTCCAAGATAGAATATATAACCCTTAAAAGTCTAAAAGAATAAACAGTTACCATATATGAAATTTCAAAGTGTGCAATGAATTTGTTTGAATCTTGGAATTTGTATGAGATAATTTTGATACCTTTGCGTTTTTTGATAGTGTATGTTTCTCAAGAAAAGAAACGAAAAATGATGGAAGTTTTATAAATAGGAGAACATTATGAATTATTGTACAAGTCTGAATTGATCCAAATATAATCCCTATAAACGATCTACAAGATTTCATATCAATTTATACAATCAAAATTTTTGAAACTCTACTTCTATCATTAAATTTTTGGAATAAGTATTTAACATAATGGAAGAAACACATATCTTATAATAAAAGTAGACTCATTAAGAATTTTAAATAATGTAACAGAAGTTTGATGGTACAATAGTAGCACAATAGTAAAACAATTCACATGAGCATTGTTAGTTGTAATAAATTTAGAAACAAATATACACTTTAAAAAAATCTAATATAATAAAGAAAATATAAAAGCGCAGCGTAATTTTTTGTAGTTAAATAGGTTTATTTTATGCGTAACAAATCAAAAGTCTTTTTAATTTGGAATCAAATTTTTATATTAAATCCTCAGAAACCAAATCATATCATGCTTATGGAAAGTATAAAAACCCACGCTTTATTTTCTGGAATTTTAAGAAGAAATCTGACATTTAAAAGTAAAAAAAAATACCTGTAAAAACTTTGTAAGAAGAGTTTTAAAACTTCAAAAATATCTTCTAACTCCAAGGGATTAATTTTCCAGCATTTTTGAAAATTTTATTCTGCAATTTCTTTCCATAAAATAAAATAAAAACCTCCATACCATGTTCTTACAGATGGTTTGTTCTTCCGTCTATTACTCTCTAGGGGGGCAGCATTTCGATATTTTTTCATCCAATAAATATGCGGACAAAAAGTTTTTTTCCATTCCGTTTCTGTCTCTACGTAGGTCGTAAAAGTAATTTTTTTCTGTCTTTTTGTCTGCTCTTATGATGTTGGCCAGAATCCAAAAATTTATTTTCTTTCAAAAGAAACGAATGCATATGGAAATAGAGGAATGGTCTCTGAGTCGCTAAAATGACTTGTCATATCTTTTTATAGGAAATGAAATGCCAATTCTGTCTGTAATTTTTTATTCAGGAGGTAAGACTTCTTATATCAGATACATTAACGAATGCAATAATGTCAATAATGTTTAACTTCTATGTGATCCTGTAATCATGCGCGCTCATTCAACAAAGAATCACTTTATATTTTAAAAAAAATCAGTTCAATCATTTACCGTAAGTGTAAATGAGCCATATATGTTCTTTGTGTTTGAAGTCAAACTAAATGACTTTATCAAAGAAATGTCTGAAAAGTTTGCTTTTGCATCCATCAGTAAAACAAGATAACACGACTACACCAATAATAAGTGTTATTTTATTGGTTTCATTTCCTATTAGTAAACAATTATTTCTCTGTGTCTTCCAACACTACATCATCTTTTATTTTATCATATTAAACAGTGGTGAAAAAATTGATGCGGCCGGCGGAAAAACATTTCTTTATTTTAAAATATTAAATTTTTTAAAACTATAAGAATAGATGCAATATATTTAAATATAAGATGTAGATATAAAATCAAATATAAGTATACATTCAAATATAAGATGCAATATTTGAAATTATTTTGAATGACATTTAATTTTAATATTTTGTTAATTTTACATTAATTTTAATTTATTTTTAAAATTTTAATTAAATATTTACTTTAATTTAAATTTAATTTTTGTTATAATTTTTTAAATAATAAGAACATAAAGAAATACGCTATTTAAAAATTCTTTGAATAATATTTCATTTTAATTCATTCCGATTTTTCTCATGTTTAACTTTTATTCAGAAGGAAACTTCGAAAATAAAATAGGGTCAGTTACAAATTTGGCTAACAAAAAAGTTGATTATTCAGAAATTTGCTGTTTTTGTATGATATTACTAATCGAAATGACATAGTGTTCACGAGTCTTTCTAAAAATTGTTTTACTTTTTTCCCTCGAATTTTTGATCGTATTTTGTAACTCATATTTATTGGCGTAACAACGTCGACCTGAATAAATATCACGAGTCATTCTGCCCCACGTAGGGTCTAAATCAGGGATTTTGATGGTCAGCTCGATTATTCTACCTCTTGAAACCCCGATTTTGTAGATGAAGACACATGAATACAGCATTATATGGCTGAAAAATATAATGTCCAATTGTAATGATTGGAGTTTCTGGTTATGATTTTTCATCAAGTATATCTTGAAATTCTTCAGATTTAGTTTTTAGTTTAGTTAATATCAAATACTTATAGCTGGTACTATCTTTCTTTCCATCACTGCAGTCACCAGAAATAATATGTACTAAAAAGTTGAATTAATTATTTTATGTAACTATGTTTTAACGGACTTCTCAGAAAATATTTTAAACATCAAATTTCAAAAGATCTATAAATTGTATTATTTTAGAAATAGATAACCGTTCTATCCATTGTTCTATGCATTTCTCTCATTAAATTTTTATATCTTTATACACATAGTGATATCACAGAAAAGAGCGACCGCATTAAAAATTGCCGCCTCTTAGAAAAGTAGTAATTGTTTTATTTTGAAATTAAATGTCAATTGCAAGTATAACAAAAATCCAAAACGTTTTTTAAAGTATGCCAGATATGGAACAATGAGCGAGACTTTCATATATCGATAATTAACCCATAATGATATATAACCAAAATCCATAATGATATATTGGTAGAATTATAAAAATGAATCGAGTTTCATTTCGATAATGAAGTATTGTGAAATACGAAAATAGAAAAGAAAATAGAAATTAAAATAGAAAGGTTACTTAGCTAAAAACAATTGTAACTACAACTGTAAATATATATTTCTTTTAAATTTAAGATGATGAGAAAATGACTTTTTTAAAGTAATATTTTTCGGAAGTTATCGTGGAAAAGAGCCAAAATTTCATATATTTCTTAATTAAGATCCTAGATAATAAAAAAAATTGTAAAAATCACTCTAAGATGCTTAGTCCCAAGCTTGAAAGTAAATATTTGAAAAGTTTAAGAACTTTATATTTAAAAGCCTGTTGGTCATAAGCCGAAACATGTTTAAACACATACACGGTCTTTTTATTATTTGTAATTAATAAAACATCTTAAAAAAATTAACCACAATAATTATGTTGTCCACTTTTGTTAAAAAAATATGTTTCTTAAGGGTCATGTCTTAAAATTTGCATTTTTTAAATGTGTGTTTCTTACATGGCACAATTTTAACAATTTTCTCGTAATTCCATAATAATTGTTATAATCTGGATTTTTATCATATTTTATTCAGTAAATTTCTACATTTTTATATTTAGCAGACAAATAAATTATGTTAAAACTTACATAAAAATAATATAGAAACCAGCTTAAGGCATTATGTGTGATAGTAATTTTTATCTTATGAGTTTTAATTAATTATTTTTATCTTATGAATTAGTAATTTTTATAGTATGAGTTTTTGATGATTTTCCACCAGAAACATAAGATGTTAAACAGGATGGGTCATTTTGATCTACAGGAACATAATAGTCGCCTTTAATAAGTGTTACAATAGCGTTATAGAAATTTTCCGTACTTTGAAAATACTCAACGCATCATATTAGAAAAATATTTATTCCATATGAAAATATGAAGTTCCAAAAGCAAACGCAAACCACTCATTTGAAAAAAGAAAGGTATATTGCCCTGAAAAAATATTTTAAAATAATTTTACATTGAAATAAATAATTAGTTTTAAAACCCTTTATATAACATTTTAGTCGAAGGAACAAATGTTATTGAACCTTTTGTAATATATCAATACAAAATAATATAATAAGAAAGAAAAATTATTACTAGAAGAAACGTTCCTATTCAGACTCAATTTGTAATGTAAAATCAGCATCCATTTATCCTCCTATCCTAGCAATGTTGACTGAAAATACTTCTAAATCAGTATAATTTTTCTGGAAAAGATTTTAAATAAAGTTAGATGATTTTCAATAGTTTTTCAGACTGTACCATAAATCATCACATAAAATAAATTATTTGACTCAATATACTCTTATCTGGAAGTTGAGGAATAGACCAAAAATCAATTATAATTATCAGTAAGCTAAAAGTGTAACAAAACAGAAAGTGTAATAAAGCAGAAAAGAGTTTCAAATATTGCTTCATAAATAGGAAGAATTAAAGTCAAGTTGTTTTATGTTATTTCGAAAATATTCTTAATTATTATTAATTAAAGGAATAGTTAATGTTTTGGCATTAGTTCACAATATGTAGTTAAGATCTTTCAAAATAATTTCTTGATTTCAAAAGAAATAGAAAAAAAAATTAAAGAAACTTTTTTTCAAGAAAATTTAGATACATGACCTTAAATTAGTAAACGGATGCCCCATTTTACTATTATACTAAAACAGAAGTTTACTAATACAATGAAAAAATATAGAATTATCATAAGAGATAAGAATAAACAAATCGCAAATTTTCCCTTTTCTTCTATAATTTGTTATTACCGCCAGACTAAGAAATTTATAACAAACTAAATTTATTTACATCTAAAATCTACTGACTTTTTTTTTTTTGGTTGAAGTTTGTATTTTATCGTTTCGGATTTCATTTCTCACTGGAGACGTTTTTTTATTCTTCATGAATGAAATTCTTTATTTTTCAATTTGTTTGAATCTTGCTTTCATTTTGAAACTCTCAGTCAAAATATTGTATTCTTCATTTTTAGCAACATAGATGCATAGATTTCTAAAATATTTTTTTCCAGTAAGAAGTTTCTCAAATATTTAATGAGGTAGCATATTATTTTATTTATGAATATGCGAAGTTGAAAGCTAAAAAAAAAAAAAAAGAAATGGAGTTTTTTTATTCAATTTGATATTTCAGTAAAGATTCCAAACAATTTTTTCTTGATGTTTTAACAATTTAATTGCTATTTTAATATTTAATAGAAAAAAATAACTCTTATGCTAGATGTATATAAAAAAGTTCATATTAGACTTCTCTAAAATAAACGATAATATTAAAATATCTGAATATTCATCGTTTTTGAGTATATTTCAAATCATAGCCATCGTCTTGTGAAAATTGTGTAGAATTCTGTTATGGAGAATGTTGTTAAAAACTCAAGAAAATAATATACTAAAATATAGAGAAAAAAATCATTACAAAAATAATTAAAAGTTAATTATTTTCTAAATTCTGTAAAAAACTTCATGCATTTATTTAAAAATTTACATATAAATCAATGAATAAGCATTTCATAATAATAATATACTCAAATGGATAAGCAAATATAAAACAATAAATAAGAATTGATTAGTAATAATATATTGAAATAAATAAGCAAATAAAGTTCAATAAATAAGCACTGCATAAAATGAAAAGATTTTCTGGATTTCAGTATTCTTTCATAAAGAACTTTTATTTAAATAAGGCAGCCCTTTCTCTGGTTCTAGGTGCAATAGATCTGATTATGATTCGATGAAATTCATCGTATGTTTGCGTTTCATAACGAAAAAGTTATAGTTATAATCATCAACTTGCTTCCTCATATTTAATTTTAAAAAAACTAGGATATTTAAAAATGAAAATTATTGAAAACTGCTGTATAAATGAAAATATGACAAGTTTTCACCAATTTTGTCGTGCGTAAAGGATAAATATCATAAAGAAGAAAGTATCGAAAAAACTGTGATTCGAATTTTCAAAAATGGAACATTTTGACATATAAACTGTTTTTTGTTTTGTGCGCAACTTTGCTTCAGTCTTTTCTTGTTAGATGGCTTCAAAAGTAAATTCTGGGTTCAATAGGCAGATCAAAAATATCAGAGAGTAAATATTAAGCATTAAACATCTATCAACATGACGACAGCCCCACATTAATGAATTTGTAATCACATAAATTTATTCTAGACTGATGATGTCATTTTTCTAATTATTTCTTACGGTTAATTATTCGAATTATTACTTATTATGCTCTCAATTACTCACGTTGAGTCTTAGTCTCTTAGTAAAAAAACATGCGGTCAGTGATTTCAACACTTCAAGAACGACCATTTTGACTACCAGAACCAGGAGGCAGTCAGGAGAGGAAATTTCCTGAGGCATTATTTCATAAAGACTCATGCCAAATGCAATAAGAATTGTCAGAATCATTTGGGGTGGTTGAAGAAGCCACTTCCAAACTTCTGAAATCCGAGGAAATTGTTCAGAAACAAGGAAATTGGGTATCGTATAAGATGAAAGTGAGATATAACCGGATATAACCGGATCAAAGATATAACCGGGAGACGAATCTACATTATATATTTTTGTGACAGGCGATAAAAAAGGGATTCAATATGATAATCTCAATCGCAGAAAATCATACGAAATTATCAAGCATGTTTCCGCATCAAATATTAGACCTAATGTTTACGGTGCAAGGTTATGCTCTGCATTTGGTTGGACTGGCTCGTTGTTAATAATATGAGATGTTGGAATCGAATGCAACTGATGTGTTTGAGCCAAGCATTGAAGGAGAACCGTCGACACTATAAAGATACATGACAAAGCAATCCTCCAGTGTTGCAATGCTCGGTCATATATAAGACCGGTCAAAACATACTTGGAAATGCTAAAATGGAAGGCTTCACACCAAATTCCGTTCTCTCCAGATGATGTTCCTTCTGACTAACATTTGTTTCGATATGTGACTCATAGTTTGGCTAATCAACATTTCCACTTTTATGAATAAATCCAAATAAGGTTCATTAGTGAGTGGCCTCAAAAGACTAATCGGCTTTCCGAGTTAATGTCCAATAATTTGGATAAAGATGGAGAAAAAGTGGTATCTAGAGACAAACTGCAATTTGAATAAGGAATAGGCGATAGCTTATTCAGGATAAACTAAAAAAAAAACTGTAAAATTAAAAAAGTAAAGAATTAAAGTTGTACATCTAATACATCTAAAGAAATCTAGAGTATTAATTGATACTTAAGTTACAGAATTCAGTAGGGTCAATTAGAATAAGTATAAACAAAATTTCTTAACGTTCTCACATAAGACATATAAAATGTTTATATCATATTTGAATACTTAATCACGTTCTGCAGAAATTATTAAACAACGTTTATTCGTCCAAATTCATAGTGAACTCGATGGTGATTAGGAACATTTGATTTGGCTTCTTATCAAATTAGCGAAATTCTTTGTGGAAAAGATATTTGAAATGATGAAAAGTTACTGCAAAATGCAACAGAATTTATTTATTTAAGAGCACGTTCCTGGTTACTCAAGAAATACAACTTTTCATTAGTCAACAAAATTATATTCTATTTCATAGAATCTCATGTATATCGATTAAATTTTATCAGTAATTTTATAGGGAAAAGTCAATAAATGAGCTTTTATATATATATATATAAAAAAACGGATAAATATTTTGATACATAGATGAAAATGTCTAAACTTCGAAAACTAGAATTAGTAGTTTTAGAAAATATAGTATTTTTCCTGCCTAAAAATATTTAATTCCAAAAATTTATATTAGATACAGAAAATCTAATAGTATAGCTAGATCTAAAAATATATATTTCAACTATAGAATTGTAAATTGTCATTTACAATAAAAAATTTATTTTTAATGATATTTTAATAGTTAAAATGGTGATAGTTAAAACGGTGATCTTTAAACCCGTCGCATTTACTCGATCAACTTCAACCATGAATCCTACAGGCATACGAATAAAAATTTTCACTCTACCAACTTCAATGTAATCCATTGAAGTGTGGATCTTGTTGAAAACTCAACCATGCGTGACTCAAGATAAACCAATTTCTCATCTCTCTTCGTTTTTTGTTCAAAAGAGTCAAAGTTATCATCTTCAGACTTCAGCATCAAGATGATCTTTTACTCTTCCTAGAAACAAGTTTCTTTATTTTCGTTCATACTTTAAGTCAAACGACTTTTAACCATTATTAATAGTCAACTTTCATAAATGAAAAATAGCATATATGCAGATGACATGAGGGATTTATCAAAATTTTCAAAAGTGTTTTCAGTATAAAATAATAAATATTATTGGCAGGACTGAGTACTATAATATTCCTATATTTAATATCAATTCTAGTCATAAGCAATATGCAAAAAATAAAATTTTTATTACATTTAAAGTAGGCTTTCAAAATTTTGAAAGGTGATAGCATCAAGCACCAAATTGTTTTTCATAGGAAAATTTCCTTTAAAAATTAAAAATATTCCTTATATTTCAGGAAATACTTAATGAAACAATTTAACTTGCATGTAATTTACTCAGTTAATGAATTACGATACCTGGAATATTTCGAATTCTCTCTTTTTAACCACTGTTGCAATTAAAGTAAACATAATAAAAAAGTAAACAAAATTGCTGCAAATCTTGGATTTTTTTTTTTTGCAATTAAATATTTGATCGATTTTTTTCTTGCTATTCAAGTTTAAAATATCATTTTTTTTTTTTTACACAGAGAATCAAAGAAAATGGGAAACACAATACAGAATAAAGCAAGCAATGCACCCATTGAACAAACAAATGATTGATTTCAAAAAAAAACAGTCCTTTGTCGAATTCCGAAGCTCTGGAGCTGTAAACGAAGCAGAACTGGCTACTGGCACTGATCAGTATTTTTTCCCTCATTTATTCTAAAGATCCTCCTTCCTCTGTCTCGCTGCTTGGTCTTCTTTTTTTTATACCTGTTGTCTTGACAGAAACACATCGGATTTTATAGAATATTGTTTTTTTGTTTTTAGAAATCAATCTTTGAAGAAAGGTGAAAGAGTAATTTTTTAAGGTACCATTCAAATGAAAAATTTTCTGATATATCAAATATTATTAAATATTACATATAAAATGATTCTGTAAATCATTCATTATACATCTTATTTAATATTCATTTTTGGATGAGAATTATAGAATCCTTAGAAGAAGTTTGAAGTGTGAAAAAGGAATGATTCACTGTTATTTTTTTTATCTATTTAATTATTACTTTAACGCTCACATAATTTTCTGGTCACAACACTACAAATAAATTATATCATACATTGATAATTTCACAAGTTCGAAATATAACAAACTTTAAATATAACAAACCTTTTTTAATTGTAATATTTTATTAAATAATGTTCGCATCTTTTCTAAGTGGCCGAACAATAATTGCGTGGAACAGAAGTGTTTCCGCGAAAATTGTAACGTGCTGCTAGTGTCACAGTAGAATAAATTATTGCACAGTATCAGGGAATAATTTTATGTTCAATGAAATAATTATTTCTCAAACATTCTCTATCATTTTATTTATTAATTTATCAGATGTATTAGTTTTATCTTATTTGAACTATATTTAATTATAATAGTTGCACATAGTTTCACAATCCTAATGAACATTGGTGATTTTATATTATCAAGTGCTGATACTGATTAAACTGTAATAAATTTGTATTCTCTAGCCGTACGTCAAAATAAATAAGACATTACAAAAGAATTTAAACAAAAGCAGCTTTAAACTTTTCTCTTCATTCCTTAAGGGAATACAATCCATGCCGTCTAATTTCGATCTAAAATTACAATAGAACTTTCACTAACAGAATGAGAAAGACGGCGGCATAATTTTACATTCAGTTCGTTCACCTTTGGGAAATATGAATGGTGATTATTCTACAGATGTTGACTTTAATTTTGGAACGAAAACAACATTGACGACTTTTGCTATTCAATGCAACTGCAACTGCAATGTTACTGCAACGGTCATACGTGAGGATATTTTCTGTAATAAAAACGAACGGATTCTAATTTTGGGAATTATTTTGTTATTGGCATGTATCATGAAAAATTTATTAAATAAGAGAGACATATAATGATATAACCTGAGACAATCTTTTTGAAGTTTTAAGCAATACTCCTGGAAAATGAATGATGTATATAATACACAAATTGTATTTAAAAAAAATTGAAATCTTTTTTATCTTTATTATGTTTATAACTAAAACTTGTTGGTTAATTTTTTTCTTTTAAAATTATTTGTACGTGTCATGAAAATATTACAATTACTCGGGAAAAAAACCCATGAAAGAATCCACAAGAACCTTTTGAAGTTTCAAGCAATGCTACTTGAAAATTAATGATGTAGATAATACACAAAATGTATTACATAATAATTAGAAATCTTTTTTTTCTTTTTTATGTATATAACTAAAACTATTTGGTTATTTTTTTTTCCTTTTAAAATTATTGACATGTATCATGAAAAATATTACAAGTGCTAGAAAAAAATCATGAAAGAATCTGGAAGAACCTTTTGAAGCTCCAAGCAATGCTCCTGGAAAAAGAATGTTGTTTATAATACACAAAGAGCATTATATAATAATTCGAAACTTTTTTTTTCTATTACCTAGATAACTAAAAATATTTGATTCATGCTTTTAATTATTGACATGTATCATGAAAAATATTAGAAATGCTAGAAAAAAAATCATGAAATAATGTGAGGGAATCTTTTGAAATTTTAAGCAATACTCCAGGTAAATTAATGATGCTCTTCATTGTAAGCAAAGAAGAACAAAAAAAGTCTTAAATTACAATCCGAAACATTTTTTCTCTATTATCTATATAATAAAAAAAATTTTTTTTATTATTACAGTGTCTCATGAAAAATGTTAAAAATACTAGAAAAAAAATCATGGAAGAATGTGAAAGAATCTTTTGAAGTTTTCTGAAATATATGCAAGAAAGAACACAAAAATTTTTTATATAATAATTCGAAATTTTTTTTTCTCCATTCTCTATATAACTAAAAATATCTATTTTATTTTTTATCTTTTAAAATTTTCATTGTTTATTTATCTCTATTAGATATCACACACTAAATTAGGGCAATGAAAAGTCTTATTATAAGAATTCTACGAGTTTAGGGCATTCTTATTTTTTCACCTTCATATTTGAAACTGCGAACGTTCTAAGGATGTAATGATAATACCCATTGTTTTGAGAAAGAAACAGTAAACGCATTACCTTAGCTAATATTTTGATATAAGTTGAGAAATGAAAGTGAGAAACAAAGATTTAAAAAGAGAAAAAAAAGATCAATAAAAGTATTGATGCTGCGTTATTAACTTAAAAGAATTTTTTTACTTTTTTTTTATTTTTGTTCGTCATTCCATACTTGACTACAGTAATGCCTCCGAGAAAGAATCATATCGCTAGCAAACTAAAAACATTGTAAATATTTGATATTACAGCATCACAATAATTGGCTCTGACTTTCACATCATTTATTTCTCTTTATTTACGGCAAAAATTCCAACTAGTAATTTAGAAGAGAAAAGATGTTACATAACAGAATTTGAAACAAGATTTCTACTTCTTGCATCATAGCAGAAAGAATAAAAAAAAAGAAATGAAATTGAATTTAGTCAGAAAAATAAAGATAAATTTTGTTAGAAATTTCAGCAGAAATATTTCTTATATATAACAACAATGCGAGTAAAGATATTAAAGTGGCAATACTTTCAAACGTGTAAGTTTCACTGGCTGATAACATAATATGCATGTTATATTTTGAAATGGCAAATATTTGTATTTGAACTTTTGATTATTTTTGAATTTTTTTAAAAACAGCAACAAACAATTATTGTGTGATAATGTATGCAAAATGCAAGTCAATATTAATATGTTCATTGAAATCGTAAAAAAAAAATAAAAAAGCATTCAGCTTCTGCTTTTTATGTTTTTGGTAGATAAAAGATCAGTTATTCAGTATTCCATTTTCAGTTTGCTTAATTAATAATTATTAATTAAACTTCCAAATTTGAACGAAAGTGAGATGGCATGTTTGGATTTGAGTTTGCATTTCTTTTTGAATTTTTGGCATCTCACTAATTTATATTTTAACGACCCCACACCAACCACGCACATTTATCATTTATATTGTGATATTTTCATTGTGAGCTTAAAAGTCATTCAGTTTTGCTTTTCTAATATCAAGCAATTGAAAACCATTCTTTCGAATTTGAAAAAAAAAAAAACTAATGAAATCTTTCTAATTTAATATCATTTTAAATTAAAAATTGATAGCTGAAATTTTCATTTTCACTGAATTTAAAAATATGATAATTCGTGCAAAAGTGGCAATCAGATATTACATTTTAGAGCAAAATCTATGGAATGTCAGAAGTCCTCTCTCTAATAATGATTTTTGGGAAAACATTTTTAACTCAGGTTTCGTACTTACCATATGATCATAAATCAAATTTATGAGGTCCCACATCCCCAGAATGAATATTCATGCAATATTAAAACTGCTGTTAGTTTAACTGATTAAATGAAAATTCTTCAGTAAAGCTTTATTAAAACAAACATTAAAGTGAACCCATTTTCACACTATATCGTTTCCAGTAATAAAAATTATGCATTAATATTTATTAAAGAGAGAGGAAGGAAATATATTTTGCGTACGAATGATAACATCATACATCCTACAATCAATATTGGACCAATTTATACTTCTTCAGAAAATAACATAAGATAATTATCAGATTATTTTAAATTGCTAAGGATTATTATTAGATTATTAAAGATCATTATTAGATTATTGAAAATTAATATCAGATTCCTGAAGATTGTTTCAGATTATTAAATATTATTATTGGAATATTGAAAATTATTTTAGATTATTAAGAGTATTATTATTTTATTAAATATTATTTTTGTTTAAATTCCTTAAAATCCTTCTTAAGCTATATATTAATGAAAAGCCATTTCATGATCCTCAAAATAAAGCCTCTTTGATCTACTTCCACGTCTCTTTGATCTATTTCATCGTCTCTTTGACGATTCAGTGGCCAAAGATATCCATTCCTAAACACAGTTGCCAAGTATCCATTTCGACGGATTCTTCTACATCTACAGCACCATTAGGAGCAGTAGTCTTGTAGCTCTGGGCAAAAGCAAGCCGAAGCAAAAACTGCACTTACTACTAATCGGAGATATCCCCAAAGCAAATGCCTCTATTTATTGCGGATCTGTTATTTTTTATGCGGCTATTTTGTCTACCCAAGGAAAACAAGCACGTTAAGCTAATATCGTATTGATATTACCGCGGTAAATCATTGTTATATATACAAAAAACAATTGCTAGGCGTATAGCCTTGGGAGAGCTTCTAAGAGATATGGTTTAGTACTTATTTTTGGAATATTTAGGATAAAGTTTATTTTATGCCAAACAGAATGAGTTATTTTTCCCTTATTGGCGGAAATATTTAGTGTGGAAAGAGTTTCAGCGCCTGTGTTTTTCTATAGCGATGCGAGCCTTTATAACAGCAAATTAACATTATTGGATAAGTCCAAGCTTTACATTTATATCATCCTTTCTCTTATTAAATGCCAGATAATATAAATTTCTGTAAACCTAAATGTGAAAACACGTTATGCTGTTTGATATTCTACATTCACTTTGTCAGAATTTCTATAAGATATTATGATAATAGATTGTTTATTTACTTTATTATGGGCTGGTATTTCATGTCGTATCCGCAGTACATATATCATTGATTGCTTTTACAAAAGGTATTTTTTTATTATTAATTACTTTTTTAATTGAGTTTGCTACATTAATATATCAATGTATAAATGCAGGTCCTGCCAAAGAAAATTATTCCCCATACTCTATCCCTGTTTGTAATATTTAGTTCTGTGGTAATTAGGTGACAGGCTGTAATTAAAAAAATAATTAAAAAACTGTCCATACTCTATTTCTATAATATTCCTTCAGGAATCTTTTAAACATTAAGAAAATCAATATATGTTAGAATTTTCGCTTAAAATAGATTAGAAAAATAGCTATGGAGCAAAAAACATATATCAATTAAAGCCAAATGTGTTTAGAAAATTAGAAGAAATATGCTATTTTGGCAAAAAAGTATGAAATATTAAACATCCTAGTTTAGAAATTTATCAAATGATTTGTTCCAATTTTTTCAAAAAAAATTAAGAAAATTATTACCTCTTCCTTAACTAAGAAATTCACTGCAATTCTACCTGTCATTAAATACCTGGGTTTGAATGATAAAAAACACACAAATAAAATTTTCAAAGGGTTTATTTTCGCATTTTGGTACGTAGAAATTAATATAAAAAATTTCAAATGAAAATATTGCTTATTCCCTTGTCCAGATTCTGTTGAATACTAAGAAATTACTCTACAGAGCTTGGGTAAAAATATATATTATAGAATTTAAATGTTGTGGAATTTCCTAATAAACTTTCACAAAAATACATAATTTAAAAAAATAGCATTCGAAAAAGTAAAACAGCATTGAGACTATACTATGTCAAAATAATAATGAATGTAGTTTCTCATTAAAGGTAGAAATCAAATTCAAACAGTTTTTTTTTTCAGAGAATTGTTTAAAATTGAGAAAACTTAATGAAAATTATTCGATATTCTTTTGCAATAAATCAAATTTTCAGCATAATTACCATCCATTCACCTTGAACTCGGTCAAAGTTCTAATTATAAAATGGATTAAATTGGGAAGGATGAATAATATGACTAACAATCCGCTAAGGGTTTTTTTTCAAGTAAAACATTTGAAACTTAAATTATATATTGCTGTGAAACTATTGGAATTATGTTACGTTTATTGCTTTGTCTGTTCTAAGCTATTTGTTAAATTACATTCAACAATCACACCAAATCAATCAAAAATTAAATTGTAATTAAATTTTTGAATAAATGTTATTTTCAATATCAGATTTTTATTTAAAATTAAATTATTTGATCGGAATTTTTAGAAATGAATTTCAGTTTCTGATACAAAGCCAGAAATTTTCCATTATTGAAAGATAACTTGTAAAAAATTCTTTCCTCTTAGTCCTTATTTCACGATATGCCCTCTAATCTTAGCGAAATAGCTGATTATTAACCCGTTATACAGTTATAACCGTTATAAAAAGACGTATTTCATTTAATTTTTTTTCATTACTGTAAAGCAATGATTTTTATGTTGTTCCAATAAATGTATTAATATTATAAGAACTATATTTTATACTATTTTATTCAAAAATATATTAATGAAAGCATTACGAAATCTAAGATTTTTTTTGCCCACAGTCCTAATAGTAATAGTAAGCGGAATATTCTTGATGCATCTAGATTTTAATTTAAAAAAGTTCTAATCTTCTGCGACCAAACCCGACTATTAAAACTTCATTCAAGGTAATAATTAAGCCTTCTGGAAGACGATAAGCCGTCTGGAAGAATAATTAGCGGAATTTTTTGAGGAGTTCCAGAAAATTGCCTAAATTGTCTATATATACATATTTTAAACTTTATAACTCGAACAGCTTTGTTTAAAGAGGAATGATGTTCTTTTTATTTTTAAAATCAGTGCATCAATAATATTTTATTAAATATGACACATAGAATAGAATTGAGGCATAAAATTTTTAATTTTGAAATTCCTTTACAATTAAATTTATTAACTAAAATAATGAAAAATATTTTTCTCCACAATGCAATATATAAATTACATTCGTTTTTTTAGTCAATAATCTAAATTCCATTAGAATTAAATTTATTGACTAAAATAATATAAAATATATTTCTCTACACTGTATGACATACATTACATGCATTATTTTAGTCAATAAATTTAATTCCCTTAGAATTATATTTATTGACTAAAATAATATAAAATATATTTCTTCACACTGCATTATGTACATTACATACATTAGAATGCCTTTAAAATTAAATTTATTGACTAAAATAATATAAAATATATTTCTTTATACTACACGTAAAGCAATTTTTTAACTGGAATCATATATCTGTCGGTAATGTTTAGAAATCAAATATTGGCGTAATTACAGTAAACACCTTTACATATAATATATATCTAAAAGACATTCCTTACTCTTTTTTTAGTTCCTTATACTTTTTTATTCAAAACAATGCAAATTTTATTCTCTACAATCAAAATGTTTAAATAAATAAGAGATGATTTGTGAAATGCTTAAATTTCGATACTGTGCTATGAAAATAAATTTCTTTGCAAATTTATTTTAATGATAGTTGAATATCTTCTATATCTCACATAAATAAATAGTAATTATTTAATACCTTTCATTAAAATCCTGGAACCAAATGTTTGAAAAAAGCGAGTTCTTTCACTTAGCTATCAGGAAGAATCCTGACAAGGTCACTTAAAATTTCAAAAGTATATTCTAAGCCCAAAGGATTAACTTCCCAGCATTTCTAAAAACTTTCTGCTGCATTTTCCTCCATAAAACAAAAACGCCACCGCAAGTTCTTAGAGATGGTTTGCTTTTTTTTTCATGCCCATCACTCCCAAGAGACCACTTTTCGAGTTTTTTCTCAATAAATGTGCGTAGAAAAAAGTTCTCTTCGTTCCGTTTCTGTCTCAACGTCGGATGAAAAAAGCATTTTTTTCACTCACTCTTTGCATCTCTTCTCTTATGATTTTGGCAAAAATCCAAATTTTATTTCCTTTGAAAGTTGCTAGTAGAGATACAGCAATGATCTTTGAGTCGCTAAAATTACCAATCATGTCTTTTAAGTGGAGATGAGTCGTAATCTGTATCTGTAAAGCATTTCTTTTTTTACGGTTGATAAAGGCTTTATGTCTCAGATCTTGGTAAATGTAATAAACACAGCTGTATCTCTTTCGTGATTTGATGGGCTCATGTAACATATGTTTTGGCATTCTGTCATTGGGCAGATGAATAGTTTCTTTTTCAACAGTATTCTTAATCATTTTCTCTGTCAGGGGATAAATAAAATAGAACCTTTGTGTGTGTATGGCCTTATTTTTATTTTAGAAGGTAAACATAATGTCTGCAGTGGGGCTGGATATAAACTGCATCTATAAATGAATTCAACTATTCGTTTTTCTTCCCAGTTATGAGTCAGTCCTTTTATTTTCATCTATATGCATTAGGAAAACATGATTAATAACATATAGGTAAAATATATTTAAATTTAGAAAAATGATGCTTTTACAAATAATTTCGAATTTCTTCTAAGCGTAACATTTTCATCTATTTCATTCCTCTTTCACTTTACAAATGGTAGTATTTTAAAGGATAAAATATTTTTTTCTAAACATAGAATAATTAAAAAATAAACAGTTAAAACAATTAAAAAATAAAACAATAAACAGGTGATATCAATATGATTTGCATAATTTTAAGTATGCAAATAAGTGTACAGAAGTGTAAGTATATTTTATAAGTTATATATATATATATATATATATATAACCAATCTAAAGCAAGAAA
>JAPMOR010105917.1:21253-45111 GCA_026543865.1 Argiope aurantia | reverse complement strand
TATATATAAATTAAATTTGTTGTGACTTATGGTACTTTACAAGCCCGCTGACAATTACATGTCAGCAATTTAAGCCGAGTAAGCGTCTTTTGTCTTTTCAGTATTTCCAACTCGGGCCAAGAGTGCGACTTAGCTACTTCATGCGTCACATTCGTCACTTTTTACAGGGATGCACATTCACATACCTCATAGATAGAACACAGAAGAACAATCATGACCGAACCGGGATTCGAACCCAGAACGTCCAGATCACGGTGAAGACGCGCTACCCTTAAATTAAATATTTCATAAAATTCTAACATTTTCCTTTCATTTTTTTATTAAATAGTAAATATTATTTTTGATGTTATTTGTTTTCAGTCCACTAATCGCTATAAAATTGTATGTGATTATTTCGTATTTATTCTTTCGCTTTTGTAATATTTTGAATATTATTTACAAATTGATTGTTTTCTGATGATACTTGCTATCTCATTCAGCATTACTTATCTATCAACTGTTATGTATACTATTATTATATTATAAAGTATTATTAATTTATTATCTATTGTGTATTGTATCTATTATATGTACTATTATCAGTTTATTAACAATTAAATAGAATTTGACATTATATCCATTCAAAGGTTATAAATAAAAAAATTTCTGTCTTTTTAATGTTATCCAATAACAGATAACTTTTTTTAGTGCAAATTAAAGACATTAATAATAGATTAGAATTTCTTAAACTATGTGTTAGTACAGGATGTGTCAGAAAAATCGGCACAAACAATTTAAAATATAATTTGAGTAAAATTAAATAAATTAACAAAATATTACAAATGACAATAAGAGTAGAATTTTACTAATAAGTAAATTAAATTTGTTTCAAAGCGGCCCCTTTTGCAGTGATGTAGAGACGCAAACGCTTATCTAAATTTCCAACAAAGTGCCGCAAGTCTTCTACATTTAATCTACCCCATTCCCACAGAAGTCATTGCTTTAGAGCAGCGTTTCTCAACCTTTCAGTATTCGCGGCCCAGTTTTCAAACATAATTTTCATCTCGCTCCCCTCGCGCTTACAATAAAAAGTATACAAAGTATACAACAATAATGTATATTGAGTATTTTGTATTCTGTTTTAAAATTATTTTTAACTAACTGCCAAAAAAAAAAAAAAAAGAGTAAAAGCGAGCCAACATTGGCGAGAAACCACATCTGGCATTTTGCAAAGCGGGCAGTAAACAGATGAAGCGAATGAAAGCGGGGAAAATTCAAACACTATATTTGAAATGAAAGTCAAACAGGGAGATAACGTTAAAAGAATATGAAAGTATAAAAATCCACACGACTGATGCCGTTCGAGCATGCGCAGATGTTTTCTCATAGGAAGTAGGAAAATGTTTGATAACGCAAGTTTCAATTACAGCCAGTCTCATTCGAGTCGATCTTTCTATCGCTATCGAATGTATCGTGAATGTGTATGTTATATGTTTTCGTGTTAATTGCAATTCACCATTTTAAATATTTATGGCAGCAGATTTATGCAGACTCATGGATAAATTTTTAAGCGGAATTAAGCGAACATTAGACGACAGTCAAGCATTAACAAGTACACAGACGAGCATGGTTCCAAAAATAAAATCAAGAAAATATTTTCAAGAATGCTTAAATTTTGGGTTCACCAGTACTGAAGTAAATGGAGAAGAAGAGCCCCTGTGTATTATGTGCACAAAATTGTTGGCCGCAGACAGCATGAAACCTAATAAACTTAAACGACATTTGGAAACGCTTTATAGTGGGTACGTCAACAAATCCAGAGAATTCATCGAATTAATAAAAGGGTTTAAAATCATATAAAAGGCAAAAATCATTTTTTAAAGAAATTTTGTCTGTGAATAAAAAAGCTTTAATTTCATCTTACAAAGTTTCATATAAAATAGTGAGATGTAAAAAACCTCACACCATTGATGAAGAGCTTATTTTGCGAGCAGCAATTGAGATTGTAGAAGCTATGTTTGGAGAAAAATTTTCAAAACAATTGCAATCAAATGATACGGTTGCTCGTCGAATTGGTGATATTAATGATATAGCTGAAGATGTACTTTTCTCGAAGTTGCATGACAAAGTGTTTTTAATACAACTTTATGAAGCAATAGATACTAATAAAGATGCTCATATAATTGCCTATGTTCGATTTTGTGATAATATGTCAGTAGTAAAAGAACTACTTTTCTGCAAACCAATAGAACTCAAAACAACGACCATCGCATTATTTGATATTTTAAATGATTTTATGAACTAAGTAAACATAGAATGGAAAAATTGCGTCGGAATATGCACCGATGGTGCTCGTTCAATGTCCGGAAGATTGAAAGGTATACAAGCACTTATAAAACAAAAATCGCCTCAGTGCGTTTGGACACATTACATGATCCACAGAGAAGCTTTGGCTTCGAAAGAAATGAGTCCTGGTCTGAATATTGTGTTAGCTACGGTTGTAACCGTAGTAAATTATTTAAAAATGAGACCCCCTGAAATCGAGAATCTTTTTCGCACTTTGTAAAGACGTGGGTTCAGTACATTCAGCTTTACTATTTTATTGCGAGGCAAGATGGTTATCACGTGGGAAATTTTTGCAACGTGTTTGTGAATTAAGAGAAGAAATCGTCACTTTCCTAGAAGAAGAAAACATATCGAAGGCCAAGAATTTTCGCGATGGTTTAATTGTGATGAAATTGAGCTACTTGGTCGATATATTCGAGAAATTAAATAACTTGAATCTTCAACTCCAAGGAGAAAATACACATATATTGGATACGAGTGATAAAGTTAATGCTTTTTGTGGAAAATTGGAATTGTGGAGCAGAAATTTAAAGCAAGGAAATCTAAGTATGCTTGCAAATGTGGATGGTTGTACTAAAACTTACAAGGCTGAAGAAGAACATGTAAAAGTTGTTTTTGTAACCACTGAAAATCATTTAGACATGCTGGCAAAGAATTTTAAAAATGTATTTCCTTGCTGACGACAAACTCATAGAAAATTACGAGTGAGATAGGGATCCATTTCATGAAACTCCCGAAGGAATCACAATTGATGAGGAAGAAAAATTCATAGACTTCACGACAAGTAGAGAAAGTGGAAGACAATTTAGTAATAAATCACTATTTGAATTTTGGACAGGAATAGAGGATGATTTTAATTGCACTAAAAACAAGGGCATTTCGCATTCTGTTACCATTTTCACACAATCTCTACAATTCTGTTTCTTCTGTTACCTTTGTGAAACTGGATTTTCTGCTGCGGCTATTTTGAAGACAAAATATAGATTTCGGCAGAACTGAGCGTGGCTATTTCTAATATTAAGTCTTCCTTCGAAAAACTTTGCTCTGCAAGACATGCCCCAGGAAGTCACTAATAATTATTAAATTTGTTTTAATTTAATATGCTTTGATTAAGTAAACTTTTATTTAGTAAGTTGTTTTACTTTAATAAATTATTAAATATGTCGAAATGTATTCTGTTCTCTATGAGTATGTGTGTTTTCCTTTCAGTCAGCTAATCAATTTTTTTAAATAATATATTTTTTTGTATATTCCCGCCCCTCCCTCAAGTGTGCTCGCGCCCCCTAGGAGGGGCACCCCACAGGTTGAGAATCGCTGCTTTAGAATGTTGAGACTTTTACGTCGTTTAGTGTAGGTTCTAAATTTTAAAATAGGCCATATATGGGATTGAGATTATTCATGGGATTGAGATTCGGCGAGTATTGTGCCCACTCTCTAGATAATATCGCGCCAGGAAAATGCACCTATCACCACTCTTCTGTCTTTTTAGCCTTGTGAGTTGGTGCGGAGTCTTGTTGAAAATCCGACTTTACATTGTCGTTTTGACCCACGGAAATACAGCAGCTTCTAGAATGTCCCACTGACACAAATTTGATTTATTTTAACGCTCAAAACCCAGAGATATTTTGCCGCTTGCGCAAATTCCGCCACAGACCATGACTGACTTTGGATTTTTGCGACGTGCAACAATTGCTGAAGTGCTTGGAGTGTCTACAGACTAGATCTTATAGTTCTAAGAGTTATGAACTTTTGGAAGGTAAAGAGCTACTAATTAGTAAAAAGGAATCTCTTTCAGCGTTTCAAAAGTTTTCTGCGTCTATGGAGACCAACTATTTTTTTTTTCCTTCAGTGAGAAGCTGAGCTTTTTGGAACTTGAAAGGCTTCAGTCCAATCTTTGTTTTTGACATTTGTTGCACTGATCGGTCCCTTATTTCCAGTTCGCGAGCGATTTTTCTCATGGAAACCCTCGAATTTCATCGAACTCGCTTTTTGATAACCATACGGTTACTGAAAGTTTTCATCATACGTTTTCGTTCACTTCCTGAACTTTGACCATCATTGCCAAGCTGTTTGGAACGACAGATTGTATCAGACATTGTTTGCCGAGGCACATTAAGCAAACGAACGACTTCCTACTATGGTTTTCCTTACTTAAGCAACTCTAAAATAGCATATATTTTGCTTGGCCTTTGTAAAAAAGCCAAAAAAGAAACGATACGTAAACTAAAAGATTCATTATAAAATATGTTATAATTGAAGCGGTTGACAAAAAGAAATGAACAAACATTAAAAAGAAATGAATTAACTTCGATTCTTTGATGTAATAACTTTGTCCGAGTTTTTTTGCGGCATCCTGTAATTTCCATTAGGATTATGTAGAACAATAGTAGAAAAGATTCAGAGTGATTTCATTTTAGATTATTCAGTTTTTTTTAGAAAATAATAAAATTTTTACTGAGAGTCATGTATATTCAAAGTCATTCGTATTTGTTAGAATGCTGGATGGTTTAAAAACCTAATATTTGTATCATTAAGAAATCATAAATCTGTTTCTAATGATGTGGTAGATGATACTCCATTAATACTAGTTAATAATGGAGGCAATTCCTCCGTTTCTCCAAATTTAATTCATGTTTATAATAATGCGAGATGATTTAAAAGTCAAATATTTGTATTACCGAGAATTCATAAATCCATTTCAAAGGATGTGGTAAATGGTGATCCATTAATAGCTTCCAACGAAGGGCATTCTTGCGCTTCCCCAAATCTAATTCAGTTTTGTAAGAATGCAGCATGGTCCCGATTCTTATGTTCTCACAACAATACTATCATTGCCATTATGAACAGATGAACAAAACGTCACTCATAAAAAAAAGACAACATTCTCTTATTATTTCTCTACTTTATTTTCTCTATATTTTACAGACGGAAGGCTAGCTTCCCTTTAACAAAATGCATATTGTAATTTTGCAAATTTACATAATAAAATGTAGATTTGGTTTCAGGCAGGGTGAATTGAAAAACAAAATCTGGTTACAGTATAAAAGCGAAGATATAGTTGATGAAAAGTAACAGTCGTATTTCGATCCTTGGTAAATATCGACTCTAATTTTGCAAGGTTGTATAATCTTCAGCATGCATTTTCAGTTTCCCAAAATAATTTCCGCACCCTGAATATCATCTTTGTGATTCCACTATGAATTTTATTATTGCTCAATGTACAATATAATTGGCCTTATAAGTGACCAATAATTCTCCATATTTCTGATTATTTTAAAAGATGTTTCAGGCATACCAGTCACCAATACAAAGTAATCAACAATGCCGATCATTTTCTTTCTCTATTTTATCTTAATTGGTGAAGTTCAAGTTTTGTTGACTTCCGATAATCGATAATTTTTTTAATTCTCAGACAAATTTTGTGTGTTTTAACGTTTCAAAGTTTCATTATAACATCAGTTCCTAACTTACAATAGAATTGAATAATTTTATTTTTTAATATATTTTCCATATACTATTATAATATATTATAAATGTTAAATGATTTTTTTTCTTGTGGTAGTATAATACTAATATAATATTTTCTAATGCTAGTAATTTCAAAATATGAGTGCAGTATTTTTTTGAACTTCTCTATTTACAAAAGGCCTCTGCGTTAATTGAAATAAAGAAATTGAAATCTATGATAATTAATTTAAATTTATTTAATTAGAAAGTTTGAGTTTTAAGTAATTATCCTCTTTCGAAATAGATTTTTTATTTATACAAAATAATGAATTTGCCTTACAAGATGTTAATGGTATGGTACACAATTTCATTTCCAATAATTCTTACCCGATACAATTTCGAGAGTGTAAGATATTGTTTCTCTTTAAAATGCAAACATTCATTTCCATTCTATAACCAATGTCTTCTATGAATTTAGAAAGGACTCTTTTCTACTCGTGAAAGTGGGGAAGAGTGGAACAATAATGATACAACTTATCAAAATGAAACACACTCAGGCTTTGCAAAGGAACGGTCCTGGACGGTTAACATATTATCAACTTGGAGACGCATTCCTTGCGAGGTACTTGTTAAATACTTAAAGCGGCTTCGCCTTTTCAGGACGGCTTTATTATGCCCAGGACCATCGCTTATTCCAGGTCCAAACAAAGCATGCCCCTCACGACAGCTGAGGCCTTTCTAATTGAGTAAAGAGAAACACTTGGGCTTGAGGACAGCCTATTGCAGCAAAAGGTTCAAGATGGCAACCTGCAGGGAGTATAATGCTAAGTACTACAGAATTTATGACTGGTTTGTATGAGGATGGGTTTAGGAAAATGATGCAAACATAAGAGGGCTTGAAGAAGCCTGGATAAAATTAAAAATGGATCGACGTTGTAGTATTTGTAAAGATCTTCAGATCTACCGATTCTTTCAATTTGTAGTTACAATATAATAAACACGATAAAGTCTTGATGATTTAATCAGGAAATTTTAATTAGCTTTACTCTGCTTTGTTTCTAAAAACATTAACTCATGTCTAATAAGGTGCCATTGTTTGATTAGAATTTTATTAAATCTTATGTATTGTTTGGTACTCTTATTATGTATTAATCACACTGGTTATGCTGCATCAGGAAAATGGTACATAATGCGATAAGTTACAATTAAAAACAATAAAAATAAAAAAAATAAGAAATTATTAAGATAAATTTACTAGGGATATATAAAAACTGTTAAAAAATAAGGCTGAACTTTCTGCGTTTTTAATTAAAGAAGAATTGGTCTATTTATCTGTGTTTACTTATAGATTCAAGCGCAAGTCTTTCTTTTTTATATAGATTATTTAATTAAATTTAAATTATGTTTTCATAAGACAAATGAAAAATAAACGCAAGAACATTTAATTAAGTTGAAAATTTCAACAACAGCGTTAAATGCATATTTTCATTTACAACTGCTGTAATGATATAAAAAAATTGTTCTTGAAAACAATGAGTAAATTTTCAAATGAAATAATGAATTAAAAGAAAACTTACTTATTCAGTTAATTAAATTAAATTAAATACTGTGAATTATTATTCCAATAATTATTCATGTTTTTAACATATACATACTTAACATGTACATAATAGTCTTTAACATGTACATAATGGTTTTTAACATGTACATAATGTCAACTTAATCAGCGGGAGTGGTCTTCCCTTAACTTTCTTGAACATTGTCTAATAAAGGTGTTATTTCATAAAATTGGGAATCTTATTTGCAATAAGGTTATGAATGCCTTGTGTGCATTGGTGAACAATGCTTACGAAATATTAATATTTAGCGTAATGTTAGCCCTTTTATAGAATCTATTATGCAACCTAATTCTATTTTTGGTGATAATTCCATGGTATGTGAATTTTTATTTTAGACAATTTTTTCCATTCTATTGAAACCTAAATTTTTCATAGAATTATAATTTTAGTTATAAGATTACATAATAAATTCCATTCGTTTAAGTTATTACATTTTTGAGTTATTGCGCTTACATGCATACGAAAGCATCGATAGGAAGATGGCCATTCCCTTGATGGATTGAATTCATAATGCGCATATAGATTTGCATCTTAGATGTTAAAACTGTGAACTAAATTCCGTTTTTATACTTTCTTTCTTTTTGTAGTCACCATATTAACTTAAATTCGAACAGCCTGACAGACATGCTTTCTTTAAGTGAATATCATTCAAAATATGACATGAATCTATAAATATAATGTAAAGACTTCGTACCGAATTTCGTCAGTGTAGCTCAGAGCATTTTTAAGTTATTGTACTCTATACAGACTGCTATCGTCAAAACATTCGTTCTTGGGATTCATACTGGCATAGGTCCGAAAATTTGTATTTTGGAACTATGCCAGTATTCCCAAGTACGAATGTTTTGACGATAACAATAATTTCTCTTTGTATACGATGTAGGAACGTAAGAAAGACAAGAGACCTTTAATTGACATAAAAAAGGCAGTCGTGATTTAAAACATGTTATTGCTTCAAGAAACTCAATATTGTAACTAATAAATAATTGAATACGAATGACATAATTAACGATTACATTTTGCAAAGCGATTCATGTAGCCAGGTTTAGGATTCGGTAACTACACAGGATATGATTTAAAGAACCGTTGAACTAATTTAAAAAAGTTGACAGCGAATTTAATTTACCGTCATTGAGCCTGTAAACTGGATGCTGCTTATAGGCTAAATATTATTTGTAAATTCAATAATGCGAAAATCGTTCACAGCGTGCAATATATATAGAGTACATTACTGAAGTAAAATTATAAGATTTAGAGCGTTCTTTCTTCTTGCCTAGTATTACTTAACAAAAATAACTTTTACATCACATTCAAACTAAAATGAAAGAACAATATAGTTGTTTCATTATAACATTACAACATTACCAACAACACTTTTCAAATTTTTAAATATGGCATATATAACACGCTCATAGCAATGTTATTAGATACATTTTTTCTATGTCATTTTTTTTTTCAAACTTTGTACAATTGAGTGCAATCTTTCGATAAATTATCCCTAAATTTCCTTACCTAATATGAGGACCGACAAATCATTCATCCTGTGATGTTTCGAGCAAGAAATTCAAAGCTCTTTCAAATTTATTTTTATGGCATTTCATTGATTAAATATTGAACTAAAAGATGTAACCAAAAATTACATTTATCATTTTATGGATAAAAAGATAAATAGCTAACAAAATTTAAATTCGAAATGGGATCGATTCCCGTAACAACACAAAAGTGCATACATAGAATATGAAATTAAGTTGTGGTATTCTTATCCTGCTCTACTACTTTTTCGAGATTGATTTTATTTTGCGTGTGAGCCAAATTTGACAGGTATCATACGAGAATAATTTGATACTATTTAATTTTTTTATGAGAGATATTCCTAATAATTTATTCATAAATAAACAGAAATGGTCTTCAAAATCGGAAAAATTACGTATATGACTTTTTAATACTAGATAGACTTTTAAAATTCAATTTTTTTGGGGCGGGGTATTTTTGTATTTTTTTTATTTACTCATTTTTACTCATTTACTCATTTTTATCATTTTTACTGTATTTACTCATTATTTACTCATTTTTACTGTAAATGATTTATTCCGATCTTCGTGTCATTGAAATATTTTCAATGCATCTGAATTTCAAAAAAATTTTCCTATATTCATAATCGCGGAATTATTCAGAGATTTGTATGCATCAAATTTAAGTACACAGGAAGATGAAAAGACGCAAAGAAATAATAGCAAAATCAATTTTATTAACAGCAATGATAATGAAAAAAAAACACTCATTTTGAGTTGCATTAATTTACTATGAACCAGAATCAAGAAAATGTACTAAATGATGCTTAGGTAATTAATTTACTGTCTTTTATCATTTTAAGATTAAAAAATACATTCAGTTTTTATAAGGATTCTCACATTAATAAGGCACCTGGAGAAGAAAAAAAATCCATTATTTTTTTAGTAAAATAATTTTGATTGCATTAAAATGAAATTTTTATCTAAATAGATACAATTTAACGAAAATTCATTTTAAAGATATATGCAAAGAATTTCAAATTACTTCAAAACTAATTTTAATAAAAATCAATTATTATTACTGCCGTCTTGACTCGCCTTCCGTTTTACGCATCTTCTAATTTAAAACCTAAAACTCATCCTTCGTAAATTCTTTCTTCACAGTAAGTTTTGTGAATGGTTGATTTGAATAATTTTTATTTGTTTGGAGAACGCTCAATCATGAATAATTTTATCAGAATATATCTTTTTTAAAATCTTTAATATTCTATCCTAGAAATGCATGATTTTTTTTAGCCATTACATATAGAATGAGCAGAGATTATTTAATTTCATTAAATTATTTTCGATGCGGAATAATTCCAGGACAAAGGCAAAAACCAGAGGAAATATATTTCTTTAATTTAAATTATTTTAATGATAACTGAAATATTTAATTTCTGCTTTCAGTTACCATTTATAGTTTGTTCTAGGAGCTGTATTTTTCGTATTGCGTATAGCATCAAGATAAACGCTCTTACCAGATACTTATAAAAAAGATTAAAGCTGTACTTTTATATACCGTAGGTAAAGAATTAATGATTTTAGATTTATATTTGTATTTTAGTTTTGTTTGATTTTATTAAGTTTGTTACCAGCTGTTTTTATAACTCTTCTTATTTTATTTAATATTCTTTGTGTACCGAGTTGGCATGGCAAACATTTTGTACTTCTCACACCAAGTTGGGTACAATCAATGTTTCTGAAATAAAAAAAAAAAAAAAAAACGAATGCGTTAACATTTCTACTTATATTGTTTTTCTTGTAAGGCTTGTATACCAATTTTTTGATGAGATAATATCGCTATCTTTAGATATTTTTAGATCAACGGCCTATATTTAGTTTTCTTGTGAAGAGTATCAAATAATTACTTTTGCATAACTTCGAAATAGAGGACGAAAGAATATTCGGTGAAAAACGTAGATGCATACATCAGATTTTCAGAAGTTTAACCTGAGGCACCTTAAATATAGGATGGAAAGTAAATTTAGGACCTATCTGGAGAAATCATGTTGATATGGAACCTAGATTGATAAGTCATGATAGTACTGATTAATCCGAAACGTTTTATCACTTAATCATGGTTTTAATTTCTGATGCGAGATAACGCAAATTTAATTCTTTTGTTAAATTAATTAATTACTCTTAATCTAATAAATTTAATTTAATTCTTCAATAAATGTAAATTTTGAAATGTTCAAAGAATGTTCAAAATTGATATACTATTATTTATTGAGGTGGGATGATTATATTCCATACCAAATAAAAATTGAGAAAATGAATATCATCAATTCATTCGATTTCAAAGGTATGTAACTCAGATAATTGGGGCTGTCATTTCTTTCTTTGTTGAAAATAGTCTTATTCTTGCTTCATGTACTTTTAACGTTTTCCACAATGCGGAATTATTCCAAAATTCAACAGCCAAGATGCAATTTTCGTATGTCTCATGAAAATAAACTCCATTATTTTGACTTTATTTTTCTTAAATCAATTAATTAACTTTTCTGGAATATTTAATATGTATTATTTAACGATACTTAAAAATCAGAACAATCCGGAAAATATTTCCAACTTTGTACATAGAAAAGTTTTATCAAACGATTAATAAAATGATATTAGGTGAAAATATAATCAAACATTTAAATAATGTCTAGTTTTAAAAAGTGTTAATAATTTATAGCAAATATGAACTTTAAAATCACCATATATCCTATAGATATAATTTTGGAATTTCTTGGCTCAAAAACATAAGCAATACAGTGGAAATTCATTTAGAAATAATTTTTAATATTGGAAAAATTAATTAGATGGATCCAATTACAATGCAACATAATTTAAATACATCGCAATATGTAGGGTCGAATCACAGCAAATATTCTCTAGCATATCTTTTGTTTCATAATTAAAACTTTATGTAAACAAAAGGATGAATTAAAACAGCACCAATCCCTGACAAGAAAATCAGTTTTAAAATACTTTTAATTCTGTATGTAAAATTCATTAAAACTCCTTTGCTTTTGTCCTTCTGTTATTGAAAGATCCAAAACAGCACTATTTTTGCTTTAAACCAACTCTACACAGCAGAAGTTCTGAATACAAACTAATAAGCGATATCGATTTGACGATTCAAACCTTATATTTCGGCACAATGGTAGAATTGGATCAATGCTTCCTGTCAAGATATGAATATTTTAGAAAATGTGCGATGCCATTGAAAGTGTTAGAAACAAGAAATTGATTTTTCAATCGAAACTTTAAGAATTTTAAGAATCCGAAGAGGATCTATACTTAGAAATAAAATATATAAATAGAGACACACAAGTTACAATTCAGATAATTGGATACTTAGAAACTGATGTAGGTTTGACATGATTAAATTGTATAAATAAGATGAAAATGAACGCGACATCTGCATTCCAATTTACTCTTATCTTGAGTTCAATGTTTATGAAAGTCCTTAACAAGTTCCTTATTTTAGTATTTATTTTTTTTCTTTGATCTGGACTGAAACTTTTTCTTCAGGTCTTTAGGTAGTAAATCGTTCTGTTTAAAGTTTGTATACTTTAGCTATCAGTTTAGCTATCAGAATGAGATCAATATTTTGGTGGCATTTTGTATTTTGCATGTTATTGGTAATTTTTGTTCTGTGGTTTTAATAAATTCACGGCATCAAAATATCAGTTCACACTGCCAGGATTCTAGGTGTGTACTTTCTCCAAGATAATTTTTTTCTCTCATATAGCTGTTTTTCGTAAAAAAAAATTGATCATCACTCATTATGGTTAGACATACACCAAAGTGTTTTTGTCAGATTATCACCAGCCAAAAATATTTCGGTGTATGATTTAAATTACCCGATGGGTCTGACCCACTGGGGGGGGGGGCACCTAATATATAGGAATGAGAAATCTTCTCTAGTGTTGTATTTGGTTTCTATCATCATGTTGTGGGTGTTGGTTACCCCTTGCTGATCCAGGAACTGCCTCTTACCTGAGAGATTGTAAACTGACCGGCCTCAAACATAGTCGCTGTCATCCAGATCGTAGTTGCGTCTTCCAGATCATTCACTTGTTCCATATGTCTGAGAAAGGGTGGGGTAGTGGTGGTTATAAATGGATTTTACTCTTTAAAGTCAAGGTCAACTTTTAGGCATCTGTTACATTCTGTCTTGCTATATGTATGAAATTGAATTCAGTTTGATTAATCTTGTTTAGAAATAACAAGAGAGTTATTATGGGACTGATCTTGTAATTTCAAGTAGCTACTCAAGCAAACTAAATCGGTAGTACATCTCAAAAATTTCGCCATACCAACGTGAACATATTTGAAAAAATTCTATTCATAGTGCATCACACTCTCTAAATAAGTCTCAAATAATATTCTATAACTTACCAAAAGGCCAGACAAAATATGATCAAACTGGTTTGTGTAATATTTCATTTTTTACATTCGACAAGAAATGGAAAAATTCCTTTTTTTTTTTTTTACAGAAAAGGTACTTATAATCGCAATAACTTATAATCTGTCTGGAAACAGCACGTAAGCATGATAAGGTTTGAAGCTTCATTCGTTTGATTTTATATCATTTTAAAATATCCTCTCTTAATTATAGCACAAATAACCCAAAACTGCATATATTTAATATTTCTCAACGTGCTTGTATGTAAATGAAGAAACTAAAACAATGAAAAGCAGTGTCGTGATTTATAATTAAAAATATTTTTAGAGATTTATTAAAAGGAGAAAAAGAAACTGAAAAAGTAAAAAGTTTCAGAGATATCGAATTTATATTAAACTAATATCTTTAAAAATAATATTTAGAATTTTATAGAATAAAAATGATTTTTAATGCAATATGTACAAAAATTATTTGACATTTAATAACTGAATATATTGATTACTTTTTAATCATAACCTTTCTAATAATAACAAAATTTAATAAATTTCACATAACTTATTTCTCTTGAAGTTACTATGCAAGGAATTTCATGTTCCAGATACAACGCTTTGCTCATCTCAAGCAATTTACATATAGTATATAGCATAAACATTATTAAAAATTGCCGTTTTTACAATCAGAATTCCTGACGGGATTTGTAAAAAAATGTCAAGTTCTTCCCAACTGTCCAATTCTTATTCGAATCTAACATATGCCAGAAAACAACGAAAGAAAGGTGGCGCAGCCCTGATTTTATACTTATATTTATCGAATAGATCTATGAAAATGGACATATTCATTCTATTTTCATTGATTCAAATGTGCCACAATTGGCAGAAAATGGCCAACAACACAATTACGATATCATCTAGTATTCAGAATATTGAATAATATCATGGAAACATCGTACAATATCTTTTGCTAATAGGAATTTGACTTCCCTTCTCCAGCGTAGGTAGCGTAGGTAGTATAAGTTGTAATGAAGTATCCACAATTTTTCTACCGTTTTATCGTCTGTTTCAAGATAAGATAAGCAAGACTTCAGCATTCAAATTCTACCAAGAATTCTTCTTGATGCAAAGCAGGTTCTCAATGGATCTTGCAATAATTCAAATATTTCCAAGTTATTGTGTTGGGATTAAAAAAGTTGGGACCATCAATTCTCCTGTTAATAATTTAAAATTGCGAAATCTATCTACAATAAGTCTCATGTAGATTTGAAACGGAGGCTTATTCTAATGAATTCGGTTTCGTAATTAATAATCATTAATAATCGTAATCGTCATATTTCCTTTTTGGTTCTACATATTTTAAAAATATAATCTCTGAAAGTTCAAATTCTGGGTTATTTTACAAGCAATTCAATTCATATATATAAAGACAGACTGCAACCTAATACTAACCATTTTGAAGAACGATTAATATCTGAAATTAGTAGAATAAGATAATCTTAACTACAGTATAAGGGATGGGTATAATAAGCTAACTCCAAACATATCAAAGTTTCGCTAATTCGAAACCGAATTTATGAATAGCATATTTAACATCAGCCACTTTGTGAGTGATTTTTGATACTTACTATCAAATTCATAAGGTTTCCATTGTTCAAAAGGATTGTTTAAGAAATACACGAAGCCCTCCACCCCATTTCCATCTGGTTTTTTTTAATTATTGTCAGTCTATTTTTACACATAGAATATCTTTTATAAATGACTAAAATCTTAATATAAATAAAGATTATCCTGTAGCCAAATGCCGTTACTGTTTTTCACGTTGTTGAAATGCAGAATAAATATTTCAGTTCCAAAAATAAATGAAGATTTATTATTTATTCTTTGAAATTTTCGGTAAAACAGTTTTGATGTTCATAAAGTCCAATTCTTGACTTTCATATTACGGATCAAAATCACAAGAGAGTCTTCTTGAGACTGCGATTCTATAAGCGATTCATTCCAGTTCTTTTCTTCTTTTCCCATTTTGAAATCTTTAAACAGAAACGGTCAGCGATCTTTTCGAGATCCTCTAAAATATAATTTTTTCAACTTTCTCTATTAGTAATAAAGTATATCTTCACGTATTGGATAATGTACTATGACAGGAAGATAAAGCAGTGTGCTGAGTTACTCAAAGACTGTTAGTTCGCCTAAGGATATTTATTTCTCACTTGCAAAAAGAAAATATTGTAATCGTCAGAAAATTCGAACTTGAGATTTTGACGAATCTTCAAGTTTCAGATCTCCTTAAAATCAAAAATCACATGTTGTGCGTTTGTCAGTAATAAATTAAAATAGACAATATGGTATGTGGTATTTACATCAAGTATGTAGATTTCTATTGAATTTTGAATAAAATCTATTCAGAGAAACCTGTCTGTCAGGCAGTCTGAAATATCAGTTAACACGATGACTGTAAAACGAAGGTAGCTGGAGAGATTAAATTTGATAAATATATTTAACATCTGAAGTGTAGAAATATGTAGAAGTGTGAATTATTATTTTTTTGAAAAAGTAATAATGGGAACATTTGTTCAATTATAACAATATCGTTTCCCTCCTCCTGTTCTTCTATGTAACTATGTAACTCCTAAGATTATTGAGTGACCGCCTTGACGAAAGTATGGCAACCGGAAGTAAGATGAAGTTCTAATAGCCATCACGGCCCATCACATGACCCCTCCCGTAAAAAGTATGTCTACTCCTGGAAGTGGAAATACTTCAATAATCTTTACATTATGTTAAAGTATCTAACGATAAATGGCCCAGCCAATGTAAGATTTTTCCATTAAAAATAATAAAAACATCATTTGCTATTAAATGTAATAAAGAAATGAAATGAGCATAAAACCAATAAAAATAAAATAAAGTTGATAATTTCCATTTTTTTTTTTTTTTTACAAAGCGTTATTAAATTATTAAATGTACAACTTCATTAGTCAAGTAAGGAAAAGAAATATATTAAGCTTTGATCTTGTTTTAATTAGAATTCTTCTTCTACTAGTTAATACGATTTCAAAATTTTGCAAATGTAGAAAATACACTTTTAAGCTTTAAAGAAAAAATGAATGCTTTTTAAAAATCATTCAAATTGTTTTCGCAATTCTATAAAGTAAAAATTGTTCATCTATGGAGAATTTTTTTCTCTTCTAACAAAGAAACAAATTCGATTTTCCTTTCTACGGTTAATATGAAATTATTTTTAAGCTAGTATGAAAATCTTCATTGTTTATTATTAATTATTCAAAGAATTCTACGATCTGAAAATAACTTGGGGGAGTTTGAATTACATTTTTGTTATATGCTTATTTCATCTAATTGGATAATTAATTTTACTGGGGGGGGGGAACTATTTCTCGTTATATCCTAGAGAAAAATCAAATTCAATTGATTTTAGCTACACCAAATATTTTACGTCAATGGAGGCTAAAATACAAAACTTAATTTCATAATTAAACACTAATTACTAAATATGTAGAAATAAGAAAATATAAAAAAAGGCCGAAAACATAATAAAATATTTTTAATCATTTCGCCAAACCATACAATTTACCTTTTTCTTTGAAATAAATACGTGCACAGTTCAAACAGATTTCTATTTATTATTTGATTTTCTAGAACTAATTATGATGTGAATATTTGATCAGAAAGCACTTTTTTATTAATTCTTATATATTAACTATTTGATAGTGATTTTAGTTAATTAATGATTCTCAAGGGTGTTAAAAGAGTAAGCAGTTTCCTTGTACCAAGGTATATTTTTAACAATAAAAGGAATTCGCCACATTTTTTTTTTAAATTTACAAATTAAATTTTCCATCAGAATCCGAATTTTTACATTTCTTTATGTTATAATTTAAGATATGACACGTATTCCCCCAGAAACAAATCTTCTTCGTTGAAAAAAATGAGACATTATTGAATAAATACATTTTATGAAAAAATGTAATTAATAATCTACAATTAAACCAACAATGAGATATTTTCTGATTATTTTCGAAACAAAGTAAATTTATTTATCTTGCTGTATTAATTTGGCTTTCCTCTATTGCACATTATTTTTGTTATTTCAGATGAAAATAAATACTTAATTAAGCAATGTAGATACATAATGCATACATTTAATTATGTTGATATTATATAATTAAATATACAAGATACGCTTTTTAAACACTATTGTTCAGTAATAAGAAGAGATTGCCTGCGATTCCAACTTATCAAATGCTTTCAAATATATATCTCTCATTATTTTACAGCATTAAATTTGATCATAAAATAGCAAAATTAGAGCATACTGGCTATTATTAAGAGAGATAACAAAATAGTGTCCGACAAAAAAGCAATAGCAAATTTATGTTTCCAGATAAAATTCGTGCACATTTTAAGTTCCCAGAAGGCGAGCGTTATTCTATACTAACATGATATATCAAGCGCATTCATTAGATACATTAATATAAAATATAAATTTTTTAGAGAGTAATTATAAAAATTAGGTTGCAATTGGATAAATGTTAATAATTAAAGTCTTAAAGCCTTTTTACTTAGAAAGGAATGGGAATAACGTAATCATAAAATAGTAATAATAGAAATGACTAAAAAAATTAGTTGAATAATAAAATTGTCAATATTTCAATTGAAATATTTACATTTATAATGCGAAACTGAAGAAACCATATTTAAATTTAAAAAAAATAATATGAGTCTGGATTTAAAAAGCAAGAAATCAGCTGTATATTAATTAATTAATTATAACAATAATTAACAGAGCCATCGAGTTTTCAGATAACACTATCAAAATCTTCCTTATGGCTAGTTATAATAATTAAATGCATCAGTTTGAAAGAATTTATAACACTAATTAAAGAGGTTGATGTATCTAGTTTAATTTCCAGAAATTTTGCTTTTAGAGATTCATTTTTAACTTACATTTTTACAATGACTGAAGATTTATGGCTTCATTAGAAACGAATATGCTTTATTTATTTCGTTTAATTGATCTAAGATCTGTTGTCTTCAACTATGTTGTTCTAGAAACCTATAAGAAAATAGAATCCAGGAACTCTATATCCAAGTTGAAAGAAAAATTTTAAAAAGTTATATTTTACTTTAGGAAGCTATAGATCATCAGTAACTCAACCCGCCTCTGAATGAACTGCTTTGTTTTAATCTTACTTTAACTTTGTATTTCATACAATTTTTTTCTAAATAATAAAAGCAGAATGATTTTTGTGAAATATAGTCTATAGTATTGTATACTCAAGATTTCGGATTCTAATAATGGTTGAAAATATTGATTACAAAGATTTATTATTCTTAAATTTTTCAAAACTAATAATTAACAGAGCCATCGAGTTTTCAGATAACACTATCAAAATTTCCTTATGGCTAGATATAATAATAATTCGAAATGAAGATTAAGATTCAAAATCTAATATTTTATAATTGGAAGCATTAAAAATTGAATACATTCTAAACAAAAACTTAGCAGACACTAGGTAAGTATTAAGAAGTACTGATGTTGCATAAAAAAAATGTGAACAATTTATGGAAAACTACACTTCAGAGTTTCATCTAGAATTTTGTTTAACTGATGGTATAGTGGCTGGTATTACAAGTCCATACATAGGTTTGATAACATTTGCATCAATTTTATTAATAAAAGCTTTCTGAACGAATAGTATATTGAAATAACTTGGTCAAGATCGACCACACAAGATAGTAGCGTAACAAAATAATTCTTTTATTTACAGCTCTATATTTTTACAAATAACAACTTGTTCTCATCTAGGTTAACATTATTTACAAAAATCAAATGAAAGTTGAATCACGAAGTGGTTCCTCGCTCAAATCAGAGAAAAAGTCACTAAAAAAACAACAACCGCTAACTGACTGTTGCCTATAAACGGCTACTCTATGATAGCTCCAGAAATCCACCGATCTTTATCGGATGGACCCTAACACATAAGCCCGAATCACACTGAATTTCTCTTCACTTCTTCTCTTTCTCTCTGGGGGAAAAAACGCATTTTATTTTTATCATATATCCGCCTTCTGTTTTTCTTGAATTCCCTATCACCCAATAGCTTCTCAATGATCTAAACCCGATCGAGACAATGTCTGTTAAGAAATCATCTTTGTGGCCTACTGCATCTTGAGCACATGTCAATTATAAGTAATTCGCAGCTAACGCCGGTTGAAATGCACTTGAGTTTGACATTTAACGGCAATAGTTAATGGTGATTAGTCGGTTCTTGATGACTTGAGGAGTGAGTCTCTTCATAAAGAAAAAAAAGTTTAGAATCTCGATGTTTCGATGTTCATCTCCCTTGAATACATGATGGATCTATTTGAAACGACGGGAAGCACATCTGTTTTTTCACACCTGGTTATAGTAACAATTGAACCTAATGAAAAGGATCCACATGTGGAGGTCCGTATGCATTTAACTATGTGTTGGAAAGCGAGAGACGTTACATCTGGTCTGGATGCCCTTAATCATATGAAGGAAAAGGGAAAATGGTGCAATATCATCTTGGTATCGATGCGAATGGAAGCCGGATGGTGACAGTGGGTTATAATATACTTTTTTTATTCATCGCTACTTTTTATTTAAAAAATGTGAAATTAATTCTAAGATATTTTGCATCTATTGCCCTCTCCCCTTTCTCCCTCCAGAAAAATCCTGACTGCCAGGTCTTTTATATTTAGCCTTATCACCCTCTATTTCGCTCATTTTTGTCTATACTACTATCATGCATAGATGGATTTGAAAATAAAAAACAAGATTAAGAAGCAATAATAAAATACTATTCTTCTGCAACAAAAAATTTATAACAAAAAGCGTAAACGAAGTATTAAATAAAAAAAAGGAGGGATCTAAACGGCAGTTTACTTCCATAAAATATGAGGGTCGTTTTAAGAATGCATCTTTCTCAATTCGGAGCAAACGACATTCCGAATTTATTCACGCTTAAAATCATGGCCTCGGTATTATCATCTCATTTGAAAGGCCCATTTCAGCGAGTTAACTTTATTTCAGGAGGATATTACTTTCAATTGCATTTTTGAAATTGTCTTTAGCCAGAGTTTTCTTCGAAAGCCAAGAAAAGTGTAATATCCAATGACTTCCGTCCTGTGACTTCGGAGTTCCATATCCATAAACACGATGCATTTTATGAGCCTTGAAGAGCAGGGGGTCAAGATCATAATCTAGTTAATTGTGCCTCCTTACTTTTGTACTAACGACGGGGTGGTGTAGAAATTATCGGCAAGTCTGATAAAAGCAGGAGAGAATGCTTTTGATTTTATGACGCACGTATCTCGAGGATCTAAGCCTGAGGACGGATTGTTTCAATATGTATTTGCTCGTGAAAGCGTATGCAACGTTTCGAGGGTTCAAAAATATTTACTTTCAAAATAAATATCGTTAAAGAAAGTAGATAATAATATGGAAACGAGTTTATCTTTAAAGTGAATTATGGATGCAATGAAAATTGTCCACCAATGTATAATATAAATTCATATTGGGTCTAAGCAATGTGAATTTAAGTGTAAATTTAATTTTTTTTTTACCACACACAGCATGTTCCATGAATAGGCGAAATCTCTGAGGAAATGAGGTCCATCGAAACAATTGAACTGAAAGTGATTGCCGAACTTTATTTCTCTATTGACTTATTATTACAAATGCTTTCACTCAGTTTGTTGAGTTTCTAGCTATATTAAATGACGTGTATTTATTTATCAACGAGAAGAAAACAGGAATTTCCTTTCAATATTTTATGAATAGTTATTTTAATGTCAGCTAAATTGGCCAGATTCATTGTTAGTTCAAATAAGCCCTGTAACAGCATGATTATGGAAGAATTTGTAAAAATATTCACAGCACGTTTAAAATAATATTAATAATTTGGAATTTCTTCTGAGTCCCCATATGATCATTTTTTGCAGACAATACCGATCCTGTATTAATCATGTATATAATATTGTGTATCTTGTAAATGATATTATACTGAAGCGTTTCAAAAGTTTAAACAAAATGTATTTAAAATTAATGTGGGATTCTGCTAAAGTGTTTATAAATACTAAATAAAATCTGATTACAGACTTATTATTCTAGCCGGGATTGCATATCCAGCGCAAGAATGAGAAGCTGCCGTATCAATAAGTTTTCTAGGAAAAAAAATTATCGTGCAGTGAACCGTGAATGAACCCAACGATGACGACTGCATGCACATCCTTATAAAGATCCATGTTGTGACCGATTTAATGGGCTATATTCTGAGCTCTACATCTTATAGTTTATGTTTCTTCTAGACGCTGATTGCTTAGTCCGGATCATACTGACAAAACTGAAGACTCTTTATCATTAAATATTTCTTCATACATTATATTCGTTGTCCTCCAGCGGCAGTTCACGATGCAGAAATTAAGCAGTTGTGCACTAGATTATAATATTAGAACATATCAAAATTTCGATAGTTCAATTGTATCGCATTAAAATTAGAGAAGTTGAATCATTGAATAGTTCATCACTAATCGCATATGTATGTAGTTGGTACTGAAAATAAATTCAGTATAATGAATTTTTGTCAAACTATAGCCTAATATGCAAAAATATATAATATATAATTATAAATACTTAACAATGCGACAAATCGAAAAAATAGCAAAAGGAGGAAAAATTTGTCGCCTCAAAAATCATCATCTACAAAACTGTGATAGTCTTTCACCAAAGAAAAGAAAAGTTATGAAGTAATTTTTATTTGCATTTTTCTTTATTTTTCATTTATTTATAAGATAGCAAACTTCAGTCCCACCAGATGGCGTAACACTAATGTGTCTTTTGATGGCAAAGAAGGGTCTTTCCTTTTTGCTCTAGTCAAACGAAGATGCAACTTTGATAATCGATTACAACGCTGTGATGACACAAATTTGTGCTTGTGTAAATCAGCACCCTCTTTCCATTTACTTCGCATTTCGAAGAATCCCTGATGTAAGGGACAAGCATTTATTTCCTTGACTATTCCCGCTAGACATGTATTTCGAATTACATGGTATTATTAAATAAGTTAGCGAAATACATGAAAATGCTTTGATTTTTATAAAGGGGGATAATAAAAAGTTAAAAATATTAATTTTTCAGCTTTTATAGTGGAAAAACATAAAATAATATATTTTTACTGTATCCATCAATGCAGGTACAAAGTGTCATACTTCTATTAATAAAATTTTCTGAAATATTAAAAAAGCACATTTATTTATTTTTCCATATCAACCATTTTATCATACCACTGACCTGTGTTGGAGCCAGTCATTCATTGCAATTTTCAGAGTTAATATGCATATAATGAAACATTAAAAATGATCCGATTCTGAAAAAAAAACATTTATTAACTTTCATTAAATTTTTAAAAGATTAACTGAAGAAAGTATTTTTTCAAATGAGCTCCTTGGACACCTAAAAAAGTTGACATTTTATTTATAATACTTGCACATATGCAATGGAATCCACGGATTGTGACTTAAAAGTACAAGCTTTTTGATTTTATCAAAAGAGAGAGAGAGAGAAACTTACAGAAAGTGTACTAATAAATCAATTTCATCTCTTACCTTCGACATCGGTCTTCCTTCAGCATACTATCGCAAAAAATCGAATCAACCAAAGAGTTTCGAAAGATAGAAATATCAATGAGTTATAGAAAATAGCCAATGATGATCTCTTATATGAAGAATGGATCTTTACATTTCCTAATTGCATTTCCTAACAGGATTTGATTTAACTTAAAATAGGCTCCAACTATCCAAAAGGCGTCGATCGTGTAGTTATATGTTGCATGAATTCTCATTTTTGCCAATAAAAGCAAAAGGAGCATTGCAATCTGGTCAGATTGTAAAACTGTAAGCATTTAAGACGCAAGACTGTAAGCATTCAAGCTAAATCAAGAAACTTTTCATGTGATTCACTGAAATGTAGTCAGTCTAGGTACTTGTGAATAGTCTTTACAAATAATAAAGAGGAATGCGTGTTTAAGTATATTGACATTCTGAAGAACAGATTGCTCATCTACAAAATTGCCATGCTTAGACCTAAAGCTACCACACATGTTACAGTATACTTCGGGATCAAACAAATGTGAAAATAAACTCGCAGAGATTTAAAAAAAAATTATTTAAAATTTTAGTTAATAAAAATTCAGTGGAATTTCGGAGTTTTTCGGAATAACTTGGGAAAACTTTTTTCCACAAAACTCATTTTTACACTAAATGGAAATTTTTAAAACTGATTATTTTTATTGATTACATTACAATTATTGAAAAAATTTTATTTCATTTTATTTTTTTTGAAAAATATTTTTCCGCAATTTTTAAATACAGCTTTGATTTTTACATTAAAATATCGAATCAATCGAATTTTCTGACATAGTTGAAAGTTAAAATTATTCCATTTAATATCAAAGTTAAAATTATTCCATTTAATATC
>JAPMOR010105917.1:0-21243 GCA_026543865.1 Argiope aurantia | reverse complement strand
AAATTATTCCATTTAATATCAAAGTTAAAATTATTCCATTTAATATCTCTGTAATTTACATGAGATAAATTAAGTGAAATTCATTACCGGGAAATTTAGATGACAGATGAATTGAGCATCACATTTGCAGTGCCAGAAAGTTACCATAGAACTTAATTCTAGTAATATCATTCATATGCAGGATCTAGAACAATTGTAAATTTACTAAAATAATACGTGTTCAATTTATATCAATATTTGGTACTTAAAAATATTTTCTTGAGACAATCATGAGCATTAAGAAGGTTTTAATTAAAACTAAAGATGATCAAGATACCTTGTGAAACAATTGTTCTCCAAAAACGGCAAGTGCTTAAAGAAAAGGCAGTTTCAATAAAATGCGTTATTTCGGAAAGCAATATAACGACTATTGTAGAAAAAAATGACCGTGAAGTAAAGATAGTTTTCTAGTTTAAGATGTTTGAAAATAACCTTGAAGCTGTGTCATTTGTTATACATATAGCTTACATGAGAATTATTTTGGAACAGAAAACGTAAATTTAAATCTGACACTAATCTGAACTATCCTGTTATGAGAACGGATCATGAAGGATAATATATTTAATCTTTTGCGTGTCATACTTGTAAGGCTAATATTTTACGGAATTTGGTATACAATTTACTGTACTCCAATTCTGAAACGCTGGTTTAACCTATAGGTAATTTTAATCAAAATAATGTGTGAAATAAATTAGTTTATGTCCTCTTGCAATTATTAAATTCTTATATTTTATGGTTTCTTAAATGTATTATTCCAGTTTATTATTGGAATATGTGCTTTTTGAATTTTATAGAGCTTTTATATCCTAAAAAAATCAATTAAAATTATAATATTCTTTATTTATGTTATTTTATATCGATCTAAATTTTTCTTCTCCTCAACAAAATTACAAGTTTCATCTTCTGGAATTTGTTATTTAATATACATCAGAGCCTCAAATTATTTTCTTACTTTTATAAGAGAAAACAAAATCTAATTATTAACATTCATTATTGTTTCTTCTCCATAGCGGATATATCTTCGAATATAAAGGCAAAAACCAATTAGTAGGAGAAATATTTAGCATATTTTTTAAAGACGCGTAAAATGGAATTTGAAAAAATAAAAGGCTTTACTATTGGTGCATAAATATATTGAATTCTTTAATAAGGTCATTAATAATATGAAGTATAAGAATTAATAATCTTCGAAAATAAAAGCAAAAGCCAATTATTAAGAAGAGTATTTAACACATTTTTTAAGGACGCGTGAAATGGAATATAAAAAAATAAAACGGTTTACTTATTAGTGCACAAATATTTGGAATTCATTGGCATAGTCATTAATAATTTAAACTATAAGAATTAATAATTTTATAAATAATGCCCTTAAAATTGAATACTTCTTTCATGTAATTTTTGGTTCTATTTTAATATATTACTTAACTGAAAAACAATAAAAAATATTAAAACAGTAAGAAATTAGTTGTAAAACAATAATAAGTTGTAAAGCAATAATAAATTAGTTAAAAATCAATAATAAATCCCACGTCCTTTCTGAAGAATTTAAGCTAACAAAACTCAAGAACTTACCTGATTATACAGGTTGATGACAAGAAAACTTTGTCGATACCTAACCAATATAATATTCAAAGGAACGAAATTTTTTTTGAATGTGTATATTATATAATATGTACTCAAAAATGATGCGAAAAACAATAGATAAAAGATGCAAAATAATCAGCTCTCACCTTTATGGATACAGTAACAAAATGTTTAAATGGATATCTTGTAATACCTGAATTTAATACCAGTTCTGTGGATATTCTAGATCGTTTTAATAATTCCTGAAATAATTTAACAGAAGTATATCTCTAATGTTTATCCTCTCTGGGTGTTGCAATATATAAATTTAAACTCTTTCAAATATGATTTGCCTAAAGGAAAAGGAACTATTTCGTAACAATTGCTGCCTATCAATTATAGTAATTTTATATAAGAGAAATTCCTCAACCCAAACATTTAACAGAAGTTGTACTGCTTCAAGTATTAAATGGCTTTTAGATTAACAGAAGTTGTACATGAAGCTAGTGAATACATCGGAAGATTATGACCATTGAAGTCATGCTCTGTACACTTTAATTGTATGGTTTGGCACCATTAAATCTCTATTCTTGTAAATAAAAATAAATAAATAAATAAAAATTTTAAAAATATATGGAAGGACACGTTTTTTTTTATTAAGAGACGGGACTTTTGAAACCTTCATTTATAATGAATTTAAATAACATCTTAAATCGTTCTTTGTTCGAAAGAAATATGAATAAAAATATTTTTTAATAATCAAAACTAAGTTTCACGTTATTTTAAACATGAAATAAGAACTCAAATTAAATAATCTCCGGATAATATATTTATTTTTTCTTGGAATTCAGAGGAGACGTTTTAGCATCCGACAAACACATCATAACATCTTTCCGGCGTTGACATCTTTCCGGCGTTTCATTGACAGATTTATTGCCACAATGTACAAGTTTTCATTTTCAATCGAATGCCAATAAACATGCAGAGTAAGTTTATGAGAAAAATATCTGAAAAGTTTCGTAATATTTCTGCTTTGTCTTCTATTTTCTAAAATCAAAATCAGTTTTAATTGACAATGCGTAGAAAGTTATACTTGATAGAAACAGGAGAATAACAATTTCTATACGTCTTACAATTCCAAAATGAAATAGCTTTTATTCTTTACTAGCCGCCTTTGGCGACCAGCCGGTTCGCCAATATTACCGCTCGCTACAATTTTCAATTAAATATTTTAAGTAACTGGTCTCTTAATAGATTCTCAAACAAAACAATTTTAATCCTCAAATTTTGATAGTCATACCAAACTTATACTGTTGTTTAGATCGTTTCGTTCAATTTACTCTATATATTTTGCTAATTTGTTGTCATTTCCGGTAAAACGTCAACTTTAATTTAAAGTGAAAATGATGAAATTGCAATTAATATAAAGATATTTTTTAATAAAACCAAGCGTTTTATTTTATTTATCATCTTTATTGCTATTTATTTATTACTATTATTATTGAATATGAGTATTGCAAACAGAATATCTCGGTATTTAAGTCTTATGTGAACTACAAAATATTTTTGATAATTTATGTAATATCTCAAAGAATAATTCAACAAAAATTTCTCAGATTTAGCATAAAATTCAGTTTTTAGTTTTGCTTTCAAAAGGATTGAAATGAAATCAATAATAATATTTTGTTCCGGCCTATAAATATATTTCAAAAATTATGAAATCTAAGTTTAATGCAGTAAGGTACCATATTCTGAGAAATATTCTGGACACACCAAATTTTAAATAAATGAATGAATGTTTCTATTTTCCACGATCAACTAAGACTTATTTATGAAGTTTTGAATGTTAAAAATCTAGAAAAACTCAACATTTTCCTAATCTTAGGCCAATTATTCTTAGAAACCTGCGCGCTGATTGGCGTATTTTTTTTGAAACGATCGATGGAAAATCTAAAATTATCCTTTTTTTTTATTGAATAGTGATATTCAAATTTTCATAAATCAGTCAGTTTAAGTGATTGATTTAGTTGAATGGAAATTAACTCTTTTTATTTAAAATATTAGTGTTTCAAGAGCATTTTGTTATTCGTGATTTCGACAGCAGAAGCTTTATGTAAAATCAAAAATTCGTTATTTATTAGAGCATTTATGGAATTAAGTTACATAAAATATAATCATTTTTCTATTTAAACCATTTTAGTAAATCTGTTGTGTTCGTGCGTCAACAAAAATAGAATGCAGACAAACTTATTATGAAACTAAATCTTATTACATTATAAATAATATTATCAAATTTACATCAACTTATTTTCATTCAAAATTCTAGCATCGTTTTTAAACAACAAATTAAAAGTTCCAAAAATATCACTGTTGCCAATCTGAATTTCACAACTATTTACAAAATAAAATTTATAATTATTAAAATAATCGTTTGCTACTTTTAAATAAAATATTTACGATTTATGTCGCAACAGATCTTTGTCTTACTAAAGGTTTACAAATTAGCTGTGTGGCCATGATTTGAATGGATATCCTGTTCATATTAAACAAAACTTGCCTTAAAATAAAACTTATTTATTGGATTAATAATATATAGAGTGTAAAAGATCATAAAAGAATTTTTCTTGAATTTATTTTTTAGAAAAAATAATATTTCATATTTGTTTCATTTCCTACAGACACGTGACGAAAATTATATTTTTTCAGATTTCATTTCCAAAAAGATTTAATTTATTTTCAGTTAGAGCTTTAATCAATATGATGGCAACACTTTGAAAAAAGCTATTTTTTTCTCCTGAATGCGAAACGTGCTTAATCCTCATTTTTATTTTTGACGAAAAAATTATTGAAAAACATAGTTAAAATATTTATTTAAAAATTCATTAAAAATAGAAATTTAATTTTAAGATTAAAACAGTAGTATCATTTAAAAGATAAATTTTTTATCTTTAACTTCATGTAAAAATCTTTTTTGTGCGGTAATATTTTCGGCAGTTATAGTAGAAACACGTCAAAATTTCGCTTAATTTTTAAATAAATAAAATTCTAATTAAAAATTCGAAAAAATAACCCCCAGGTGCACATTCCCGGCCTCCAAGGTATACACGTGCCAAATTTGGTAGCTGTAGGTTGAATGGTCTGGCCTGTAGAGCGCCAACACACACACACACACACACACACACACATTGAGCTTTATTATAAGTATAGATTATGCAGAATAAAGCTTGAAATTAAATTCAAGCAAATATCAGAGTTTTATCATTTGCCTTCCAATAAATTAAGATTAGGTACATTTAAATTTAATTGGAAGTAATGATACTCTACAACTATAGATTTGATTATAATCTCATAAGGCTTGTCATTGCAAACCTAATAAATTTTTTTTCAAGGATCATGAAATCATGAAGAATCATGGCTAAAGACACAGGAGGCACGAAGCTTGATTTGAAGATAAAGTTATGTAGAAAAATAACAGGAAATATGTTCTTTTAGAAAGAAAATAGATTTTTTCATTTAAAATTTGAGATATTTTTACTACCATTTTAATTCGTAACTGGAGACGGGAACCAAAATGACTCCGGGTTGTTCATTAGCTCTGATTATCACGTGTCATTTTGTCCTTGAATACAATAATCTACTCAGTACCTTCAAGTTGTTCTTTCAATTGCACGTTGGCAAAAGTTTGAGTATGAACTTGTACGTATAAACGAGTTATTCTTTGTAAATGGCTTTGTTTTTATTTATGGAGTCATTGACACCTTGTCTCTTAAACTGCTTTTTATTTGAGTAATGGAAAAAGAATAAATATTCTTTAAATAATATTTTTAAATATTGTATTCTTTATTTTTATTTCTTATATTCTAACAGTTATTAACTTTAGTGTCATTCCGTGATATTTAAATAAAGTAAATACTCATTAAAAGATTGTTTAGATTTTTCTTTTAACATCTTTCCAACATTTAATATTATAACATTAAAATTTTTTAATATTATTATTTTTGGTAACTACATGATTTTCAGAATGCATTGTGTTTCCAAAATAAATTTCAATGCTATTTACAAAAGATAAAAAGAGAAAAATAACAATGGAGTCATTGTGATTCCATGTCTCTGATCGCATGAGGAAATTCATGTCTCCAGCTTAGGGTTAATATCCACGTGCTTGAGAAAAAAATAAATCAAGAATATTGGGGAGAACGGTATATTTTGCTGAGTAAAATGGGACTGAAGCACCTGAGATTGAAGAGAGAATTATTTCCAATAACTCTTTGAAGGTCTTTCATCGATCGAGACTCTATATTTTGTTTATAACTCTACAGGGTGGGCAAAAAGTCCGTAAAAACTTCAAAAATTTATAAAACTCAGAAAACTAAGCAGAAAAAAATGGTTTACAGGTTAGAGTCGATAAATAAGGAGATTTTTTTAAACTAAGAAAAAAAAAAATAATTCAAAAAACAACCGACAGGTGGCGTTTTGTGCATAAATGGAAGAAAAGACAGTCAAATAACAAAAATAATGTTACAAACCATTTATCATAGCAATGTGTGTTCTACATTTAGACCAGATTTCCACATTTAGATTCTGCAGCTAATATTTTCATTTCGGATGTAAGGAACATGGTCTGTCTTAGATTAGGTCGTCTGGACCTTACAAGATCCTCCAGCGATCCCATTTCCTCAAATCGCTGAACAAGTCTTATGAGGCCTATCACTGCTAAAGGCCCTTTATCAATCTTCACATTTTTCTGAAGTCGGGATTTATGCAATGCAGCAGTCGCTGATTCCTGGTTCATGTAAAGCAGGAATCAGCGACTGCTTTCAACGAGACAGCTTCCCACTCAGCATGCAATGGAGAATTGGTTCTGGATCAAGAGCGTACTATAAGTATTTATAATCGTCTGCCTCATTTACATAAATCCAAATAAGTCGTTCGCATTAGCTCCATATGTAGGCTGTTTTGTTTCTTATCTTGAAAAAAAATCCCGTGACTTATCAATGCTAAACCTGCAAACCGTTTTTTTTTATTTTGGTTATGTTTCCGAGTTTTATGAATCTTTAAAGTTTTTACAGAACATTTTGCCCACCCTGTATAGTTAGGATAAAAACAAGGAAAATTTCGAACAGCCAGCCTCTTAAAAACAAGTTATTCGTAGCCAAAATGTATATCGGTAAATTTGTTTCTGATTTATACATCTAACAACTAAAGGCTGAGTATGAGCCTATAACCTTTATGCATCTGAAATATTTTATGCTATTTTTTAATTTGCTAGACTACTGGTAAACATCATTAAAATCAATAATTTCACACAATTTTACCTGATGAGCAAGAATTGTCAAAATAAAGTTAAATTTCTCTCTCTGACTGCGCTTCAAACAGCATTGTTCTAAAATTAGTACACTAATGAAGCTGAGTGTTTTAACAGAGAATGGATTTGTGGTAGAACTGACTAGGAGCTTTCTTTTCTCAGTATTCTTCTTAACTTAGAATAATTTGAATTCAAAATGGATAATATTTACACATATTTTCTATATAAAGGTGATGATATTCTTAAAAAAAAAAGGTTTAATAAGGCATTTATGGAAAAAATGATATTTTAAAGTAAGAAAAAGATAAATGAATCTTTCAAAAGAAACTCTAGGAAACGAAAATTAAGAAAATTAATGCTCGTTAATGTGCAAAGTTTTAAAAATTTGGGTTTACTAATTTAATTGAAGAGCTTATAAAGGGGAAATATGAAGCAATGTGCAAATCCCTTAATCAATACAAATTATTATTAATTTTTTTGCAATTCCTAAAAATTAGAAAATATCAGACATAACCGCATTGACCACTAAGCGATTCAAATATTGATTCACAGAGTAAATTTAATTTAATAATATTTAAATTTTATTTTAAACTTTTTTTTTTGATATTAATATTATTTTATAAAGTAATTCTGCAGATAAATATGCTTTAATCAATATTACATGAGATTAAAAATGACGAAAAGATTGATAATTAAGTTTATGTTTCAAATTTAATGAAATCAGGGCTAGTGATTACATTGTTGTGTGCTAATTTTTCTGTGAGCACAAATTAATTTCATATATCTTTCTGCTATATAGTGACTAAGTTGAAGAGAAAATCCTTTTCTGGAACAAAAATATGTAATGAAATCATATTCTGATGATACGAATTAAGTGCATCGTTCTGATGCGTTTTTTAAAAATCAATCTTGGATCTAACAAAAGGAAAAACAACATAACTTCATAAATCTCAAACAAAGTGCAACTGCATATTCGACAATATTTTGAACTATTTTTATTATGTGGCAATGAAGTCATCAGATATGATCCCACTGACTTTTCTAATGAAAAAAAAAACTTTTCTGTCGGTTGAATATTTTTGACATAATAATTTTCTATGCAGAGTACTATTTTGAAACCTCATCGGTAAAAAACTTACTTCTTCCATTTTTATAAATATGCACTCGATCTTTTATTTATTAACTTGCTGATTATAATGGCCTTTACGGGAACAGTAAAAACATAAAAAAAACTGTTATTTAAAAGCATGATGTAGCAATGACATCCAAGTCTGTCTTTCAGACAGAAAACAAATTTTAAAGGAAATCAAAAGACCATTTTGTTGAGTTGAGATACAAAATATGATTCTCTTTAGTTTGAAGCATTTTAAAGTTACAAGTATGTTTCAAATGGCCTTGTTCATGTTAAATCTCATGTTGGACTTCAGTTTGTACTTTTAACTGCTTTTATAACTTTCATTTGTCAAAATATAATTTTCCTTGTATATTTGTATGACACTCATACGTTTCGCATTATCTCTACTAATAAAGAAGATCGCGTGAGTGTGTTGGCTCTTTGAGGCCAGACCATTTGATCTACAGCTTCTAAATTTAGCACATATATTAATTGGAGGTTCGGAATATGCTCCTGAGAGCGATTTTTTCAAAATTTTAATTAATTAAGAATTCATCTGTGTTGCCGTTTTCTCGTTATAATTTCCAAAAATATTATTGCACAAATAAAAATTTCACAGAGTTTCAGATTTAAAAAAAAAATCTTTTTAATTTTACCATTATTTTCTGAATTTTAGCAATTTATTCAAAAATATCTGTTACCTGATTTCCAATAATAGATTATATTTTGGCCCTGAAATTGTCACCATTTTCACTGTTTTATCAATTATTTAACGGCTTGATTTTTTTGTAGTTGAAAGCTAAAAAATGGGGGGGGGGGGGGGGGGGGTTTCTGTATAATACCTGTGCAATTTACAGATTGAATAAAAATGAAGTTACACAACAGCGAAATTTAGAAAGCACAAGAACCGCATATTTACGCTTTTTTTGCTATATCATGATATTGGCCCTCTCCATTAGAAAAAATCCTCCACAAAATAAAGAAAAGGTACATACAAAGCAATTTAAATAACATAGATTTAATGTAAGACAATTATGCAAAAATCATAGGCATGAAAATATATATAACCGACTTAAGTGTAATTAAATGTACCAATATTCCAGGCAACTTGCTCAAAATATTTTTGATCGGTTTAAAAGTTTCAGCTATTTATGCTACAAGATCGGAATGACTATTTCTATAAATGTAACAATGCTCATTCAAAGTAACAATTGCTTTAAAAGCAAACAGGTCTACAACAATGTAAGCATTCCAGTCTTTTTTTAATTGTTAAAGCTTGAAATAATCTTTCTTTTTAGAGTTTATGTACACTATTTGGGTAAGCTGTGAAATATGACATTGTATTCCTTGCGTGTTTCTGGATTTTTTTTCAATCTAAAAATCAGTATGTTTACATTTTGTATGTTTATATGTTCTAAGCACGTTTGCATTTTGTATGTTTTGTATATTCTAAGCATGGTTGAATTTTGTATGTTTCTATGTTCTAAGTATGCTTACATTTTACATCTGAAGTAGTACTTTTAATATCAACATAAATCTCTACAGATAATAAAGGAAGAAATGCATTTCTTGGTTCGCCTTGTAGAAGCTGGATTATTTGAACTAGCGCCAAGTAATTTGGCGCAAGCGCACGAATATGGATGAGTGTATGCTTCTCAGAGCGTTTCATAAAATTGCATTTAATATTTAATTATTATTTATTAATTAATTATTTAGCGATGTTTTGGAATTTTTCCTTCAAAAATTCTTTAAATGTTTTAATGTAAAAATTTTTACATCATTTTAAAATTCCAAAGATTGTTCTTTAACCCTCCAGCTGCGTATCCCTCACCTTGGCAATCAATCCATTTTCTATTGCATTCTGCGTTTTTCGCAGTTTAATGTGTTTATTTTTTATGATTACAGATTTTCATTACATCATATTATTATCGTGTAACATATAGTATCAGTTCAGAAAATATTTGAACTTATTTGCAAACACCGAATCTAAATAGTCATTTTTAAAAACTTATGCAGTTATAGCGATAATTATATCAATAATTTATTTGTATCATTTTTCACTACAGACTTCATTGTTAAAATTGAAAGCATTATCATTGTTATTCAAATATTCAATCATTTGATCTTTTTGCCATTACTTTAAAGCTAAAGATGAAATAATTCAATTTATTATTTGTCCAATTTACATCATAAATTAGAAAATCAAGATACAACTCTGCAACAAATAATGTGGAACTGGAAAAATGACCCGATTGCTATATTTGATATCATTATGCAGTTATGAGACTTTATTCCATTAGAAATATTCAAATACTCAGTAAACGCAATCCGTGTTAGACTATTAAAATAACGTGACTTTATTTTCTATCAGAATTTAATGTTTAAAAATACTTTCATGAAAACAATTTAACTTAATTTAAACATAACGACAATGTGTAATAACCAGTTATCTAAAAAGAGCGATTAGTAAAGACATTTATATACTCTATTTTTTTAGTAAGAATATTTTATAACTCAATATTTTTGAAAATATGTTATTCCCTTTGTCGTAATGGTGTGTTTGTCATTAGCTGAAACTGCTATGAAATTAGACATTGAAATATTAAGGTGGTTATTAATAATTAATTGAAATATTAAGGCAGTTATAATTCCATTCAGGAAATGTAATTAACACATTTTTATGCTGAAATTTATTGAATGAATGTGTTACTATTTTACAAATTTGTTGTTTTGTACTTTGTAGAGAAATGCACATGTGGAGAAAAGTTTGGAGATTTACAAGGTTAAGATAAGCAATACTTGGGGTGTTTTCGCAGTTTCTTTTTAAATAGCTGACGTCTGACAAGTGAATATCTCAGCCTTTCGAAAATATCCAGTTTATTACAATTGATCAATCACCATGAGAACATATGTAATTACCCAAAATTGCATTTTAAATCCAGGACGTTGAAAAGAGCAAACGTAATCAAGCATCTCAATATTTAAAAAAATACGTAGTTTTATCTCTAATTTATCTGTTAACTTTAGCATAATATTATTGTCCCATTAAAGTAGATAAAAAGAAATCCTTTTTTTTTTCTGAAAACCATACTACCTGTATTAAATATAATTACACTATGAATAATATCTTAATAATATCAATTTTAGGTTGTAGCATGACATTTTCAAACACAATCCCTTTGTATTCATGCAAACCTTAACTAATTCTATAAACTTTGAATTCTTTTTATTATTATTATTATATAGTATGTTAGATAAGCAGAATTCTTCTATTTCAAAAAGCTGTGCATTCTTGTTATTTCTTTATGAATTGATTCAAAATTAATGATTTTCATACGAATAACGATAGAAGGATGTCATCTTCATAGAAAGGATGGAAAATAAATCTTAATATTATTTTTTGTATTTGTTTTATACAAGTTGTTATAAATGTTATAATGACAACAATTTTCAATTTCAATCATTAGTTTATTTATCGACGCATTAATAGCGGTGGAGTTATATCATACAAATATTCAATCTACCATCTTGCATTCGAGATCTCAAATGTCAGCGAAGTAATTTATCCTTTTTTTTCAGGGTTTATCAAAATTTATGCTATTCATTTCCAATCATATGAAAAAATAGTGACTTATTTTGCAAGAAAAAACATTCCTCTGCTGAGAGCTGGTTTTTTGAATAGAGAAGATATATGAAACATTCTTAAGTTATTAGTCCTACTTGCAAAGATGTGCTACGATTGCTGAAACATTCGGTGGCTACAATTTTGTAAATTTTGTTACCAACAGAAAATTATTTAAAAAAATTAATAAAAATATTTGAAATTTTTAAAGAAAGGAAAAATTTTATCTCCTTTCATCCAATTTGGATAAAGGCGACATCATTCCATCTTAATTTATTCGTTTGCAAATTATTGATTTCTAAGTATCCTCAAGATTTTAGAATAACTTTGAACTAATCCCTGTTCCGAGGGTAATCAAAGAAATAACCAACCATTCGGTAAGCTGAAAGAGCAATAAAAGCGCGATTTATAATTTGCCTGCACAAGTATTGCCAGATGTTATTCACACCATTCGAAGCATTTAACTCCAATTACTTATTGCCGACAATCATAACACACTTCTCCCCATTTCTTAATAATTCTGCGATTCGAGTTGAAAGCGGCCTGTTTTCTCTCAGGAATCATTGGAAAGGAAAGCCCCCTCCAACTCATTTCAGATCATCAAAACTAATCGACCGTTTTAATTCCCGACCCGCAGTTTAATTCATTATCCCGGGCATGCAAAGGGAGGAGGGGGTTGCCAGTGCAGGATGCACGGACTGATAAAGAATTATAAAAGACCCCAAGTACGAGTCGGAGGCTTTCATAATCACGCCATCCCAACCTCCAACTACCAGGTAGGTTCCATTTGTTGCCATGCCAACGGGCTGGATGGAATTATTAAACTCTTATGGGTAATTATACGGATGGCTTACATAAGGCCGAGAGACAAGATTTGTGTTCTCTGGAGGCACTTTGCTGCTCTCTGTGCGATGTTTGAGTGATGGAGAAATATCGGTCGGCGAACTAATAGGGTGGCGCATTGTTCGATCATTATCCAGACAAGCGTTGTATCGAAATCTTAATTTAGACACTGATAGTTAGTGCTAAAAGTGCAAGTGTGCTGCGGTTAGTTCAGTCGCTTGATTCAGATCTAAGTATAATAACGTAGCTGTGTATTGCAGGATAACACACATCACTTTCCAGAATCTAAAGTTATCCGGTACTGCTGATTTCCTATAGGCGTATCTCTTGTCTCAGTGTTTGGCAACCATTTTAGGAGAATAAATCTCAATGATCTTTAATTCACAGAATCATGAAATCTCAAAATACCTTTATCGTTTTTATTAGACCCATGCATTCGTTTCTAAATAGTGACAAATGAATTACAAAAGGTATTTATTTACCTTATTGTATTTATTTACAATAATGATTCTTCCGGTTCGTCAATGCATTCTGAGAATCAATGATAATATTGTCTGCATCAAAACGCAACTAGAAAAAAAATACATTCAGCAGAGAATGAAAATTTAATTCCTAAATTTTTTTAATGTAAACATAAAGATTCCCTTTTTCAAAATTTCTGTAAATTTATCATTTGTGAAATATACAGTAGGTTTGCCGAATTCCGACCCTCATCTACATTGAATAGAGTTTGTAATTTCAGTTCCATTAAATATTTTAATCATAAAATAGATATTTAATATTGAAATGATGTAAATGTAGTTTATGAAATCCTTTTTCAAAGAAAGAGGTATATGAATAAAATTAGAGAGCAAGTCATTAATTTTCGGTACCAACAAATAATTGTTTTAACAAAATATTAAGAATACTCTTGTTTTAAATTAAGCAACAAAGTATGTTAATACATAGAGACGAAATTTGCTTGGCTGCATTTACTTAAACAATTTTTTTTCAAAATACTGTAAAAAATAAATAAGTTAAGTTGAATCTTTTTTCATATTTTCCCAAAATTGAAGATCGGACTATAACTTCAGCTGCTTAAATGAATAAGGCTATTAATTTAAGCAAAAAATAGCGCAAAATCTTTAGGCAAAAAATAGTGCAGAGTGCAATTATAATCACTAATAGTTTTCTGTAATTGAAAAAGAAACAGGTCACAGAAAAAAAAGTCCAAAAAGATATGAAATGTTAATTGAATAACAGAAAGCAAAAAGAAGAAAAAAAAGCCAAAGAGTGATAAATGAAATGCATTTAAAATGTTGAATTTGTAATGACTCTTTCTGTGTTTTTATAAAAGTCAAAATAAAAAAAAATCGAATGTCCTTAAAAAAATTGGCGACATATTAAAAACCGCCATTATATGTAAGCTAAAGTAAAATTTATGGACGAATATTCCTCTATAACTCTGTCATGTTTTGCAATAAATTAAAGTCGGAATGTAATATCCCAATGTAATATTATGAAAGAACACAGTAAATTTAAATATAATAATATCATACAGATAAAATATAGCATCCCAATGCAATATTATAATAAATTAAAATGAAACATCATCATACATGCAAAATGTAATATACCGATGTAACATTATGAAATATTTAAATTAATTTCTTGTATATGCCACAGATGCAATAACGTTCGGGAGTGGTCTCTCCGAAATTTTCTTACATGTTTTCTACCGATTTTCCCATTTTAAGGTCGTGTCACTGAGTTCTTTAACTTAAGGTTTTTTTACTTTCGGATAGAGCGGGTGATTAGAGCAATAGCACGGCACTGAGATTACTTAATAACGGATTGTTGTTTAGATAACTATAAGTATTATGTCGGAACGCAACTGATAACTTATATTTCGGGGAGGGGGAGAAAGAAGACAGAGTTTACATGGATGTTTATTATCAAATTCGTTCCAGAGTCAAGTCGGTGTTGTAAGGCTATGATGAAGACTCAGGTTTGAAGGAGATGGCTAGTCTTGGCGATTTTTGGCAGCATAGGGTGATAATTTTCAATTTCTTTTATGGTGATGTTACAACTTTTATCAGTTTTTTCCAAAGAATCTTGTTGAGAGTTTCTTGTGAAATTCTTGCAATATTGCAAGGCTAAGGTCTTTTCGGGTGTCTTTGTTCCTAACAAACCGTGACAAGTTAATGATATGGTGAACCGACACATTTTGTAACCTTTCTAGCACAATGATATTGGTCTTGGCAGCATTGGTCCAAATACGTACGTGATGCGGAGAATGCGAAGTGTCGGAGAATGGTCTTGTAGATAAGAAGCTTATTCTTTTGCAAAATTTTGATTTGGGATTACTTATGAGGTAGAGTTTGGTTTTAGTTCCTTTGTAGTTATTTTTGTGTTTGACAACATGCTGTATGAATGTTTATCTAGTTATCCAGCTTATATTTATCCAGTGTGGCACTAGGTTAAATTGTATCATTGCTCCAGGTAATAGCCTTTCTAAACAATCTTAGAGGCACTGGAAGATTTCTTTTCAAAGAGAAATATACATATTGACACTTGTTGGTGTTGATCTGGGTTTTTCATTGAATAAGACACTTTTCCATTAATTTCAGTTGTTTGGTAAGGTTACTAAATAACTTTAGGAGATCAATCGGCACACAGCCGGGCCCTGTCTGTTCTGTGAAGATTATTAACTGTACAGACAGGGTATTAATAATCTTAACGATAAAAAAAATGATTTTACTTTCCTGGACTTAGGGAATGCCATTGGCATTGAAGCATGTGGGACAAAGTTTTGAAACCAAAACTATTCCCGTGCAGATTCTTGGAGGTTTCGATGGCGAAAATTTTACTCTAACAATAAATTGCCAGTCAAATAGAAGAAGTAGAACAGTTTAGTAGAGTCGTCGTGCACATTCATATGTATCATTTTTTATATGAGCCAGTATATCCAAACACGGTCGAATGCCTTTGCTATGCCCAGGAAAACTGCATCGGTATCTTGCTGATTTCCAAATCTCTGTTTGATGCATTCAGTCATACGTAGTAGATGCCCAGCGGTAGATAAATATTTTCTGGCATCCAAATTGGAAAAGGTATATTTGATCATCGACATAGTCGTTCAGTCTATTTAAGATAACCTTTTCAGTAATTTTGCTAAGGCGTGGAAGAAGACTGATTGGTATGTAGCTGTCTGGTAGAATTGGGCTCTTACCCGACTTAAGGATGGGAATGACTGCAGCTATTTTTCAAAGGATTTGTAAATGCTTAAATTGTAAAATTAAATTAATGATTTCTGTTGACTGAAATATTTCCTTGATAGAGAGGTTTTGTTTTTGGTGAGATTATTATTAATTCCATCAATACCCGTGCATTTCCTGTTTTTTAGTGCTTTTATACATAATATTTCTTCGGAGGCAAGATACGGCGAAATTTACTGTTTGATATTTGCCTTATGGAAACGTTCCGATCATTGGACTCTGAGCTCAATTGAGAGGGAAGGGGTTCCAATGGATAGTTTTCGAACTGTTTCATTAAGCTCCTGGCAATGGCTTCAGAATAGGCAATGGGATTATTATTAATGTTGGGGGAGGACACGTTGAAATTTTTATTGTTTAGCATTTTAATTAAATCACCAAAATAGAACCGCTATTTGGGAAAAGTTCTTAGATGAGATTAAATCATTTGTTTTCCTGTTCCTCATTGAAGAGTTTCTCTCTAATAAACGTATTCTTCCTCTAACCTTCTGAAAATTATCGACCTTGGGTAAGGTCGCAAATGTCTCGGAAACTCGGATTTTTATTTTCAGAGTGAGAGTCAGTACTTCTTAATTTATTATCAAAAACCGGTACTTGCGCATTTATTGTATACCATTGGCGAAAGGTATTTATAAAAGAGCGAAATAGCGAACGACTTTTTCGATTTATCTGACTATTAATAGCTAGCGTGTAATTAATACTCAAGTATTAGAAATAAAATATGAATTTTGGAAGCGTTTTTTTTTATATAGATTGAAGAAAATTTGACATAGAATTTCAATTATAATGACATGATCACAAGTCAAATTTTATTCAGTTAAATCTTTTTTTCTGTGTTATTGCGTTTACATGCATGGAATAGTGCATTTAAACAGAGATTGACCATTTGTTGGATTCGTTTCCGAATTCAATATGCTTCTATATTTGGATGCTAACTTGTACACCAAATTATATTTATATAGATTTTTATGCTTTCTAGTTATCTTGTTCCCTTGTACTCGATAGTCGGACAGATGGACTTCCTCAAAACGTATTTCGTTTAAAATTGGATATAAATCTGAATATCTGGTGTATAAATTATATTCACAGGCAAACGGTCAAAATTCCATAGATATGTTTTTCAGATTCAATGTGATCTGAAACACGAAGACACATCAAAGCCAAGAATTCAAATTTTTAATTGATTTCAAAACTTTCTCTTCACATACGACAAAATAATTGTACTAACTTTTGAAATTTTATATTCAGAATTAACAGGAACGTTTTATTTTATGATTCATTATTATTTTATTACGATGCAAAATAACTCCAGGTCAGAGGGAAAAACATTTTTATCTGTTTAAAATAATTTTATGGACAGTTAAAATGTTTAATATTTGTCTTCAGCTGCCGTATATTGTTTGCTCCAGGAACTGCATTCTTTGTTTTGCGATTATCATCAGCAAAAATGGTTCTAGATATATGAATGATTAAAGCGATACTTTTTATTACCACTTAGTGATGTTTTTTAAATGTACATTAGTATTTTAGTTTTGAATATTTGATTAAATTTACTACCAAATGATTTTTAATTCCCCTTATTTGATACACTTTATGTACCGTAAATCAATAATTTGGAATTCTTAGATCAGATAAAGTACAGTCAATGCTTCTGAAATAATAAATAAATTTATAGCTATTCATTTAGTTATTATGTACACAGACAGAAAGACATAATTCTGAAAATATATTTTCTTACTAATGGAGGTCTAAAATGTGGAGATTCGTCAAAATTATTAGTTCCGAATTATTAGTGAAAATTATTAGTTGAAGATTACAATACTTCATACTTATGAAGTCGTATATGAAAATGTTAAAAGTGCTGCTTTTGAAGAAAAGTGTGATTCTCTATTTATCTATCTACATATTTTCATTGATTCATTTTCTACTTCAAAAATTAATAACAACTAAAACTCAACCTTTAGCGATTTGAGCAATTTGCTCCATAATAATGGTTCCCTTCTCAAAATATATTTGAAAATCTCAAATTTTAATAGGTGTATAACTCATAGTTAACTTAGAATCTTTACAGTTTTCTATTCATTGTTCTATGCATTTTCCTAATTTTCACTCAATTTCTTTTTAAATCCAATTACATCACGAAAAAGGATAACTGTGTTTAAAAATAAATGCATTAATTTTTTTTTCAAGAAATGCAGGCCTCTGAAATAAACCTTAATTGTAAATGCAATAGAATTTCAAAAAATTTATTAAAAGTATGCCTTACACTGAAATTTACTCAGCATGGAAAAATAGTCGAATCTTCATGTTTTGATCATTAACCATTGAAAAAAATGCCAATATGGGATAATAGTAATAAAGAAGAAAATAATTTTATTTTCGCTTCAATAGTGAAAATATTATGGTAATATTTCATTTAATTAAAAATAGAAAAATATTTATCAGCCAAAAATGATCTCTCTCTGTCTCCATCTATCTATCTATCTATCTATATCTATATCTATATCTATATATATATTAAAGATACATTATATTATTTCACTATAACATAAAAGCTTTCTTAATGCTGTAGTACTAAAATTTTCAAAAATTATCATAGAAAAATGCAATTTTAAAAATTCTTTAATTCATTAAAATTTAAAGAAATGCACTAAAGTGCATATTTCCTTTCTGCAAATTATATGTATGTCAGAGGAAGAAAAATGTTGTCGAGAATTATGAGAAGTTTTCTTCGAAATTATGCAAAAAAGAAGAATTAAAACTATCAAAATTCAGGGGGAAAAGTTCACGAACATAAACTTAAATGATTAAAAAATTATAATGCTGTTGCATTATTAATGCTGTAATACTTTTGAATTCCATGGCAGGAAATTTTCAAAATTTTGCTTAATGTTAAATTAATTAATCATTCAAAAATTACTATTAGGCTCATATTTCCACCTTCGGAAATACATTTGTGTCAAATTAGAATCTTTAAATCAAATAGTATAGCACATCGAAACTTACTTTTATTTGTATTTAGAATTAAAGATTTTAAAAAAATGCTTTCACTAAGAATTGAAAATGTTTTAAGCAATTTTTTTAATAAAATATCCTTTAAATTAGAAATTTTTTTATCGCCATTTATGAGAAGAAAAGCCTGATAATCATTTTATAATTCCTTACTATGCAAAAAAAGTGAAAGTTTCAAAATTAATGAAATTCAACGTTCATCTCTATTCCCAGTATTCCGAGAGAATTGCTTTCAAAATAAATCTTCAGTCGGTTTCAATTATTATATCCCCAAGCTTTTCTACATACAAAACCTATTTGCAATAGCTTATTGTTGAATGAACTCACGTTCAAACATCCAGAACTAAAGCAATTACCTCAACCGTTAGACCAAATGGAACTTCTATTAAAAGATTAAGTCAGATAATTGTAGATTAGCTCTGGGGGTCTGAAGTCGTGTGTACATTCATTGTATGGGGGGCATTAACCTTTTAGGGATGCAGGAGGGTGGGGAGTGGTTTGAAATTTTCTCATTGGAAGAATCTGATGGGAAAGAGATAATGTTTGATGATCATACATCATTTATTACATTCATTTCGAAAATTTTCTTGCACGCGATTACCTGCTAAATCTTTACCTTTCCTGTCTCCTTACCGAGTAAGGGACATTTGTCTGCGTTCTGATTAATAATGTAGAAAGTCTTAAGATTTAGTAAACTTATTCTTTAATGATCATTTCCAATACATTTTTCAGAAGTATTGGACTTCATTGGTATAGGGCAATGAGTTTTGCAGTAATGGAGGCAATATAGTTGGCTAGTTTAAAAGCGCTCACAGATAATGATATTTCCTCACAACAACCTGGCACAAATATAAATCAAATGCAAAAACTTCTCTTCAACAAAAAAATATTTTTATTGGTACATGCTAAGAAATAATTTGTGGATGTTTGTAAGTGTAAAGATAATTTTATTACTAATAGCAATATTTCTAATTCAAGCTGGTTGTTTTGCTGCGCAAGCGCAATAACAAGCAATTTTTTCTTACATATGTTATTAAAGGAGGGAAAGCATAAGTGAAGAGGATAATTTAAGATATGTTAGAAATGTTATCTAAAAGGCATTTTCTTTGAGAATTATTTTAAAGAGCTCAAATTTTAAAAATAAATAAGAAAACAAAACTAATTAAATATTTCTTTACCAAATATTATATTAAAACTTTTTCTTTTAATTAAATTTGAAAATGATTTTCTTTTATACATCTTTATTTAGCATTATATTCTGTAAGATTTTATTGATGATACATATTTGCAGAAGTACATATTTTGGTATTGGATTTTTATTTTGGTCTTAATTTAATATCTTTCATTTTCTTCCAAGGATATGGTGGTTTACAAGTTTTGATTTTCGATCATCTTGCAATTACTGGTAGTGTTTGCTTGAAATCATCAGTAGTATGTACAATTAAACCTCCCATAAGATCTTTGTCACTGCGAAGGTTCTGAAGTATTTTGTTCACGGTTTCAAGTTCAAGCTTTTGCATTATCAACGTTTAACAGTATTTTGGCTTTCTACAGCATTTTAGGATTTGCCTTTTTTATATACTACAGAAGCATTTCTTAGTGAATCAAGCCAATGAGGACTTGTAAAACTGAATATACTGTTCATACACCAGACATCATCAATACAGCAAATCATGAAATTTATTCGGCCCTTGTGTTGGAGATTTTTTATTAACTTGCTTGTTTTCTACGCATTCTGATGAGATATGGAAATTTCTTTTTTTCTTCTCCACTTATACAACAAATATTTTCTAGAAAGTTAAGAAAAATAAGTGACTAGTTAGATCTTTTCTTTAAACTAAATGAAACAGTTTTTCAGTTTCTTCAGCAACGTACCTCTTTCGCCTCTCAGTTCATTAAATGACCATCTAGTTGACTATAAAGATTTTCGTATATCATGACATGTTGAATAGTTTCATCTTACTTAAGTTTTAGCAGAGACAATGTCTTGCGTCTATTGTTGTTATGCAGGAGGATGTCCACACGTCACCTTTTTGTGTAAAAGTTTTTACAGCAGTATTTTGCTGGTGATAGGGTGCTTAGCCGTTCATTTCTCTCTCCTTCATCTGATCTCTCTCAGCATCATTTTTTGCTAAAGGGCCATTTAGAGGATGTGGTTCATTGGGAAATTGTTGCAACTTAGTTGACCTGAAGGATCGAATAACAAAGCATTGCAATAGATCATTGGCAATCAGCTGCTGAAAACTATTCATTGTCAGTGAATTTTATATATATTATAATAAGGAGTCCCTCCTTGAACATTGCGCTCAGACAAATAAAAGTTGCTTGTACTGGAATTTGTTGCTTGTTTGTATTTCAAAGGAATCTCTCCCCTCACTCGTTCAAACTTTTATACACTTATTTATGGGATATTCTAACGCCTTCTTTGAACTGTATGCCAACAAATTTCCAAATCAATCAGAATTTTATTTAAATATAGAGAATACATATA
>JAPMOR010105908.1:0-10747 GCA_026543865.1 Argiope aurantia | reverse complement strand
TTCAATGTAGTTTAATTGTATTGCTACTCAAGGGTGCAACTCATTACGCATGATAATATACAATAATTTTTTCTTGCTTAAATTTTGAGAATTATTAAACAATAAATGTACGGTGGTACATTTGTTACAAAATAGAACAAACTGAAGAATGGCTTAAAACTTTTTCTTCTAAACAAACTGATATTAAAAAAAAAAAAAAAAAAAAGGAAAAGATAAAAATTTTACAATACATAAAATTTGATAATTAAAGATATAGTAAGAAAACAATCTGTTTTATATTTTTAAAAAGCGTAACTATAAAGCTAAAAATTGTGATATGAAATATACAAAGACAACTTTTCTACTGTAGTTGCTAATCCTACAATCACATCAAACAGTTTTCTACCTTTCTAATATTGAACGTCTGATTATCTTATGCAAAAACAAATCAAATAATCTACAATCAAAAAATGAAATATTCTGCAGAATTTCAATTCAAGCCAGAAATAAAAAAAAAAGAAAATTCTGATTTTTGCAGCTCAAATTATGCAAACTTGCAGCTAGGCCTTAGGCACAAGATCTCAGCTGGAAAAAACATACCTAGCATCTCTTGTTTCCAGAAAATTTGCACCAAAGCAGTTCCTCCACCCCTGCCCCTTTCTTTCAACATTTGCAAAGTTCAAGTGGGGAAAAAAAAAAAAAAAAAGCAAATTTGAAAAGAAAAACTAATAATTTCTCTTTGACACTTTTATTATTATTTTTGCAAATGCTGGCAGTCTGTTCATTGTTTCGTTTTTAATATGATATGCCTCTACAGAATTTTAACTTTTCCTATTAAAAGTGTGTTAAAAGTGTGGAAGCAAATTTCAACTGAATAAAATTATTCACAAAGTTGAACCTACCATAACTTACTAAGATCAGAATATGCCATAATTTTTTTTCAGAATCAATTAAAACGTTTTTTTCTCCCCAACCCCCTTCTAAAACTCCAAAAACTTTGAGCTAAAGAAGGAATAAATATCTTCCCTAAATTCTAAAAGTTTGGTGCCTCTTGTAATGGCAACCAGGCCACGTGTTCTGTCAACCCCATCCGAGTTACGTCACTTAGTTGAGATATAAAGTAATTTGATCTTTGATATAGGACTTTTCTGAAGGACAGTCTAAATGGGAATAATTACTATATTCAGCTGAAGACCTGGTCTGGCCTGCAATGTATGTCTTCACTTTTACCCAAACTGTGCAAATACTTTGGTATTTTACTAATCAGTTTTCTGTTTTCTTCCCCTTCACTTAACTTATTTACATACATTATTTTTTTTAAATTACTTCCCTGTAATACTTATGAAATGAAAACATTTCTAATTTTACACCATAAACAATGAATAGTGTAATTCCATAATATTTACATTGTATTCCGATGCAAAACGAGGGTTATTTTGTGATAGATTTTATAATTCTGAACTAAGCTTAGTAGATAAGAGTGATATTTGAACTGGAAAATATCGAACTTCTATAATATACCAGCAGGAGGACATAAGAACAACAGTATTAAATGAATGTGAAGTAATTAAAAGTAAACAATACACATATATATATATATGTAACCATTATTTTGTTTGAACCAGAATGCAGTTTCGAAGACAGAAAGACTCACTGAAGTTTTAAAGTTCGCTTTAATCTATCTCAAGAAAGCATAATTTATTTACAAGAAGCACGAACAAGGCATGTCCGCTCACAGCAACAGATTGGTCAAGTAGCGTAAAAAGAGGGAGAAACAAATTATCCTTGTCTTATTTATTGTGATGTTTTAATAGGGATTTCCATAGCATGTCAATTAAAAAGCAAGGGAAACACAGGGATCTTTTAGAAGAATTTGTCAAAGCAGTATTTTGCCCCTTCTCTTGGAGTGTGTATGTGTGTGTGGGGGGGGGTACGTTTGGGCTTTTAGCCGATTCAGCAATTTTACAAAGCTTCTGTTCAATTAATTAGATAGAAAAAGTGGAATGGGATCAGGAAATAAGAGAATGAAATTACTATGGGCTAAATTAAGATAAAGCTTTGGAAATTAATTGAGATAAAATTAAAACTTTAAAATATCATTACATATATGTATATATACATACACATGAATATATATTTCGTGCGAAGTGTGTGTGTATATATATTTCGCGCTCCCAATGCATAGGTTCGAGATTCGATTCTCGAGTTGTGCAAGGTCAACTTAGCCTTTCATCCCTTCAGTGATTCGATAAACTGAGGATCAAGCATGCTTGGGAACTGTATACAAGGCGGCTGATCACCTAACAAGGACATATGCCTTGCAACCCAGGGCTTTCGTTCAAGAAAACAGATATGGGCACTGAAGCCCTTGAACCACATGGGCTGCCGTTTAGTATACACATATATACATTTCAAAGTGATTTCAGTGGTTGCACCCAAAAAACATGTAGTTTCTGTTTCGTAAGAAATAAATATATAATTTCGAAATCACAGAATTCGAAAATCAATTGAAAATCTTTGAAATTTTTACTTCGTCCATATCATCACTGTGATTGTCAAAACAGTTCTCAGGATCTTGTGAAAGTGGTTGGTAACCATCATGGTCTTCATCTTCGGAATAACTGTCTGAATCGCTTACGAAGTTTGCAGGAGATTCATTTGAATTATTCTCTGCGCTGTCAGTTGGAATTTCATTTGGAAAAGGAATAATAGGTGCCATCTTAGATTTTATTGATAATTATTAATTAAGTATCTAATAAATAAATTTTAAATTTAATATTCCTTGTGAAGAAACAATCGAATCGAATAGAACATCACACACACCTCTTCAAGAATATTTTGGCTTGTTTTTCTGTATACTTACAATATGTTGCCATTTAGCAAACGTAAAATGTTGCAGGAAAAATTTTTATCTCATAATTGACTAGAGATGCATAATCCATGATTTTTTTTACTAATAAATAATTTTGTTGTTGTTATTTTTAAATATTTGTTCCAAAAATATATTATTTCAACCATATAATTAATTAAAAATTATTAATTAGTATTAAATATAAAATGTAATACTAATTAATGTATCTATATAAGCTTACTCTTTAATTTTGATTTTTATCAAAAATATTTATTTAATTTATTATTGGAATGAAGCATTTTCTAAAAACTTGAATTTAAAAAAAATTATTTCTTTAAAAATCTTTATTTTAGTTCTATATTCTGCCAATAGATGGCGCCTGCGGAGTGAACTATCAGAAAGTCATGTCACAAGCAAATAGAAATGATCTTTATGGGATAGCCTATTCTCAATTGTGAATTATCGGAAAGTCAAGCGGAACTGTTATCATTAAACGGAGCGGTGACTTCACACTTATGAACACTTTCCTGTGAAATGATTCAATGATACGATCATTCCAAGAATAACCGGTCCGTTCACTTTTCAACCCATTCAGAGATTTCTGCTTTTTCCTTTATTCCCGTTAAGGGGATGGGAGAATACATACCCTGAGGAAACAAGAGAAGAATGCTTTATGTTTCTGACTTTTTATTTCCTCCCCCGGGAGGTTCAGGGATCAGCCGATTAGGGATGACGAATATTTTACGAGCGGTTATTACATAACCAATATCAAAAAGTCACAAATACAAGTGATCAATACTTTTCAAAGATGGTGTGATTTAAATCCTTGATACGATGTTACTGGTGATATTTCGATTACAGGTTTGGATCACGATAGAAAGTAACAATCGATACGATATCACTGAAATTTGCCGGAGCGGTGACTTCACTGAAAAGTAACAATCAATACGATCTGTCCAATGGAAGCTCCCGAAAGAAATCTGTGAATGGATTGAAAAGTGAACGGACCGGTTATTGAAATTATCGTATCATTGAATTGCATATCACTGAAATTTATCGGAGCGGTGATTTCACCGGAAAGTGCGAAGTCACCGCTCCACTTTACTGGAGTGACTCCGATATTCGCATATGATGATATTCGTATTCTGATATTCGCACTATTCCATACAGATCATTTTTAATTGCTCGTGACATGATTGACTTGGATTACATATATTCTGTTTACAGATAGTGACATCTATTGATAGAATATAGAACTAAAGTAAACATTTTAAAGAAATTACATATATTTTTAATTCACCTGTTCCAGAAAATGGTTCACTCCAATAAAAAAAAAAATAAATAGTTTTGAGAAAAAAAAATTAAGAAGTAAGTTGAAACAGATAAATTAATTCAATCACACGTTATTTAAATTAGCAAATTAAGTATTAATTACAATTAATAAATTTTATATTTAATATTAAGTAATAATTTTTAATTAATAATATGATTGAAACAACAGATATTTGGAACACATATTTAAAAATAACAATAACAATATTATTTGTTATTGAAAAAATCGTGGATTATACATCTCTAGAACGGACCGGTTATTCTTGGAATTATCGTATCATTGAATTGCATATCACTGAAATTTATCGGAGTAGTGAATTCACTGGAAAGTGTGAAGTCGCCGCTCCACTTCCGATATTCGCATTTGATGCACTGTTCCATACAAATCATTTTTAATTGCTGTGATTTGACTTTGCATATACTTCGTTTACTGCTGGCCCCATCTATTGGTAGAATATAGAACTAAATTAAACAATTTAACGAAATGACATATATATTTAATTCAAATTTTTCAGAAAATGGTTTACTCCAATAAAGAAATTAAATAAATAGTTTTGAAAAAAAAATCAAATTTAAGAAGTAAGCTGAAATAGATAAATTAATTCAATCACACGTTACTTAAATTAGTAAATTAAGTATTAATTACAATTAATAAATTTTATATTTAATATTAAGTAATAATTTTTAATTGATAATATGATTGAAATAACAGATATTTGGAACAAATATTTAAAAATAACAATAGCAAAATTATTTGTTATTCAAAAAATCGTGGATTATGCATCTCTACAGCCGATACCTTTCTTTTCTTTCAGAGATGTCGGCTGAGGCCGTATAATGTCAAAAGGGGGGAGTTGTTCCTTTGCGGTTTTAGGTTGAAGGAAATTTCTTTTTATTCTTTAAGAGTGCCGTATACAGAGAAGGATACCCAATGTCGCTGAAAGGGCCTTCTATCGATGAAGGATATAAGGCGGTGACCAAATTAATGGAGGAAGAGGCTTAAAAGGTTTGATTGACAAGCCGAATAACACCCAACGAAAAAAAAAAGAAATCCTCGCCGCTAGAAGATATTGCTGTGTGAAAGCGTGACATTCAGAAGGGCAACTGACCCACAAACTGCCCCACAATAAAACTTTCCCTTACTCTTTGAGGAGGTATTTACGAGAGTACTCTATGAGAGGGGTTGATAAACCACCTGTGCAAGTTGAGGTTCGAACTCGCAATGTTAGGATTCATAGCTGAATAACAAAGCCACTAAACAAAATTGCAACTCGTGTCCGGAAGTTGTTATCTGACTTATGAAGTTACCACCATAATACTCCCCCACCAGTGAGTCGATGGAGTTTGTCGCGCCAGTATGGCGAGTGACGAATGTGATTATCGCATCAGGCTTTATGGCGGGAGACGGCGAGCGTGTGTGAGTGGTTACTTGCTGCCGGTAGATGGAGCCACGACAGCTGAACAAAGGATGCGGTTGTTCAGAATCAGGGTGACCAATGTACAAATTCAGGTTCGAACTCGCAACGTTGGGGTTCATAGCCGAGCAACAAAGCCACTAGACAAAAGTATACACTCGTGTCCGGAAGTTGTTATCTGGCTTATGAAGTTACCACCACACACCCAAACTTGTTTGGAAAACATACTCTTGGAGTTAGATATTTTAGATTTTCTCTGCTTGCACAGAAAATGTACTGAGGGTCGCGCGAATCTTAGAAGGACTCTTAGAACATAGAACTCATTCATAATTCTGTTGATATTACCGAATCCTATACTTTAGAAGGAGTAATTGAATAATTCAATATTTATAGTATTTCGTTTGTCAGGCTTTATTTTTAACAATAATTGCATTTATTAATTTTTCAATCCAGGAGGATCGGGCAAGATCTATGTGCCTATGAAATTGTAAGACCTCGGATTCATCCCCAAAGAATGCGCTCAATTCTTTCTCTCAATAGTTTTAGTACAAACAGCGAATTTTAATAAAATGTCCCGAATTTTTTTGGAATTTTATAAGTAAATTATTTATTTAAAAAATATTAAATAGGTTTAATTGAGTAGGAAAGGGACAAAATTAAGTTGAATTTTTCAACTCATGCTACGTATTTGATTTGTGTAAAATGACATGATGTTTCTGTGTAGCTGGAATGTTCCTAATTTCTGCCTAATTTTCGCAAAAAAAAGAGAATATCCTAAATTTTAATTAAATGATTCATTTGTACCATATTAAAAAGAAAAGATAAATATATTATTTTGGAAATAATGATGAGACGAATTTTATTACTCAGCTTTTCTAAACGTTGAATATATCCAACTTAATATAAAAATGTGCATAAATTGGAAGAAAAAATAATGAATTAAATTGCAAAATGTATAGAAGATTAAATGTCTTCTGACTCTTGAAATTTTTAAATCATTAATTGAGTGATTATTTCTAAATTTATTTTGTTTTAATTATTTATTGGATTTTGCAAGTACCATCATTCATCTACTTAGCCAGGATTCTATTCTAAATTCATTTTGGATTCTACTGAGTTTCCTGCATTGTCTTCCTCAAGGCAATCTTTATTTTCACCATTTTGGTCTAAACATCCTGCTTCTTGGCCTTTAGCACGGCCATCTGTTTCAGCTTGTGCAGTCTAAACCGCTTCTTGCTCTCTTCCATCCTCTCCACCTGTGCCTCGCTCTCTTCCACCCTCTCCACCTGTGCCTCGCTCTCTTCCACCCTCTCCGCCTGTGCCTCGTTCTCTTCCACCCTCTCTGCCTGTGCCTCCTACTGGTTATGTTCAATTTCTTGTACCTATTGTTTCCTATATGCCTATGGTTCAGTTCTTGCCATTCCATTCTGTTTCTGTGCGCTATCTTCCATTTTATGTACCTGTTGTTCCACCATTTCTACCTGCTGCTGTTTCCTCTCTTCCAACTTGCAGTCAGTCTGTTATTGCATGCACTCTGCCAACCCACTCTGAACCAGAACCTCCTAGCATTTCCCCAGCCCAGTGTCGGTCAGCATGTGCTTCCAACAAACTTGGAAAAGCAAGAATTACTAAGATAAGTAAAAATGTTTTTTCAAAATGTGATAAAAATATCTATGAAAATGTTATATGCAGTATTCCTACAACAAATAAATTTGCAGTGTTACTAGATGATTGTAAAGAAGAAAATAAGACAAATATAGTTTTGGCTCTAAATTTAAAAAAAATAAATATCACTGGATGAGGTGCCCAGAATTTCTCATATTCAAAGACTTGTGATTATTGTGGGAAAACTTATTTGTCCAAGTCATCATTTTCAAAGCATTTAAGAAAATATAAATGTGTAGAACGCATTAAGAGTTCTTATCCAAAAAAATGTGAGGTATGCTAAAAATTTTATTCCTCAAGACCCTCTTTTACAAATCATTTTAAACGCTGTAAACCAAAGGTTTGTGATGTTTTGCCAAAAGGCAATTGTAATAATTTATTGGAGGCAAGTGTTAGTTCTCAAGCAGAAATTGTAAAAAAGCCCAAATTATGTTTAATGCCAGTCGAAACAACTTTAGATAATCCACATTTAACTGATAAATGTGAAAATTCTCCCCAGTTGTGTCTAGAGTGTGGTAGATTTTATAGTGGTAATGAATATTTTAATGAACACAAAAAAAATGTACTGGGACAAGAAGCATGAATCATATTTTTGTACAGAATGTGATAAAGCTTATGTTAGTGTATGGAATTTAAATAAGCATCTTAATGTTGTGCATGACATTAAAAACATCAAAACTTATTCTTTCAATTCTGTGGCCAATTTTAAAATTTGGTTAGACTCTGAAACTACTGGTACTCATACTTATTTTAAAAAATCAACTGGTAAAAAAAATGTGGTGAGAAAACATTCTATTATTATTCTTGTCAATTTTTTCATCCTTCATATCAATCAAAGATTAATTCAAGGGCAAAGCGAAATGGTTAACGTAAAAATAAAAAGGGGTAATTCCATTCAATATAAGTAGTCCTGTTAAGATCTGCATATGTGAACAAAAGAATTTGATATTGATTACATATTATTCCATTCATAACCATCAAGTCAGTTACGAGAACACTAAATATCACTCCCTTAAAGAAAGTTCACGCGATTTAATTAAATCTTACTTATTACTTTACTTTCCCTTTTCAAAAATTATAAATTTATTACGTGGCGATGTAGGATGTCGAGATAATAGAAATTTTGTTCCTACAAAGGAAGCCTTCATATCTCGTAAAACTATACAGAATTATTTAAGGCGGTTACGCGATTCAATTCAGCCAGCCAATGTTGCTATGCCTGTTTCTTGTATAGTAGAGGAATTAAGGAAAGAGCCATACAATCCTATTTTACTTTTTAAATTATAGAAGTGGAAAAAAATTTTGGGCTCTGCACATTTAGATAATTTGCCAAACTATGAAAGTTCTTTTGCATTAGGTTTACAGACAAAAGCACAAAAGGATATGTTAGTTAAGCATTCAGATAAAATTCTTTGTATTGATGCAACTCATGGCACAAACTTTTATGACTTTTATCTTCTTTCTCTGCATGTTTAGGATGAGTATGGTAAAGGTTATCCAGTTGCACATTTTATCACTAATGATTTACTTTAATTGCTTTATTTTCAAGTTTACATTGTAGGATTCCTGACCTGAATGTAAATACTGTAATGACCGATGATGATGGTTATTCCTTTAAAGCATTTAATTCTGTATTTGGTCCAAATATAAAGCATCTACTATGCCAATGGAACGTTTTTCGCGCTTGGAAAAGGCAGTTATCTTCAAAGTATGTGATAAGTTTCGCCGTCAAAAAATGTTACACGATTTATTAAAAATAATGAAGGAAGTATCTGAAATAAATTTTGAAAATAAACTTTTAATGTTTATCGACTGCAATTCAAATGAATGCCAAAATTTTATTGATTATTTTGTTAGAAATTATTTTGGGAGAAAAGAATTATGAGCAACCTGTTTTAGACGATTTCCACATGGTAATACCAATACTAACAATTATTGCGAATCTTTTCACAATCAGTTAAAAACAATATATCTTGAGGGTAAGTATAATAGGCGAATAGATGATCTTGTTTCAACTCTTTTGAAAATGGAAAGGGATCGATTTTTAAAATATTCTTGCAATGTTATTAATAATATTCCTACTAATTCCAAGTTCACTAAAACCGTTAAAGATAAACATGACAAGGCTGTAAAGATTCAGAATACGGATGTCATTGAATATGACAATCATTGGGAGGTTAAATCTCAATCTGTAAAAGGAAAGATATATGTAGTAAGAAAAATTGCAGATACTTGTGTTTTATTGGATCATTGCAGCTTTAAATATACAAATATTAATTGTATAGCATTGTTCAGTCATTTGTATCATTGCTCTTGTGAAGACTGTAGCAATTTGTGCAAGCACATACATAAAATTCATTTAATGTCTTCCAAACCTAATATGTACACAACTGATGATTTGCATAAATTTTATGAAGAAAATAGTATTACAATTAATTCTGATATTTTGAGTGAAAAATTAAATCCAAAATTAAATGACAAAATAGATATTACTGGAAACTTCCAGAATTTTAGCAATTGAGCCAATAGGAACCGAGATACGCCTGTCTAGTCCAGAACCTTCTCTGTCCGTCTCCCGGGAACTATAAAAGGTCGGCAGTCTCAAGCTGCAGTCAGTCAATAGGGGAAAGAGACGGCTGAATATTTAGATCAGTCGGACGAAGCTCAAACGTTTGTTGAATTGACCTGTGTGCCGAGTTCTGGTGTTTACTGTGGAAGCAGCATCGAGTCGTATGAGGAAAAGCCAGTCGTGTAGTAGTGAATCGGCAGTTGCATACAGGTAAAGCGAGTAGACAGTGGAAAATTGGAGACGTTTGGCGAGACCGTAGAGTAAAGCTACGCAGATTCCCTCCTTCTCATGAATTCAGTTTGGCCCCTTTATGTACTGTGGTAATTAAACTACTGATTACTACTCGTGGACTACTGTTTGTTGTAGTATGCAACTGTATATTACGCGCATTCGTATTGGCTGTGTAATTGTCGTCTTTGTATTAGTGTCTTCGTGTTTAATACTTCGTCGTTTGTTACTAAAGGGCTGTCGATTGTTTTATTTCATGCACCAACAAATCAAAGAACTGAGAATTTCTGCAACACATGCTTTTTCCACTCCATCAAACCATATACCATTATAACTAGCACAAGTGCTATTCGCATATTTCCTCGAATCTTGAATATACGTACAGGGAAAATTATAGGGAATCTTTTCCCTTCCTGATTTGAGAGGCAACCCTGTTATAAGTTTATAATGGGGGGAAAATCCTTCAAAATCGTAATTCTTTCATTATTTTAAAGATATAAAATCATAATTTTTCTATTATTTTAAATAAATAAAATCATGAATTATATTTATTATCATGTATATAAAAATTAACTTTTAAGACTTTTTAGTTAATCGAATTTTTCTTTTTATATAATTTTTAAAATACGTAAATATACATACTTAAAATTTTAGAAATTTCTCAGATCATAAACTGTGAAGTAGGGGTGGGCTATGACGGAACTTCAT
>JAPMOR010105881.1:1874576-1956819 GCA_026543865.1 Argiope aurantia | reverse complement strand
AAGAAGAAATCCGTGACTTAGGCGCTTGTTTTTGCATTTTCAACATTTAATGATTATTATTATGCACTTTTTTTATTCTCTATTTTATAAATAAGTTGAAAAAGTTCAGGAAACCAATGAATAAACAGACAAATATTATCGAAAATATTCCCTTTAAAACAATATCTAATTTCTAGGGTAGGTACCAACACAATGATCAAACGAAATTTTCTGTGTCCATTGTAATAAAAAGTGCTTTTAAATTGAATTTGTGATAGATGAAGAATGTATATCGTTAAAAACAGGATTGACAGTACAATGACAATTTCCTGGTTCCTGTTGCTCCTCTTTCTATAATACATATTTTTGTCTTGGAATAAAAATCACATCACAAACGTACTTTTCACTACTCAACTTTAATTCTTACTTTTTATTACTTTATTTACTTGCGAATGCAAAGTTATTTTATACCAAAAAAATGTGCATTTAATTGCATTAAAAAAAGTTTTGAGTTAAAAAAATCGATGACGATAAACAGTTCAAAATTATATCCGAGTTCAGCAAGATGTCCCATTTGTATATTAATAATTTTGATAGTCGCTTGTTATAGTATTCTTTACACATAATTAGCAGGTTGAAAAGATCTTTTAAAAAATATAACATTTAAAAAGCACTACTCTTTATATAATCGAGTTCTCTCATTAATAAATTCAAGATTAAAAAATTATCAAGGAAATTTTATATTTGTAATATAATGTAAAACCGGGACGTATTGAATGATATAAAAAATACATCAATTGCAATAAAAAAAAAGTGCTTTATAGGGGGGATATGTATTCTGATGCTTATTCTTATCTTTCTCGCATATTGGAATTATTTTGAGATTTTATTTAGTTTGTTTTGATAATAAGTATTCCACAGGGATGGACTTTATTATGAATCTCTCTAAAAACACTGAATTAAACTACATGCCAGGTACATCTCAATATGTTTTTTAAATATGTTTACTTCAATGAAAACTCTATTTCTTTAAATGTTTTCCTCTGAAAAGGTGCTAAAATAGACAGCTGCTTAGTAAGATAGTTTTTACATTTTTTATTATACATTCATATATTTCATTATATTTCAGATTGGAATGAACTATTTACCACCAAATGTGTTGGTTGTGGCTTTCCTATTGAGGCTGGTGACAGGTGGGTAGAGGCCCTCAACAATAATTACCACTCGCAATGCTTCAAATGCACGGTGAGTACCATATTTATTCTACTTGTTTGTAGAAAATTATATCTTCAACATATGGGTAGTGGGAAAGATATTCAATATGTTAAAACATTCCAGAATCATTTAGTTGTATTCTCTGCCAAAAGAATATTAACTTTACAAGATAATTGTAAACAGATAACATATTCTGATTTAAAATTACTCCAATTTTTTTACCAAATTTTATCATTTTTAAAAGATTTGTTTAATTTTACATTATAAATCTATTTTACTTTCAAAACAAACTGAACAGATCTCTCTCTTATTTTCTCCCAAAATGAAATATAATTTTTTATGCCTTAACTTTGTTACTTGTCAGAACCTAGAAAGCAATTATTAACTTATTATTAGATTTTTTTTCTAACAAAAAATTTAATTAAAGAGACTAGTTCTTCTATGATCAAAGCTGAAAGGAAATAAGACTCCTATATAACATAATTAAAAAGTTATAAATATTGCTGAAAATATTTTTTCCCCTTAAAGCAAAACAGAAAAGGTTGTCCATTCTTTCAGAATAAGCAGCATTTTTCTGGTTCGTTGGTTAATTAGATTTTTAAAACTGTTTTAGATATGCACAATAAACATAAATACATCAATCAAGGAAATCAACCTCTGAATGGATAATACTTAATGAACTGATTTATGGGGAAATATAACAAATTCAACTTTCAGAAGTTAATCAGAAAAAAAATATTATTAATGCAACTGAGTCTACTATTTATAAGAAAGTCTATTATATAAAACACATTAATTAATTTAGCTTATTATATTTTCTCTTAGAAATGCCTGAAAGGTTTAGAAGGTCAAAGTTTCTATGCAAAAGGCGGGAAGCCCTATTGCAAAATTCATTCAAGAGACTAAATATCGTCAAAATGTTTGAAACTCTAGTCAAGAAAAGAGGAAAAAAACTTTCTGAGGAGCTGATGGATGCTGCAGATGCTTATCCCCACTATAAAACAAGAATCTTCAAGTGTGGATACAGCTTCAAAACAAATAAATAAATAAAAATCCAGTAGTTAAAGCTTCAGTGTGCCATTTGATGCATTATGCATGAAAGACGTAGAAGTATGACTGAAATAATGACTTTTTAAAGTAATAACATGCTTAGCCTTTTATTTTTGAACGTTTTTCTGTACTGCAATTCTTTTTAATTTAGTTTTATTGATGCTTTGTTAAATTAAAATCTATCTGACAAACTGTATCTTTATATTTCTGTCATTTTAAGGAAGAAAATAGATGATTATACATTGAGTACAGAAAATGTTAATATATATAAAATGATTCTTTTAAGCTCAGAACTGTTCATAACATTTTTCTTTTTTATTAAACAAGTACAGATTAACAAACAAAACACTGTATTTGTAACACAAAAATACAGTAACATATTAAGTAGATTAAATAAAATAGCTAAATATTTCAGTTATTTCTCATATTAATTTACACATCTTTTATAGCTAAGCTGTGACTATTTCTTGCAAATTAATATAAGCAATATTGAAAGATTAAAACAGAAACACAAAACCAAACATATCAGTTGTATGTAATGAGATGATTAAAACTAGAGAAAGAAAATCATCATTCTAAAAATCAATGTTTATAAATAACAAAGTAATGACTAAATAAATAAAAAAAGATACATATGAGAAAACAGTAAAAATTAGCATTATTTTCAAAGGACATTCAAGTTAATTAAAGTAAAATTCGATGTTTTCTAAAAATGAAGGATACCATCACAGTTATGCTAAAATGAAAAGTGTGGCCTTCTCTTAAATTTATAAAACTTTAAACTCTCTTGCTGCCAAGCTGAATGAAATTGAGCACATTCATTTGCATATCACACCAGGTATCACAAATGTGATTTCTAATTATTTTCAAATTGGCCTTGCATGTCAGTTCATTATTTCAAAAGGAATTTCATCTTACTTAGATAGGTAGAAATATTAATTTTAATTAATAGATTTGTGCTAGTTTTCAAGACATTATATACCTTTAATAGAAACAATTTTTTCTACCTAATTTAAACTTTGCTTCTCCATTAACATGTCGCAGCATACGACAGCTGTAGCTGTCCAATATCCTCAGAAAAGTATATTGTTAAATACTTTTATTTCTATATTCCGGCCAAATTAATAGACAGTGATATGTTCCATGCTTTAAAATTTGAAAATGGTATCAAATATTACCTTTTTAAAAGGAAAATGCACTAACTGTATACAAACAGTAAAAATTGTACTATTAAAACAATAATAAAAAAGCATACAATTTTTTATATATATAAAATCAACTATGATAGCCTCACAAGTATTTAAAATTTGTGCAATCACAATCTTTTCAATCACATTCTTCCATTTTGTCTAAACACCAGACCAAGACTTTCATTAAAAAAATAATTGCAAAATAAACATTTGCTACTTAAGATTAAAATAATAAATATTCCACAACAAACAATTAGATAAAACATATTAATACTTAATGCAATAGTATAACAAAATACATTAAGGAGAAAAAAAAGCAAAAGCAACTGATCAAGGATTTTCAAAGAGTTGCTGGCATAGAAAGAATATGGAGAAAACCCTCTTAATAATGAATCTGAATGAAATTTATACTGTTTTTAATAATGAAAAAAGTGCTATAGAGTTTTTTTCATAGTAGTCAAAAACACAAAATATATAAGCATATGAAGTATTGTTTAAATTTTTTGAGTATTTTAAATTTTACTCATTAAGTCTGGATCATAAACATTTGATTGCTATTTACGTTTCTTACGATAGTCTGATATGCAGTATAAACATAAATTTCATAATAAACTAAAAATATATATGAAAATAAAATTTGAAAATTGAATTTATAGATAGAATCTAAATTTTATCTTGAAAGCTGTCACAAAATAAAAGCATTTAAAATCAGCAATCTTTTCTTTCTTTCTTATTTTTTTGTGATTAAATGTATATATTAGACAGCAAACAAACATTTTTATTTTTATATCTGTAGTGCAAGCAAATTTGGAAATTCTTCGGGCAAAGTTATTTCTTTTTACTTTCTCGATAAAAAAATATTTCATAAAAATTAATGAATTTCTTTGGCATAGTTAAGTGATTTTCGAAAAAAAATTTTTTGTTTGTTGTTAAGAAATTTGAAAATCTACTGATCAACTAAATAGAACAATTCTCTAATCAGTGCTGAGGTGTTATACACTCAACTTTTTTATATTTAAACACAAGATGCTACTATGATTTCTACTCCAGATATATTTTATATAATAAAAAGCATCTATAATATATTCAGCAAAATATATATGGAAATTCCTTTCACCCTAAAAACCAGAAACATACATAACTAGGCACATCAATATATTTTAAAGATATGTTATTCACACATTGTTCTGAGATTGATAAATATTTTCTTTTATACAGTAGGAAGCACATCATGATCACCCGTTTCATAAAGCAGATTCTTGTGTACACATGTTAACTCTATGAGCCTGGTTACGGATAAGAATTCTAGTGCCTCCAAACACAGGGTAATGGCTTCAAGCACAAAAAACAGAATGGAATCGCCCCTTCCTTATAAATGGCTGGTTGTGAATTATCTCTCACCCTTGGATTCTAGCTATATGCCCAAAAACACCACGTTAGTGTTTTGCTCAAAGGAGCAACTTAGGGCAAGTTCAGGCTCATAGGGTTAAATCACCATGTTGAAAAAGAACAGACATATCACTATACATAAAAAATACTAAGCATCACAGTTAAGATCTTTGCATTCTAAGTGCATAAGAGATCAACAGTAGTAGTATTAATTTAGTGCAAGGCAAATAGTATATTTAGTATATAAAAAAGATAAAATATCTAATACTTTTTTAAAAATTTCTACTTTTATTTTTAAAAAACTTATCCTAATTTAGATAAATATATAGAACAATGGATAACTAACAGAGTTTGTTTCTACTTTTTTAAAATCTACAACTATTTTTAAAACTTAAACAAAAAATAATAATTAAAAATATTTTATTTATAAGAGGTTTATGAAAAATCAAAGAGTTTTAAATTGGTAGCAGTTATGCAATTAAGAACCAAACACTATTTTATGGATATTGAATTTGTATCAAAATGTTTAAGATTTGTAATGATAAAATGAAATAATTATCCATTGTAAAACAGACTACTTTTGAGGCAACAATTAAATCTTAATATATGCAGAATTAAAAAAATTTCCATGTAAAATTTTATCTTAAAATTTTTTTGAGATGGTTCACTAATGCATAACTACATCCAATTTGTATAAGATTCTTTGTTAGAAGGTCCAAAAACTCTTTTTCATAACTTCTTCTAATAATCAGATTTAAAAATATAGTTGAATTGCAGTGGTTCCCAAAAAGTGCACCTAGGCTCTTAGGAGAGTCTCAACTTACTTACAGGAGTATTGAAAGATATATAAGAAGCCAAAGATCAAAGAATTCTAATTTAATTTGCTACTATTTATTTGTATTGAGTTTTTAACAGTTGCTGTTATAAAATCAAAGCATTATGTAGCAATCAATGTTAAAAAAACTGAAAGTAGACATGCCCAGTCTAATTCCACAAATTAAGAAAATGTGTATTGACAAACAGGCTTATCTATCCTATTGTTTGTCTTACTTATAAAAATTTGTTCGATAAATTCTTATGTAAAGTAAAATGTATTTAGTTTATCTTTAACTTGTATAAAAATCAGTGGAAAAGCATCTGGGGAGTTTTACATAAGTTGTCGAGGAAAAGTTAAATTCTGCAAGGAAGCTAAGAATTGAAATTTTTTTTTAATTAGGGGCTTATTAAAACTAATATAATTACTATTAAAAACTAATTTTAACTAAAATAAAAATGGAAGAATTTAATTCTTCCCATAAAAATGTATAATGGATTAGTATTTTATCAATGAAAGAAGATTTACAGTTTTAAAATATAAATTAAATTATAATACAAAAATAATAGATCTTTGTTCAATAACCCAAGCTAAATTTATGATTAATAGAACATCTTATTCATTAAATAATTTTTGATAATGTTTACATATTTATTATTTATCTATTTTAAGAGTCCTCTAATAAAAAAAATTAAATTTGTAAACATTTAATTATCGAGTACATTTTTTTTAATTGGGCCACACAGATTGTCCTTTTCAATATAGAATTAAAAACAACTGCTATAAATAATGTATACAAATATTGACAAGCTTAACAAACTATTCATCAGTATATAGGTAAAAACTTTGAAAAAATCATCGTATTTACATAGAATCTATAATAATGCATATAAACTAACCAGAACAAAAAGAAAAATATCAAAAATTATACAACTCAACAGCAAAAATTATTAATAAAACCATAAAATATATTATTAGCTATCACCATTAAATTCAGAGAGTAAATTTTAGTACAAGATATTCAGAGAAAATAATTTCAATTATGAAATAACTCAGGATTAATAAATAATTCTTAAATTTTTTTTCTTCCAGTTATTACTGTACTTTCATTACTTCAAATTTTTTCCTATTAAAATGATAATTACAATCACAGGAATAGTAAGTTCATCACAAAAAAATAGCTCATATCTTGTTCAAATTCAATCTCTATCTTCATCGGAAGAATAAAATGCCATAAGGAGACCTTTGCTTACAATATTTGGTAGAATACCTAGAGATAAAATATTTCCCTTAGTTTGACTAGCATTAGAGTAATAAAAAAATTTGAACAAAGCTTGTATTAAACTATTGATTAGTTACACATATCTACACATATATTAAAATTTTGTACAACCTGTGCAATACCAACATTCCATAATAAAAATTCTTTTTAAAAATCCAATTTTAAAATTATTGATTCTCAACTTCTTCTTACAATTGATATGTTTAAAATTAAAAGTTAAATGCTATAAGTTTATTTTAATAATTGTTTAAAAATTCATGAATAGTTAAAAATTACTAAAATATTTCCATCTTTTATTTTTTTTTTCTATTCATCAATTATTTTAACAATAGCAAATTAGAAAATAAAATCGATGAACATTTAATCACTTTAACTTTTAGTCTACATTTCCTAAATGTATCAAATTATTGTATATCCCTAGTTATAACTAAAATTTTGAACATGGAAGTTATAGTTCAATACAAAATTTATAAGTAATCTGTAAGAATTTCGAGCATTATATACAGTCTGATGAATTATCACAAGTGAATGAAAACAATAACATTTTCCCAAAAAGGTATTATTTCATTAAAAAGAATGGAGAAATCAATGCAGTTATGAGGTTAACAATTTGAATAATAAACCCAATCCTGGAAAATTTTTATTTTTTCAGTTTATTACCACTTTTTGGCATTATTGCTAAAAAAATGAGCAAATGAAATTAGAATACAGAAATTATTGGCAGCAGCAACAAATACTAGATGAACATATGATCATTGCAACAGACACACACATGAAGAAAAAAAAATGAAAAAAAAAAAGAACATATATCTAATAGAATAAGAAAAAAAAAAAAACATTATATAAGAAAATAATTTAATATTTATTCATGCTTATTAGAAAGGATTCTAATAGTTGCTTATGTAAATTTCATGAAAACTACATATTTGATTTCTGTTCTCTGAAATTTTGTAAATGACTGTCTGAGTGAGCACCTCATATAATGAGAAGAAAAAAAAAAATGTTTAAAAAAATGACTTTCTAGCAATGTTTTATAAAATGAGTGACAAGAAGACATCTCAATGTCATATACAGAATCCTGTCTGGATTCAGTCTGTGTTTAATGCTTGTATGTTGATGGGGTGTTTTTTCCCCCCGAAATTAAAAGCAGAATTGTAAAATAAGTAGTTAACTGAAGCATCAAAACAAAAATGTGAGACAATATGATAAACATTATTGTTTCACCTTACAATACAATATGAAAAAGAAGCATTTTAATAGCCTTTGAGCACAACCACAAGCATAGCAGGAGATGTATTCTGTACCTTGGCAAGATATTGTGGAGGAAATTTCATTAGGAGAATAGTATAGCATAAACCTTCTAGAGAAATAAGCAAGATAGTAAAAGCATGGGAAACTGAAGAAATCATATGTTGAAAAGATTCAATCTTATAAGGCAGCAGTTATGTGCATGGTACAAATGCACATTATTATTTAATGGTAATGCTGCATGTCATTTTAATTAAATTTTGTTGAGTAGTCAAAAACAAATGCCTTTAGATAATTTTCTTGTAAAAGAAATATGTATTATAAATAGCATTATTTTAAATTTTTTGGCTATTGTTGCTCAGAGTGGAATGCATTATCCAATTTTACATTGAACCAATGGAAAAAGTGTTTCTCATTATAAATAAGATTCAGGAATAAATTGTATTCATAAAATGAAATTCCCATCTACATGTATTATGGGTACTTAATATAAATTAAAAAGTATATATGTAACTGGTAATGCATAAAATGTGACATTTTATAAATTTTTTAGACATTTCTTGATAAAATATGAAACATGAGAATTATTTGAATATGGAATATACTTTCCCTAGACTTTGTATGTAATACCAAAGCATTTTATAAAACGATAAATGGTATTTAGGCAAAGTATGAACAGAAGACCATGATAACACTTTTATACATTCTACAAATGAATAAAGTGTAAAATACAAATGGCAAATTCCAAGACTGATGTGTTAAAAATCACATGCTTTGCTACATAATATTGGAAATGAATTAGCAATGACCTTCACATCTTCCAATTAGTTATTGTATAGAATGCATACAAGATCATATTTTGTCAAAAATGTCAAAGCTAGACTTTGGAACTTTGCTTTAAAACTATATCACCCAATAAACTGTTTATATATTGAATTAAATTTGTCTCAAATATTTTGATTATGACTATCTTATAGCATTTGCCTGCTTCTGCCTGTATCCCACGTCTCTTCTAACATTCTGATTCCTCAGTATTTCGGATTTGATATTTCATTACATTAAAATGGAATACTACAGCCAAAAATATAGCCATATATTAAAATGGAATACTAAAGCCAAAGAGTAGCAAATCTGTTGATTTGCTACTCTTCAACTTTTCCTATGTCTCCTTTTCTCTCCTCCCCTCCCCCACATGTTAGTTTTATTGCTTCCCACATGTTTTCAACCCATCTCTTTCTTCAATTATCCTAAGTTTTGAAGGAAAAAACAAATGAATATACGCTAATATAAAACTTTTTGGATAAAATACATTGGCAAATAGGAATAAAACTGATAATTTGCAAATCTGGATTCATCTTTTCCAACTGAGGAATCATCATTTTTTAAATATATAATTATTTAAGTTACATTATTAAAATTGCACAATATAGTAAATCAATAGGGTAAATTGAAGATTAAGTGATGAATATCATTTTTGGAAAAATTATATTCTTTAACAAACCAATCATAGTATATGATTAGAATAAATATTTTAAACACAAAAGCTTAATAAATTTTGCCCTAGTTCGACTTTCAAAATATTATTCAGTTAAGTGGTAAAAATTCGTAATCATGATCATAGAATACTTATTATCCGAATCTTTAATAAAATGTAATTAACCATAAATAATACAAGAAAATAAAAATGATACAAACTAAAAAATAAGCTTACTAGTTCTGTCATCATCAACATATAAATTTGAGTTATACATCACAACAGGTTGATGAACTATTTCTCGGCTTTCTTCTGCATTTAACGAACTGTAATCATTTAATCAGAAGTAAAACAATTGTATAAAATCAATAACAAAAATTATACATACAATAAAAATTTCTCTATTGAGTTTATTTCTTTCAATCATAAATTTAAGCAAATTAATCTATCCATAAAAATAAAAATTTTCTGAGAAAAAATATTACATCTAAAGAAATTTTGAAAGAAATATTTGCTTTGCTTCCTAATTAGTCTATTAATTTAAAAATATCTATGATAAACATATTTAAAGTCAACTGTAGTTTTTTTTTAATTGGAAAAAAAAAGGGGGGACACTAATACAAAATCGAAATTTTTTGTATTATTTACGGCTGATTTCCATGCACATTTATACTGATAGCTAATAACTTATTTGTAGTGAATATAAAAATGATTTTTTTTTAATTTCTATGGACTAAAAATTACACTGATAGTATAGGTTATTTAAGAAGTATTAATAATATCCACTGGAGATTTTAAGCATTTGCTAACATATAATTATTAAATATTCTAACATACAATATTTAAACATTTCAGTTTTTCATAAATGATAAAATTATATAAGAGTATGCAAATTCCTCAGATTTCTAAAACTACAGACTAATTTAAAATTTTGTAAATTATAAAATGCATAATTTTAGGTACAGCCACAACTCTTACAATTCTATCAAAAATCCAAGTACACATAATTGCATGCAATTTCTATCAACAAACACGCTTTTAATCATAAATTTAAACAATTAATAAGTTAAGTTGAATTAGTTAGACAGTTTAAAAAACATTTATTATTATATTCTCGATCATTAGAATGTTTCTTTTTTTAAACCACACAGCTCTCATTGCCTAGAAGAAATCGAATTTTAAATAAATCTTTACTTTTATGTGCAAACTCACAAGAAGGAATTCACATTTAAAAATATAATTATATAAACCTTGAGTTAAGAAACAAACAAAAAATTAATAGTCTATCATAAAATATAATATAAAAACAACAACAATTCTCAGTCACAGTTACGGCAAGAAAGTTTTTAACTAATTTACTACTTATGGGGCGGGTGACATGAATCATCTACAAATAACACATATAATATAGGAAAATTGGAAAGTATTGAAGTATGAATTATAGCAAGAATAATTAGTCGAACTTGATGTCTAATGACATTTTTTAAAGTCAGATACTCTGTTAGAATTCTTTAACATGCATCAATGCATATTTCATTCATGAATATTTTCTTCATACACAGAGCCACTGTGAATGAAGATAGGAGAATTTGAAATAAATAAATATAATACTTTGTGTTACTATTAACTGTTTCCATTATTTTTCCTATCTTAAGCCTCAGTTTTTAATACTTCTATTACTATTCTAATACTATTCATATTTTTATAATGATCACCAATTGGCAATGCATAAAAGGAGATGTTATTTTATAAGCATCCTGTATGTATGTATATTCATATACATAAACTAGTAAAAAAAAAGAAAAAAAAAGATATTCATTATGTGGCAGTAAATATCTTTCTGATCATATATTTCATCAACTGTCTGATTTATCCAACAACATTTCTTCTAAGAGTTCAAATAGCAAAATGTATTAGAATAGCATTCAAATGAACAGAGATCTTCCCTTCTAGTTTCAAACTGATTGGTACTAATCTCCATCCTCTTTCTGTGTTTGGCTTTTGTGAGGAATGCACATGAGTTGTGATTCAACATTACAATATGCCCTGATATGCATGTAAGAATTTATGTTTAAAAAATCATTTTAAACTTAAAGTTGGCATATTAAAACTATCAGATGGACCAGAAAAATTTTACTGCCAAGGAGAAGATTAAAATAGGAATTTTTACATGGTAATTTTATCTCTTCTTGTGTCTTCTATTAAAGTTTGACAATGTTCTGGAATATTGTGTAATATGTCATTTTCCATAATATATCCACCCCCCCCCCTTTTTATGAAGAATAGTACTTTTTGGCTAAAAATAATAGGAAATGATAATTTTATTTGAAATGCAAATAGATATTACTATAAATCATGAAAAATTTATGACTTAATTTCTCTTTATAAATACACATAACTTGCATCTTTTTTTTTTTTTTTTTTTTGTAACACTTTCAACAGACCTTTAAGAATATTTCAAAAATTTGACATAAAAGACACATATTCCATTTTGCACAATTTTAGAATCTTACACTTTTTTATTTAAAACAATATTATATCAGAAAGTACTTACTTCAAGCTAGATGCAGGGGATATACCGGGAAGTGATAAAAAATTCAATAACTGCTTAGGCACTGGTTTACGCTTTAAAAGTTCCTAAATTAAAAAAAAAAAAAAATGTTTCAGTTTTTAAAAATCTTCCAAGTTAAGAAGATACACTTAAAAATAATATTTAAAAAAATCCTCACTTGAATGTAATGTTCCAAACCTCTCCTTCTTTGTTCAAGAACCTTTGGGTTCAAATTACGAACTTTCTTTGGTGGAAATTCAGGAGCATGAAGAATATGTTTTATCTAAAATATATATATATCTGAGATTGAAATAAATGGATGAAATAAGAAGCATTTTCAAGGATACTGTTTTGTATAAAATATTAATTTAAAAAACATGCAATAACAAAAATTCAAAAAATAAAACCTACAAAAGTATTTATATATTCTTGTACTTTCAGCAATTATTTGAATATGTTCCTAAATATCACTCAGTCTCTGTTTTTAGAAAAGATATAACAAGAATAATAAAAAATAAACAAATTTTGAGAAGTTTGGTGGATTTTTCCTAACAATTTAAAAAATAAATAGTTTTTCACCTAAACAGAATAATTAAAAATAAAGGAATTTTGATAGATTTTTTATAGCAATACAGAACAAGCTAATAAATACTTCACCATTCATCTAAATTAAATACAAGCAATCAATGCAAACAAAATGTAATGAATTCTTTGACACTGTTTTCTTTGACATTTCTCTTTTCTTTGATATCTTAATATGTATAAATATCAAAACATGGCTTTGAAACCTTACATTGGTTTGAATAAAATTTCTTAAACTTCTCTGATTCCTAATTAAGAAGGGAATATTACAGTTTTAACAATAAAAATGTTTTTAAATAATAAAAAACAAACATTATTAAATAAGAAGCAAAGCAACATTTTAATCAGGAATGAATATAGATTATTACGACTTCACAATTGGGCTACATTTGATTGTATTTTAGATATAAATCTTAAAAACTGGTTCATATGTTTCTATGATAAAGATAATTTCTACTCAAATGCAATGTTATAAGAACATATTCCAATTAATTAAAACACATAATTTAGAATTGATAATTTCTATGAGAAATCTATAAGAAAAAATACATAATTTTATGACGCAAGCTAATTTACTTAAATTTTCTAAAATACATGATTTTGTAAGGTAAGTTAATTTACTTAAATTTTCTAACAAAATTAAAATCAATGACTCTACATCCAAAATAAGTAATTAAAATATTCTAAAAGTGAAATATTTCAATTAAACAGTTTATTAGTTATATTTGATTCAAATGGGTTTGTTACGTTAAATATAATTACACAAGTTTTACAGAAAAAAATCATATTATAAAATTAAGTTACAAATAAAGTTATTTAATGATGAACAGAAAAAAAATCACTATAATTATTTAGTTTGAGATCTTAATGAATAAATAGATTTCATAATATATTATAATATTAGCAAATATACCTGCTTGTGTAAAGAATGGAAGGCACGATATCTTCGTTCAATTCTATGACATTTTCCTGATGAATATACTTCAATCTGGAAAACCTACAAAATGCACAAAGAATTCAACAAAGAAAAAATGCAAAAACATTTAACAATATTACAATAAAATCTACATTATATTTGAATAAGGCATGCAATTAAAATTGTGTTTCAAACAATGAAAAAACAAGCTTAACACCCAGCATTTTCAAAATTATTCGAACAATTCAGATTTAATAATTTAGCAAAAGTAAGAATTAACCTCAATTTAACCATTTATATTTTAAATATGACTGCACAGAATGGATAAAAGAGCATGAAAATTTAGGAATGAATTTTAAAAAGTTACAGTATTCAAAATAGCAGTAGTATTTAATAAATAAAAAAGAATAATCAAGATTTTAACATTTAAAAAATAATACTTAAAATGAAGAATTAGAATTATTTTTGTTACATTTATTTGTTTAAATAATCAAGATTATTGTAGTATAAAATCACACAACTACTTCATATTATTTCGATTTATGAATACAACTACATACAGTAAAATGCTTTCCATGATTTCCTTGAACTTGACGAAAACTTGGAATAAGGACACTTATCATTTTTAAAGATTTGGTTGTTCACATATTACTAGATAAGATTAGAAAGTACATATCTTGTTGAAGTGATTTGCTAAAAAGAATAAATAGAAAAAATTACTAGAAATAATAGATTAATCAAATGGATTTAAAAAAAAATCAAAATAACAAATACAATAAAAATGTATAACATTACATATATGTGATGCATGGAATATTCAATAACATCAAAATACCATATGCTAAAGAATTTGCCAGCATTATAATTCCAATAATGTAAAATTAATTAAAAAATGAATGATAAATTATTCAGAATAATTGCAGATTCAAATTTATAACTAAAGCTGTTTTTTTTTAATTTGAAGAAATAAAGCATATACATATAAAAAATTAAAAGAAATGTATAAAAATTCATGACACATAAAATTAAAATAAAAGTATACAAGATCTTTTCAATATACTCTTCATTTAAAGAAGTTATTATGGCTAACATTAATTTTATAGATTTTATTTAATTTTAAAAATAAATATTAGCTTATCCCCCCCCCTCCTCATTTCTTAGCACTTGTTATATCCCTTTCAGTTCAAAAATAAAATTTTAAGCTTACAAGAACAATTTTTTTTTAAATATACCTTAATTTCTACCAAAAATTATTAATAGATGAAAAATACAAATAAAATTGATATTTGTATTTCTTATCCTACTTTTAAAAGATCTCTGGGTTTTTTTTTTTTGTTTTGTTTTTTTCTTCCCTCTCTTATTTTTTAATCACAAAGCTGAACTTTTGAATTGAAATGCAACAAAATTTCAATTCAATTGTGCTCTATTAACATGAAGAAATGTCTTTTCTGTAAAAGTGGTTGGTAGAAATGTGTTAATAAGAATTCAATTCAGACATAAAAATTATATATTTATCAGCAAAGCAACTATTTACTTAATCTCAGCATTAATTAAAACCATCCTACATAAAATCTCATTTCAAAATCATTTAAGAATTCTTCTATATATTGCTTGACTACGGATTGTAAAACCCTACGCGCTTTTGTACATGCGTTAGGATGGGTTTAATTCATCAAAATAGGGGTGAGAGGAAAGACGAAAGGAGGAGATGTTTACATTTAGCAATGAAGTCCAAAATCAAAGGTGAATACCTGAAATACACTCATTGTTTCATGTCTCACCCCTTAATGAGATGGAATCATCGAAATGTGTTCATCTCAGAATCCATTGTCAAACAGTATCTTCCAAGAACTTGCAAATAAAAGTACTTAACATTCCAAAATAATACTTTAGAGCTTGATGAGACATGCATTAATACTGTCAATAGCCAATCAAATTAATTGTTCCTAATATATCATGACATATCTCAATTTGAAAGTGTTAAAAAAATCCATTAATAAATAATATAGGAAATTAACAAATTTTTTGATTTATACTTATTCAAATGTTAAAATAACAAATATACTTCAATCATGATTGAAGACGAGCCAGAATGTTTGTCAAAAAGTTTATATTAAAAATTACAAAGACAAAAACAGAGTTCTTAATGTATTTTGAAATAATACTTTAAAAAAACCTTGAAATAAATACAATAAATATTTTGTTAATAACAAAACAATTCAGCAATATTAAAGTAAAGTTTTAGAAAAAATTAAATTTCTAAAATTTCTAAAACCATTTTTCCATACAAAAAAAATTTAACAATAGCATTACTATATACATATAATAATTAAAAACACACCAATAACTGATAAACAGTATTTAGTCTGTGTTATTTCTCTGTATTGTTGTGTGGCCAAAATAACTCAGCGGACTTCATCAACCATTATAATACACAAATTGAAGCTTGTTTTAAGCAATATATTTTTTTTATAACGTATTCATACGAGAATATTTCTGCGATATAAAACAATTTTAACATAATTAACTAAAGTTTTTATTTGTTCACAATGATACAGCTTAAATTTTTGGAGATTGCAATGAATAAACAAGTACAATGTGTCCATTTTCGAACAAATATAATAATTTCAAATTTATTTAAATACAATCTTACACTTATTCAAAGTAATTGTCTGTTAAATCAACAGACATATCAATTGTACACAATTATATTTAACTTTACCTTTAGATATTTGATTTTAATAGTGGTTTACAATAGTTCAAAAGTTCTCCCATCAACTTTCTAATATATTTCTACAGTATGGAATGCTTTGTATTAGCTATGTAATGTAGTGAAATAAATCTAATATGTATTTTAGAGCAATATTTTTCCTCTCTGATAATTTTTGTAGAAAAAAAAATAATATTCCTAACTCTGTGATGTGATCACATATTAAAAATCCTTACTCCAGCTTATTAGCTCTGAGTTATCACATTCACGATTATGCACTATCTATTTGAAACAAAATTCACATACATCAGGTAATTTTTATATGCAGAATTTCTTAAACTATGAACATATTTCACTACAATAAAACAACTTAATTTTTTTTTAATGCTAATAATTTAAATTTTTTGCTTGAACTGTTAAAAATGTAAAGAATATATATTGAATTAAATGCATCTCCTCCACAGAAATCTGTTTCAAAAAAGTAACAAATATATGCATGACAAAGAAGTCAATCACCTGTAAGATACAATACAGAAATCATATTTCTGATTCACCCAAGAAAAATGTATGTCTGAATCTGACTACTCCAAATAGTTTACGAATGATACCAATAACAGTTTACGAATTTGTACCCTTTTTGAGATATTTTAGTCATAACATACAAGAACTGTTTCAATCCACCTTGTCATTCTTATAATAAGGATAAAAACTAAATAAAATTGGATGAAAATTTAATGACATCTCTGAATAAAAATTTTAATTAGTTTCATAAATTGAAAAATATTATAATTAAAATAATGCAAAAAGTATTGCACCTCTAAAACTTCCTTAGAATTATGGGATAAAGTTGTCAAGTTAAAATTTAGAAAGAAGAGTTAAATGACGTGATAAGATATTATAACTAAAGGAATCAAAAAGATTTAGTCATTAAAAATTATGAAAGTAATTTAGGATTAATTTATCACGACCTTTTATTTTAAAGAAGACCAAACCGAAATACTGAATTATCGATTCCAAAGGAATAAAACCTGAATTATCATAAAAAAATTCATCTAAATTTCTAACAACTTTGAAAATTTAAAACAGCTCTTCTATATATATTTTTAGACAATAAACAAGTATCACAGAAAATGACAGAAGGTATAACAAACACCTACCACAAATTCTAAGTGCACCGCAACCGATTCGATTGAAAATTGTAAATATAAACAACGTTATTAGGAGATAAATATGGAGTTGAGATGTTGGCAATATACGGATTTTGATAGTAAATATAATAATAATTATATCGAAGTGCGAAATAAAGATATGTTTTAGGTTTCTATAATTGTCTTAATTTCCAAAACTATTTCTGGTGCGTAAAAACTACTTATAATATTATCTAACATTCTTCCCTCACAAAAGATTCAGATATAATTCGTCAATTCATAACCTTTAATTTGGTTTAAAAGATATCGACAAATCGACACATTATATTAATATGGTTTACCATAACCAAAAAATATGTAAGAGAAGACGGATTCAACCTAATTTAGCGTATCTACATGCCATTTTGAAATAAGCTAAAGAAATTCCGTAATTTTAAAACATAGTCAGGTGATGGGGGCTTCTGTTCAAATTTCAGAACCAGCAATATATTAGCGGTCAGTAGGCTTCACGGCTAATAGGTCTACCTGCACAACTGTTCTTTCATGAATATTATGATTCCCTAATTTCACGTCCGAGATTCTTTTCCTATCAATAGATAGGAAGCTATGTATTGATGAATGACAAGCTGCCATTGGTAACCAGTTGATGCACCTGGAAAACGGGTAGTTTTTATTTTCAATTACGTTATTAATGCAAGACTTCATGTTCATTATTTAATTTTAACTTCATGACTTTATGTTAATATTCCTGCTTCCTCCCAGGGAATATATTTAAGAATAAAATTTTAACAGATATCAAAGTTGTATAATTTTAATAGTCTGGTATATGATCTGTTCATTGTCTATCCTAATAGAATCAAATCAAAAGACATCATAGTACTATAAAAACCATAACTTTCACCTAGTGTTAACATTTCATTTTCATTTTATCCACCAGATAGTTCATTGGGAACATTGGTATCATTTGAATTCAGATAAATCGTTTAAATAATGTCCATAATTCCACCGAATTCTGTCATTAAAGCCATTTTATTTTAATTGTATTACATAAGTTCTGTTTATTACATACATAAAATGTTTTGATGGAAACTGTCCCCTAACATCCGACTTCAAAACGTTATTAAAAACGTAAATATTATCTTGTATACGTATAGTATCTAAGATACTATACGTATCTTAGCTTCAATTTTAGGGAGATTACTTATTGGAGACTATCTATCACAATGGTTCTCATGACAAGACTTAAAGGAAAAAATTTCAGTTCTTCACCGCTCAGGATACCTAGAACTCTTAAATCCCTAAACTGTTTTAATTCTAAAGTGATATATAAGAATAAAGCTTTGCTCGTGTAATCTTGTTAACAAGTTAACTAAAAATTTTAACCGGTTTGGAATATGCTGTAAGAAATGTAAAGGGGGTGGAAATAGTGGTGGGTTAAAATTTTCATTCCACTACAATTTCCTTAATATTCAAGATGGGAAAATAAATCAAATTAGACCCTAATTAAGACGAACAAACTTTTATATTTAAAGTTTTTGAATAAAATAAAATAGCTGTAATTGCTTCGAAGTTAGGAGCTAGAAAGTTATTTTCAATCCCAAAATCTGACTGCCTTTCGTATTCTTGTAAACGCAATAACTCATAAACGCAATGACTTAAATCAATGAAAGTTGTATGACTACAACTGTACTTCCGTGTCAAATTTTGATGTGAATTTCACTGCAAAAGAGCGCCTAAAACGCATATTTTCAAGATAAATTCAATAAAAATAATAGGCTCATGCCAAAGATCTGTATTTTATAACTAGCGTTCATTAATGCCATGCAAGGTATTCGACCTTACAGAGGCCCATAATTTTATGCGGAGGGAAAGGGTTAGGAATTAATTGTAAGGTATGCGAGAAGGTTTCGGGGACATCAATTATTCCCTCTGATTTTCATCTAAGGGTTAAATTGAATTTGAGAACAATGATTTATACGACTAGGTATTTTTGCCTTCTAGATTTCAGAGCAGAATTTTTTTATTTGAAAATTACGCAGATTTTAAACAGAATTCCCCGTCTTTAGTTTTCAACAGTGGAAGAAAAGCACACGATTCTATATCTGATGAAACAATTAAAAAGATTTGAATTTTAGGTCAACAGCGTAATCTATGGTTGAAAATTATGAAAAAAATTATTTTTAAAAAACGTGCCAAAAATCAGGAAAACTTTTCCCAACTTTTAATTTATTTCATCTTTCATTATTGAATATTAAGTTGCTGTAAAATTTACTTTTATGCAATAATATTTTTGAAAGTTATTGTGTGAAAACACTGGAATTCAGCATAATTTTTAATTAATTAAAGTTCTGATTAAAATGTCAAAAAATTGCTTCTAAGTGCATATTTCTACCCCTCAAGATATATATGTGTCAAATTTGGTAGCTGTAGGTCAAAAGGTTTGGCCTGAAGAGCATCAACACTTTAAAATAAGAAAAAGCAAGTAGTTGAAAAATCTTAATGATTATAAAAAAAACATGCTATTAAAGTGATTTTTAGTTGCTTAATGTTTCAAAATGCGTGTAGAAAATTGCGGTACTACTCCGACAACAAGAGCACATAAATAAATCTAGGAATAAGAAGGGGCAAAATGAAAATGGGCAAATAATTTCAGAGAAATTAGTTTATTCTTGAAACTTACCTTCGTTGCTGGTACTTGACAATTCTGCTAATTTCATTTCAAAATACTTACTTAATTCTTACGTTTCATGTTTGTATGGATGGAATGCTGTAATCTATTTTAAAGTTACTTCCTCATGTGCAAGAGTTAGTGTACATAATAATCTTAGTTCATGTTTAGTAGAGTTCATAAGTGGTTCTTGTCGTCAATAGAATATTTTAACAAATTTAGAACTCTGAAATGTCAATTATTAAATGCTTCTACTTAACTTCACTGCCTTCATGTTTTTTTATAATAGGATTTTGATAACCGATTTTTCACTCATTTTCTCCTGTAATAGAATTTTTGAAATAGGTCCAATAGTAAGATTGCTGGACTCATTCGTTTTTTCAAGTTCTATCTTCGTTCGTCAGCTTTTTTCAAGTTCTAATTTCGTTAACATTTATCATGTCACTGGAAACACCGTGCGGATGCTGCTATTATATTATGAATGTGATTAAAATTCCAATTTATCTGAAGTATTTTTTATCAGGAACTTCACTCTTTTACATTTTTGTTTCAGCTTTCAGATTTTGATTTTAAAAATATCCATTGGTAGAAATAATCCATCAACTAATAATAATAATAATAAAAATTAAAAAATTAAAAATGTTATAAAAATAACAATTAAAAATTAATTCGTAGAATATTAATATCATTAATGTGAATTACAATATTTATAATTCTGGTAGAATATTAATTATAAATATAGAGAATATGTACAAAACTATATATATTAATATTTAGAAGATTTATTCCTCAAATTTAGAATTTTAATGGAAGATAATTTTCTTCAAGATAAAATTTTATATCACGGTTTAGAACATGAATGTAAATTTAAAGAAAGATGGCAGATTGGGTAAATTGATTTGCACAAGACGTTGACGAGTCAAGGTGACCGTGCTCAATTAGCAGATACCACTATATATGTTTCACATTTCTTTTTAAAAGTTAGAATGTATATAATAAGAAATAAAGAATAAAAACTAGAAAATAATGTATTGTCAAATGTCTTTATTAGGGGATTATAAAGGAAAAATATTCTTTTATAAAAGTCTGGAGAATGAAATAAAAATAGTAAAAGCATGAGATACAGAGAACTATAGGACAAGACTATATAGCCACAATGAATAAGATAAGAAGAAAAATTCCTGAACAATCATTATACGAAAATAAAATGAATCATAAATGCACATCGATTTCAATTAATTAAGCTATTTTGTCTGTATCTCAAGTTTTTACAATTTTACTTTTGTCCTCCAAACTCTTTAAAAAAGTAATTTTTTTAATACAATGGTAATTTTTTTTTAAAGAATTTTTATTCATCTGAATTTGAAGCGCTTTATTATTGTTATTCTTTCTTATTATTGTTATTTTTTGATTATTATTGTTATTCTTTCAACATTTATAGTCGCTTAATTAGTAATTCCTTAAACAATGTAACCTTAACATCTAATGCTTCTCAGGTTCTCATCGTAAAGTTATTATTTGATATCTAATGCATTTCACAAATTTTATAAAATCTTTGGAAATTTTGTTTATTTATTCACTAAAAAGTACGCTTCAACAGAATATAAAAATTTCAGATTAAAGAGAAATACTTTTTTTACATCCAATTAAGATATCAATGTTTAAAAATGAATTAATTATAAAAATTTTTATCATTATTTTCTGTTGAAATTATTTATAATAACTGTAACATTGGATAATTAAAAAATTTAAATTAAAAAGAAATTTTTCAGTATGAAAGAAGTCAGATTTTCAGACCTTTCTTATAAACAAAGTGAAAAAAACATAAATATAAAATAACAAGGTGAAATATTTGTAATAACAATGAAAATAATAATGTCATTACAACAAAGAAAAACATTAATGTAAAATATCATTCAATGCCATTAAAACTTAAAATTAAAGATTAAAAATTAAAATTAAAGAAAAAAATGGAACTCTGCTGTCGCAAATTTTAAATTACCATGTGAGGACAGATTTGTTGACAATAGAAATTATAAGAGCAAAAAATGGAATGTTTAAATCATTGCTCCTTCCATGAAATGCATTAATAAGCTGGAACATCAAAATCATTTTGAAAAAAAGGGATTGAACTTCGCAGCATGATCATTCTATACTCTGTTTCACCCTAACTTGGCAGTAGTGTATATTCTAGGCATGCCGAATTGCCGTCGTTGTCAGGGGAACTGGGTAATCGAATAAATATTCAACAATCAAAACTAATAACTACTAATGTGATTAATAGTATCAAAAATATCAGCTGGTAAAAAAGCGAGAATAAAAAAGTACGAAAGATGATAATGGTTGCGAACTGAATGAAGCTGAGTTGGCGGAGACGTAAAAGAAAAGCTCGCCAAATATTTGGTCTTGAAGACCGGTTCTAGCCAAAGTGGAATTCATTATGTCAATCTTTTAGTTTTATTCGTTCGCTTTATTTACAAAGTACTTAACAGATAAGCACTTCTAACTTGAGAATAATTTTAAATACATACTGATAAAAAAAGGATTTCTGTAATTTATGATATTATTTGATAAATTTCTGTGCATTTTAACTATTTTAAAGTCGGAATTGATGGGGAACTCTTTCCCAAAGCGGAGCGTCACATTTTCTACCTTTCACAATACTGCCAAGTTAGGGTGAAACAGAGTATACAAAGATATTTTTTAATAAAACTGTTAGATGATTTTGATTCACAAACTAATCTGAAACGCGTGAGATTTTGAATATTTTCTCATCTTTATGATCTCAATCAGAAAAAAACTCCTGTAATTTATGAATTCCAACAAATCATATTTTTTATTTCTCTGCTTACGCTTTTTAAAACTTCAAAAGCTCCTAAACAAACAACATCATGTTTCTCGCATGATAAAAATGTGCTGCAATTAAAATTGTATTATAGGACAGATATTTTTAAAAAATTTATGGTATAAAAATTATTTTTATGCTATAATGTTATCGAAAATTATCAAAGAAAAAAATGTCGCATAATTTTGATTTAAACAAGGTTTGAAAAGAATTAAAAAAAGAACAAAGCTCCGAGGTACACATTTTCTCATTCCAAAGTATGCCTATGTTTAATTTGGTAGCTCAAGATTTTGTGATGTGCATCTATCACACACATAAAGAGAGAAAAAGAAAGAGAGAGATTTTCCAATATTTTTAGTATTAATATACCCATCACACATGGAATAATCCAAAAATGAAGAAATATAAAACTAACTACAGGATGGTATAAAACAAGCAGAAAGACTGACATGATACTTATAAAAGATAAAATTGACGACTTCTATAAAAAGTGACGTCAGGCTAAATGATTTTAACTTTTCAAAATAACATAGAAAGAAAAATGTTTTTACTTGAAATAAAGAAAATGTTTCCGTAAGATAAATTATTTATATCCATAAAATTGCTTTGTTTTTAAAACAAAATTGTGTTTTCTGATAACTTAACACCCAATGGATCCAATTTATGATGTTTGGAAATTTCTTGGTGTACAATTTACAATGACAATATTTCTGTGCAGATAAAGATTAGTTCAATAAAGGTGATAAAATCCTAGAAGTTTAGTGTTGCAGCATATGTACTAATATGTGTTTAACGAAAATTAATTTTGTGGTATGACATTTGTTCTTCCTGTAAGGAAAAGGTTAATAGAAACTATATCGGAATTAGTATTTAGATCATAACTTAGTTTGTTAAACCGTGATCTACTGTACATCAAATTTCTTTTTTAACTTCCACCTTTACCCTACGCCTACGCGTAAGTAGGAGTAGGGTAAAAGTATTTGTAAAAAATCCTGCACGTAAAAAAAAAAAAAAAAAAAAAAATCGGCACATAAGATATTCAAAATAAGAAATCAAGACCTGATCGAAAGTTCTTCAAATGAAAACATTTTCTGAACTAACGACCATCCCGCCATCATTGAAGACATGATTATAGAAATCATTTTCAACACCATTTTAAATCCTGATCTTTGGAGGGCGGGTTGTATGTAATTATGCATTGACAGATACTACACGACCTCCTTCTTTCTAAAATGTTATCGCCCTTTCCCGAAGGGAGAATGAAGGAGGAAAAAAATTAATCGCTTCTCCCGTTTGCCACGACACCCTCCCCCTTTTTTCCCCCTTTCCATTTTGCAAGATGGGGGTGGATGGGTGAAGAGTGTAGGGCCGCTGGGGCAGATATCGAGATGTTTCTGACCTTGTTAAAAAAAGTTTTGGGAATATTTCATGGACTTGCTATCGTACCGCTGAAAATGATAGTGGGGGCCATCCATCATTTATTTTTTACGTGCCTCAGGGGGTGGGGGTGCAGTTCTTGCAATGACTTAGCACCTTTCTGTCTCCTCAGTCTTGAAAGAATATAGAGTTGTTAGAACTTGAAGTATTCTTGTTCAGAGCTTTGCTGAGAAGGGGAGGGACGGACGAAGAAATAATAGTCATAGAAAGAATACATTTCTACGACATGCGCTATATTGGGACATGGGTAATAAATGATACAATAGAAGTAATTATAATAATTGAAAAGTAAAGAACCACCTGGCAAAAAATAATCACTTATTATCTATGAGCTTTTCGTTGTCCATGATATGCATTAATAAACATTATGCTGCTTATATAAATATGTTATTAATGCATTTGCACTTTTTTTATCATTTATAATTCTTAAAAAGTATAAAGCATGATTATCACTGAATCATGCTTTTAATAGGACATTTTCGATCTCATTCGTTTCTTCTTGATCAGAAATCAATATCATTTATTTTGATGTTTTTATTCCACTAGTTTTTAAGGTAATGCTTTGAATATATAACTTTATTTCCAACGACCCAGTATTTATTTGTGGACCTTCTTATTTACAGTTTCGGTCGGTATATATTAGAAATAATTGTAGCATTGACAGTAGCATGATATGGGTAAATGGGTGCTCATATTTAGATTTCCTTCATACTTCTCCATTCTTGGCCGTGTAATAATTAAAAAAAAAAAACAAGTAGAAGTATTGAAATTTTGTCTTCATCTCATTCCCAAGAATGATATTTGGGATATAAAACTAATGTAAAGAAATAATAGAATTAAAGTAAAGAAATATAGTAGGATTAGGGATCGAAATATTTCTTAAATAAATGTTTTTATTATTTACATTCAACAAGCAAGGCAGTCAACTCAGTCTTTCGATTTTAAAATGGTGATTGATTCGTCCATTATTATTCATATTTGAATTATGCTGTTTCACCATGAGAAAACTATTAATAGAATAGCCAAAAACGGCATTTAGCCAATGGCGTTGCTAGGAAACAGTGGTAAAGTGGTCCTAGTAGTTTTTGATGTTGTTGTTGTTGTCTTATTAAGCATAGTTTTGAACGATGAAACAGTATTAAAATTTTAGCTTTGAACTTTCCAAAAAGTGGCACGGAGAAAATTCAACCTACACTATATCTTTCATTAGAAATAGATTTTTTTTTTTTCATTTTTACTTTCTTGCAATATAGATTTTATTGATATAATTAAACTGGTTTTATTAGAGTACTAAAGAAACAATAATAAAATCTAATCTTATTTTGAACTAAAGTAAGGAAAAATTAACAAGCATCTTTACTTTATCCCTATTTTTTCAAAATATTTTCCATTTGCGCAATTATTATTAAACTGATTTTTTTTTTAATTTTATTTTTCATTTTATTATCACAACATAATTGAATAGTTTCTATTAAAATACTTAAAATAATCAGATTTCATTTCAGCAAGATTGAAAAATACATAAAAAATTGTTTATTGCATTATCATTGCTACCTATCGCACTAATTATTTCTCAGCAAAAAATATAACAGCGAAGTTAAATTACCAATTATACAATTATTTTCTGTATAAGTTATTTTTCTTAAATTATTTTTTTATATAAATAAAGTCATTGCGCCTATGTATGTATGTTCCACCTCTCCACCTAAGCAACTGAATCAATTATAACAAAATTTTTGCACATTCTCTATATAAGACTTGAGAAAGAATACTGTCAACTTTTACAGATACAAAAATTAATTAACTCTTTAATTAATTAAAAATGAGCAAAATTTTTGCTTTTCTTAATCTTCGAGCTATTTTACAACTATTTTTTCAGTTTTTCTTTAATTAAAATATGTTCTTTGACAAAAATTTTATTGATCTTAAAACAGTGATTTAACCATGTTTAAAATTAAACCTGAACCAATCGCGCAAGTGATGACAACATTTCGTGTATCTCAAAATTCGTGAACAAAATTCGCACTATCAATCAAGCAAATATTAATAAATTATGAAGAAAATTAGCTATCGGTGTTTTATAAAAACCATCTGCTCTAATTTTAATTAAAAGCAGACAATAAAAAAAAGATTTTGCATAAAATAGCGTTTTAAAAACTTTATACAAAAATAGTTTTTGTGTTAAAAATGTTGCGCATGAAATGATTTTAATTCCGAGTAAAGAAGCATATATAAATTAGCTTATAACTAAAAACAGGGCATTAATTTGGTACATTAATTCAGATATACCCTGCATAGAATGGGAGTAAAATTGTCTAAATCACTTTTTTTTTTAAATATAGAGAGACATCCAAAAATAAAGTAAATTGGGTTTTTTTGTTACTATATATGTATATATAAGGAGACAAATATATATCATTGTCTTTCGAAGAAGGCTTGGAATCCCCACCACAATGAAAGAATTCTCACAAATAAATTTTTATCCAAGTCAATGAAAAATTTGAAGAAATAGATTCATTATCTGCTTTTAAGATAATGCTGTATTTACTGCTGTTCTGTATCGATTTTTTAAGTGAATTTAAAATATCTTTAAAGCAAATATCAAACACTATGCCTTCCAATCTTATTGCCTGAAATACTTATGGATTTGTAATAATTTTGATCTAAACATTATGTACTAGTGCGTCTTCATTATTAATATCATTAACTGAGCGCTAATAATGATATAAATTTCTGTTAAAACTCAGGTAATATTTTGATGAGTTATTTGAAGAAGTTTTACTAGTATGCTTTTGCTGATAATTCTTTATTTTCTGAATTCGCAACCATTTAAATCATGAAATTTAGTGTTTCTGCTGCGGCGATTGCTAAAGATATATTTTTTAAAAACTCGACTTAAAAGATCTATCAAATGGTAAAACATTTATCGTGAATCCAGAAAGAAAAGTGGCATACATAAACAATTTCCAAAGTTCCGGCTTAACTTAACCGCATCAGCATTTTACAGTAGACGCAATCGAGATTGGGTGCACAGTTCCCCGCTGCTACTGGTGCCACTGCAAGATTGAAAGAGGCCGAAGCAAAAGAAGAAACTCTAAATTTAAAAGTGAAATTTCGCTCAATCGAAAATTTGTCTCTTTCCTTTGAGCTAAGGAGGTCATGAAATGTGGCTTTTCCTTTTTGTAATCTGACAGTGAAAAATTACGGTCAGATGCAACGAATTCGTCTGAACAAATGAAATTCCCATCTCTGTAATATCATTTAACCACAGAGGATTTCTTCTGGGTAGCTTCGAGAGGTCTCTTGATTCATTTTCACATTTTAGAATTTCTGTCTTATCATACAGCAGCGTGGTATTCGATAAAATGTTGCAAAATAGTTTCAGGGAGTAGATATAGATAATGTCTTCAGAGAAAAGAATGCCAAATCGAGTGATGCAAATGCGAATGGAAATAAAAAATAATCGAAAGATCAATTTTGTGTTACGTTCAAAATAATGTTTCTCATAACATATATATTTTTACTTGTTTTGATTCTTTCAAAAATTGTTTGGTTTTAAATTTACTTAATTTATATAAATTAATAAAAATGGAGCTAGTTTTTCAGCTCTTGACGTACGAATTTTGCGATTTCATCTTATTTGAGGCAGTTATTGTTAAACTACATAAGAGTGTTAAGAACCAACTTCATAATTTGATGCACGAGTCAGAATTGGTTCCCACGCTGTAAAAAAGAATGTGCACTTGATTAGAAGCATTTCAATTTTTAAGATTCTGAAGAAAAAAAGTGCTATTCTATCATATGAAACTTATGTATTTCTCAATTTTATCTGCTCTCCCCTCCACACACACATACACACCAGGTTAGGACGTTCAGGGCATTTACTCTGTTTTTCCCAACTTGTTATGCCATTAATTACGCATAAGATATTTGATGGAAATTAAATATAACCAATATTCCTGGTAAAAATTGCTAGTCATGAAAAAAAGCAAACTGATTTTAAGGAACTATACACTCAGTTAACTTCAATACTCTATGTAGTGACGAACGCCTGATAACGAGCGCCATCTGCTGGCCAACAGGCGTTGAGGCTTGTTAGACGGAGTGCAGACGAGACGAGATGGGTCTGAACGAAAGTCAAGACGTGTGAGACGAGACGGGTCTCTGAACGAAAGACGAGATGGCACATGTGAATTAATCCTGCGACGTATTCGACGAAATCTATTTAATGTTCATTTCTTTTATGTTAATGTAATTGTTCGTCCTAAATGTAATTAAATGTGCGTGATTCTAAATAGTAGTGATTCCTGAGTCCTACAAATATGGGGGTTCGGCCGGGATTTTAACAAAGACCGGTACATAGACGAAAGAAGAGCCAAACAGGAGTGACATTTGACGTTCTACAATAAACCTCTTGGATACCAACTCCTTGTGGACTGACGTAGTGTGGATCGACGTTGAAGAAATTGTGAGTACAATTTTGTTTTATTCTCAACTATGGCATTTCTTGCACGAGCACGAAAGAGCGACTCACTAACTTTAGTAGACGAATTAGAACTAACGGCACCACAGGATGCCAAAGTGCGACAGTTAGTTACAATGATAACAGAGTCGAAAGACTATAACGAAGAGTTCGTAAAAAACTTACTTTTAACTATCACTCAGGAGCGCGAAAGGTTAGATGCTGAAAAAACCGAAGCCGAAAAGAATGAGCGCGAATATACTTTGAAAAAGTTAGAACTTGAGTTAAAAAGTAAAGAAAATACTTTAACTGTATCATATATGCCTAAGACTGATATATTAAAATTGCTGAAGAATTATGATAATAGCGGAGACATAAGTGTTTATCTTTCGTTATTTGAGAAACAAATAAGTAGGGCTAACATTGCAAAAGAAAACTGGATTTCTTATTTACTCGGGTTATTACCATTAGATATAGTCAATTTAATTGCTCGTGAACCTGATCCATCAGCTAATGACTATGATTACATAAAAAAATTGTTGCTTAAAAGATTTAAATTAACTTCCGAACAACTCAGACAGAAGTTCTTTACTCACAAACGATTCTTCTTCTTCATGGCGGGATTTCGGTTTTGAACTGAATAACTTTTTTGAGGAATGGATAAATTGTTTAGAAATAACCGATTTTGAAGATTTAGAACAGCTAATGGTCGTTGACCAGTTAAAGAGTAAAATACCAAATGACGTACGCGATCATTTTCTCGACGATTTGCCCAAAATAAAGAAAGTAGAAGAATTGGTTAATAAACTGGACGAATATGAAGCTGCACGAAGTCACCTTAAAAAGGAAACAAACAGAAATTGGCGTGTTTCCGAAAACAGAAGTAAATTTGATATCGCGAAAGAAGCTAAAAATTCACCATTGCCGTTCGTTTGTGCTCAAAAGAATTATGCTGATGATAATTACTATAACGAGAGTAATAATAAATGTTTTAATTGCAATGAGGCTGGCCATAAATCAATTAATTGCAAGTTTAAAAACAAAGGATTGAAATGTTTCTAATGTGGTAGCTTTGGCCACAAAGCCAGTATCTGCCCGCAAAGAGATTTTAAAGTGTCTCTCTCTAATAAAGTGTATATTCGTAACTCTCCAAAAACTGTAAATAAGCTTAGTAAAAATGTTGAAATAAATGGTGTAAATTGTGATGCATTAATTGATACTGGAAGTGATATTACTATGATTAATTATGATTTTTATTTGAAAATTGGTAAACCTAATTTAACGACTGATAATGTGAAATTAGCTAGTATAAGTGGAGATAGCATTACTCCTCTAGGCTTTTTTGATTGTGATATATTAATTGATGAATATGTAATATCAACTAATGTGTATGTGTTAGAAATAATGCCGAACGAAATAATCATCGGCATGGACGTATTAAATAATCTAAGCTTTTCATTCCAAGAAAAACAAATTACCATTCATGGGAAAAAAAGCTGAAATAAATTACACCCGACTGGTGAGAAGCGAGGTCAAGGTCGTATCACTACGTTCCTCGGAGTTGAAAAGAGACAGACAGGCACCTATTTTTGCCGAGGCTTGCAATAAAATAAATACACATCCTCTCCCATACTTCATTCATTTAGCGGATTCGATAAACTATGATGAAATCGACATGAGCCATGTAAAAAAAACCTTGAGACAGGAAATAAATCGTCTTTTAAATAAGTATTCGTCAAACAAAACAAAAAGTACGGAGTTACAAATGAAAATAATACTGAGTGATGATATTCCGATTACTCACAACCCTCGAAGGCTGCCTTTAAAAGAACAAAAATTCGTTGAAACTCAGATTGATAAATGGATACAGGAAGGGATAATAAAACCCAGTACTTCAAATTTCTCTTCAGCTGTGGTTTTAAGCAAGAAGAAGGATGACAGTTATAGGTTATGCATTGATTTTCGTAAGCTAAATAAAAAGATGATTAAAGATCAGTACCCTTTACCCCTCATAGAAGATTTGCTTGACAAACTTGAGCAATCAAAAATATTTACTACTTTGGACTTGAAAAACGGATTTTTTCATGTAGACGTAGAGAAAGATAGCACAAAATTTACGTCTTTTGTAACACATCATGGCCAGTGGGAATTTCTTAAAGTACCTTTTGGACTTTCCAATAGTCCGAGTGTATTTCAGCGTTACATTAATGTGATATTCAGGAATTTGATGCTAGACGGAACTGCACTGATTTATATGGACGACATTATTATACCCTCCAAAACCGAGGAAGAAGGGCTAGAAAAATTACAACGTGTTCTACAGGTTGCATCAGAGTACGGTTTGGAGTTTAATTTTAAGAAGTGTCAATTTTTAAAACTACAAATAGAATTTTTAGATTATAGAATCCAAAACGGAACTATACAGCCCTCTGTATCTAAAACGGTAGCTGTACAAAAATTTCCACAACCACAAACTGTTAAACAAGTACAAAGCTTTTTAGGCCTTACTAGCTATTTCCGGAAATTTATACCCCACTATTCAAAAATCGCAAAACCGCTTAGTGATCTACTAAGAAAAGACATTGCATTTAAGTTTGAATCTGAACAAAAGGAAGCTTTTCAAAAACTTAAAGATATTTTAACTCGGGAGCCAATTTTGCATCTCTATCAACAGGAATCAGTTTTAGAACTCCTTACAGATGCTAGCAGTCAGGGATTCGGAGCAGTGCTGCTGCAACAGGGAACCGACAATAAGTTTTATCCTATTCATTATTTTAGTCGAAAAACATCTCCACAACAAGAAAAATATAGCAGCTATGAATTAGAAGTTTTGGCTGTAATCGAAGCGTTGAAAAAATTTAGACATTACTTACTGGGTTCTAAGTTTAAAATTGTGACTATTGTTCCGCTTTTCAACAAACTATGAGTAAAAGAGATCTTACACCAAAAGTTGCAAGATGGGCTTTACAGTTAGAGGAATTTGATTACCAAATTGTTCACAGATCGGGGAAACAAATGGCACACGTAGATTCTCTTAGTCGAAACGCAGTACTTGTTGTTACTAGTTCATACAGTGAAGTGATCACTAAAATAGCCAATGCTCAAAATCAGGACGAGTTCCATAAGAAATTAAAAGCTTTGATAGATAAGCAAGAAGACGGTGAACACATTGTGAGAAATGGAGTTTTATACAAATACAATAATGGTAGAGAATTGCTCATAGTCCCAGAAGCATTACAAAGAGAAATTATTCGAGAAATTCACAATAAAGGACATTACGCTGTGGCTAAGACGGAAGAAATTTTAAAGCAAGAATTTTACATACCAAAGTTGAGGTCAAAAATAGAAAGTGTGGTTGCCAATTGCGTGGAGTGTATTCTGTGTAATAAGAAACGTGGGAAAGGTGAAGGTTTCCTTAACCCCATCCCAAAAGAAAATTTGCCTTTAAGTACATATCACATCGATTTCATTGGCCCTATGCCTTCTACAAATAAGAACTACCAGCATATTTTTTCAATAGTCGACGCTTTTACAAAATTTGTCTGGTTGTATCCGGTTAAATCAACATCTACTCAGGATGCAATAACTAAACTTAAGCTTCAACAATCTACTTTTGGAAATCCGACGAGAATAATAACAGACAGAGGTTCAGCTTTTACCTCAAAAGAATTTGAAACATACTGTCAGGTTGAAAATATTGAACATTTCAAAATTAGCACTGGAATTCCTCGCGGAAATGGGCAAATTGAAATAATGCATAAAATTTTAATACCCATTCTATCAAAACTCTCGATAACAGACCCTACCAAATGGTATAAACATGTTGCATCAGTGCAGAAAATAATCAATAGTACCGTTTCGAGAAGTAAAAAGTTTACCCCGTTTGAGCTTTTAACTGGAGTAAAATTAAAAGATACAACTGATTTACATTTAAAGGAAATATTGGAAGAAGAATACACAAAAGCAATGATGGAAGATCGAAATAATATGAGAGAAGAAGCAAGGGAAAACATTTTGAAGATTCAAGAAGAGAATCGCAAAAGTTTCAACAAACGAAGAAAAGTGGCGGGCATCTACAAACTTGGGGAATTAGTGGCCATACAACGGACGCAGTTCGGAACTGGACTCAAACTAAGACCAAAGTTTCATGGACCGTATCGGATTGTTAAGGTTAAACCTAAGGATCGCTATGACGTGGAAAAAGTTGGATGTCATGACGGACCAAATACAACTTCCACAGCAGCTGATTTCATGAAAGCATGGTCTTCAGACTAAAAGAAAAAAAATATTTATTGGTTTATCCAGATACTGTTTTCTTTTTTTTTTTATTCTTTCAGATTTTTCTACTTTGATTTAACTTTCGAGGACGAAAGAGATGTCAGGATCGCCTAATGTAGGACGAACGCCTGATAACGAGCGCCATCTGCTGGCCAACAGGCGTTGAGGCTTGTTAGACGGAGTGCAGACGAGACGAGATGGGTCTGAACGAAAGTCAAGACGTGTGAGACGAGACGGGTCTCTGAACGAAAGACGAGATGGCACATGTGAATTAATCCTGCGACGTATTCGACGAAATCTATTTAATGTTCATTTCTTTTATGTTAATGTAATTGTTCGTCCTAAATGTAATTAAATGTGCGTGATTCTAAATAGTAGTGATTCCTGAGTCCTACAGCTATATAACTAAAAAACTTGTAAAACTACTGAATTTCCATTTTCAATGACAAATTAATTCATTGTACTCAGAAAAGCTATGTTGTACCTTTGAATGACTTAATATACATTTCTACGTGTCTTAAACAAAAAGAATTTTATAAAATTATATTTTAAAGCTGTTGGTTTCTTACTAAAATTTAATTACTCATTATTTATTACGATATTTTGCTTAAATGCCCTCTAATTTTTGTTCAAATATGTGAATTACCTTTAAATATATTACAACTTAAAATTTAAAATATTAACTATGAACAATAATATATCCCATAGTATTTTTTTCGTACTTTGAACAGAAATTGTCATTGATTACCTAAAAACTACATGCAAATACTGATCCTTCATATCGTAATTATATATGATGAAGTTCATATATTGTATAATGGTTGTATTACCATTTCCCAGAGAAACGTTATGTTTAGAATTCTGTCTTGTCTATTGATTATTTTCCTATCAGTTTTTTTTCACTCATTTGATTATTTCCTAATAAATTTTTTCACAAAAAGAAAGAGAGAGAGAGAGTAGAAATGAAGTAATCTGGTAGAATTAGAATTTCTTGATGAATTTTAATATATAAAGAACCAAAGATACTCATACTAGCAAAGGGTGCTTTTATTATTTTTAAACGTATGTTCTAAAATCAGATGGATGAAAACAATGGAGGGAATAGAAACAAAACTTCGAATAAAATTTTGAGTAACCTTATAAACGAAATAGTAATAACGGCAAATGTAATATAAAGATTAAATCTTCTTAAGTCGACAATGTTGTCAACTGTTGCTTTCATTCGTGCAAGGATTTTTTTTTGTTTTTGTTTTTGCACAGAATTAAATTTGTAGTTACTAATCACCACATCAAATTATCTGTAAAATAAATCTATGATATTATTTATTGAAATGCAAAATTGCTTATAACATAATTTGTTTTCAACAATGAAAACCTTTAAGTTACATTTTATGTTTTGCAGTTTTTGAAATGAAGTAACGTAGAGATGTTAAATATTTAGAGTCATCTATAATAAGGAATTAGAAATAGAATTGAAGTATTTCCCCCCTTATGCATTCTTTCTTCAACTGTTTCAGATACTTCCATAAGAATGTCAAAAATAAATTCATGAAAAAATGCCGTGTCTATGTGTAAATATATCTGGACTACTCCGCCCCTTTCGAAGGCATGCGGTTAAACCGAAAGATAGAAACTTTGAAACATCAATGGAAAAGAAATACGGTTTAATCCTAAGGAACATGATATGACACCATTAAAGAATGCATGTCTCATTATCGGCAGGAGGTAATTCGACCCACACCATTATTATACACACCCCAATAGTGGGAACCTACCACCATATTGGACGCTTCTCATGTCTTATATGCCCTCCATCAGGAGGGATGTGTCTGTGTGTGGAGCAGTGAATCGTTCTTACCCGATATAAATAAAAAATATAATTAAATGTATTTAAAATTACCTTTTACCTAACAATTTATCAACTCGCAACTTATAGTATGGCACAAAAGTACGGGGCAAAGGGTTCGAACTAAAATTTCGTATTTGTTATGTGATTATTTTCAAAATATGAGGGCCAAACCAAAGCAGTAAAACAGTTCACCTGTTTCTATAAAACATTAATACCGGGTGGGCAAAAAGTCCGCAAATTTTTTTTAAAAATTCATAAGACCCGTAAAATTAAGCAAAATAAAAAACGGTTTGCAGATTTAGCATCGATAAGTCACGGGATATTTTTTAGGTAAGAACAAAAATTAATTCAAAAAACAGCCGACAGGTGGCGTTTCGAACATGTGAAAGAACAGACGCGCAAATAATAAGAATGACAATGTTATGACAATACAATGACACTTATTATTGCAATATGTGTTCAACATGTCCACCACCACAAGTGATTACCCATTGCAGGTGTGTCACAAATCCAGCAATGGCAGAGTGCAGCATGTCCGGCTGTATACATGGCATTTCTCGGCGCATTGAATCTTTCAATTCTGACAAATTGGATGGGAGGGATTAATACACCCATGATTTTAAATTTCCCCATAGAGAAAAGTCTACTAGTGTCATATCTGGTGACCGAGAATGCCATGGAAACTTGCAACGTCTACTAATGATTCTTTCTCCGAACGTCTATATCGGGAATACCTTGACTGGAATAGCAGGGTGACTTGTTGCTCCATCTTGCAAAAACGTAAAAGCAGAAAGCGCATTTTTTCATGCAAACATAGAACAACCTTTTCGAGCAGAAGCGTTAAATAACGCTGAGTATTTATAGTCACCGTTTTCCACCCATTTACCGAACATTATGTTTCAAAGAAAAAGGGTCCTTTGATGAAGTAACCTGTGAACCCACACCACACTGTGACTTTGGGGGAATGCAGTGATTTCTCAGCGTACACTCGTGGATTTGACATCTCCCAGATGCGACATTTATGTGTACTAACGTCGCCATGGAGCGAAAAATGAGCTTCATTTGTCCACAAAATCCCAGGAGGGATCTTGTTCAATTTTGAAGAGAACTCACCTCGCAAATGCTTCTCTCTCTACTGTATCCGATGCTAAAAGTTCATGGCAAGACTGTAATTTGTATGGATACTGATTAAGAACTCCATGAAGAATGTTGCTTATCGAGGATGGTGGTAATCCCAAACTTCTCGTGCTCTGCTGGTCCCTGCCGCGGTTTCAGAAGCTGGTGTTTCCATTTCGGTTGCAACGCACACCGAACGTGTCTGTATTACACTTGGTTGCCCGGACCTTACACGATCTTCCAGAGATCTAGTTCCTCAAATCACCGAATAAGCTTTATGAGGCCTGCCACTGTTAAAGGTCCTTACCCATTCTTCATATTTTTCAGAAGTCGGAATTTACGCAGTGCAACAGTCGCTGATTCCTGGTTCGGGTGAAACAACTTCACTAACAAAGCTTTATCTTTTCCACATAGCATCTTTATTTACTTACATAGCATGCAACGGAGAACTGATTCTGGATCAAGAGCGTAAGTATTTATAATCGTCTGTCTCGTTTGTATATTTCCAACTAAGTTGTTTATACCAGCGCCACCTATCGGCTGTTTTTTGATTTTTTTTTTCTTACTTAAAAAAAATTCCGTCACGTTTCTTACCTAAAAAAATCCCGTGACTTAAAGATGCTAAATCTGGAAACAATTTTTTTATTTTGCTTAATTTTACAGTTTTATGAATTTTTAAAGTTTTTACGGACTTTTTGCCCACCCGGTGTACATGGAAACCATGATTTTTCACTATATTTGAATTTAAAATTTTATATTTTCATGGAAAATCGGAAAATAATGTCTCAAAATAATTATTTTTAAACTAAGATTAGTTCAGAAATATTATTTATTTGATGATGACAGTTCGACTAATAATTATTTTTCGTTGATAGCTATAAATTTTTAAGCATTTATTTCTAATTTTAGTCATATCTTGTCTATAAACGCATTTAATATTTTCATTAAACAAGATTGTAACATGCTGATAAATAAATGCAATAATTCAAGTTGTCTGAAATATTTTTATCCAACATGGATGACAATAAGTATAGTTCTTTCGTACATAATTTTATAGTTTGGTAAATAAAACCAAGAATTTTAAAAGACCTTCGTGTTTTGGACGAATTTAGCCCGAAATTGATATAGATGTGCAGTTTTTATATCTCATATAAACATTAGAGATTTGTATCAAGTTGCAGATCTACAATATTGATGGGTTCATCGATCGAAACTGATCTATCTCATTTACAGTGTTTCTAAGTTAATGTGCGTACCCATATAAAAAGAGAGATACACAATATAATTCGTTTTTTTTCCAGATGCTTGGAGATCTGAATAGAGGAGTTTCTGCATTAATTTGATGTAAAATTTTAAAAATTTGAATGCATCATATACAATAAAGTTAATAAAAAATTAAGGGCAAGAAAAATGATACACTGGTAAGGAAGGCTATAAATAATGACAAAGATATAATTCTGAAAAAAATTATACTTTTTTTTTTCATGTTATGAATTTTACATTTTCTAAACTCATAAATTATGCTTGCATGATAATGAAAAAAAAAAACGAATTAACATAAATGTGTCTAAGCGTTTAATATCTTATGTATGCATTTTTTGCATTCTTTTGTTCAATATAGGCTGTATAATTTAATTATTGGTCTCAAAACCAGAATCGGAGATTTTACAAACATACATTTTTGAAGTGTTTTCTTCCGTTTCAAAATGTGATGAATGCGGTCGAGATCTGCAAGCACTGACGCGATGCTATGGCTTTTTATATACGCTCGGCAATTACATTCCACCCCTTGAGCCATCGATCAATTGCGGGTGTCAAACATTTCTTTCCGGTTTGTGCTCTGTCACCGCGGGCTCTGTCAATCCATCTCTCAACGGAATTCCTCGCCTCCAGTGATACTTGGACCACTGTAAAAAGCTTTTTTTTTTAGATCAAACAAATCGCAGCTTGCGGCAAACAATCGAGTGATCTCTATTCAAAATACAAATCTGAGTGAAATTTTTATTCTGGCGTTTTCTTTATGTGTATTTGATGTGTATTTCGGTTTATTTGACATTTTTATCAAGTGTACGATACATTTAAAGAGATAATATTGTAGTCGCCAAAGAATTTGTTCACAAAATTTTAATAAATTTTCTCGTTTTAGAATTTTTAGAGTCGATAAAAAAAATAAATTTTTTAAATTTTTTTATATATGCTAAATAAGCAAAAAAAAAAAAAAGTACTGTAACTGTAAAAAAAAAAAAAAAAAAAAAAAAAAAAAATCAAATTCGAGATTTTAACGAATCTTAACGTTTCAGGTTCCTCGAGTCCGAAAAATACATTTTTGGAATTATGTTTGTCTGTGAACATGATAATTAAAAACCTTGTGCTGAAAGATTGAAATTTGGTGAATGGTCTTTACACCAAATTTGTTGATTTCTATCACATTTTGGACAAAATCCATTTATAAGAGGCTCATTCCTCCGAGTGTAAGCGAACACGACTTAGAAGGAAAAAATTTGATACTCAAATTTGGCATCGAAAGTGCCGATTTGCATCAAATTTTGAGCAAAATCTCTCAATAGGTTGACTGTGTCAAACGGCACCTTCGCTTGCATGTCAGCATGATAACTCAAAAACGCAACGAATTAAGTAAATGCAATTTGCAATAACTGCAATAACTGAGATTATAATTCTGTTCCAAATTTAGGATTTATTTGCAAATAAATAAATAAAAATAAATAAATAAAAGACGCCAAAAATGCACATTTGCCCCCCCCCCCCCTCTTTTTACTACGAAGCATAAAATGCTCATGAGTGAGTGAGGTGTAAAATTTAATCACTTACGGCATTCACGGCCCTGCTCAAGGTCTACAACTTAATGCCAAGGTGGTTAAAACTGTTTTCAGAAAGATGAGATGAAGTTTCTAGGAGACCCTTCTCGCCAGCTGAAATGATGTCTGTCAGTCTTCTAACACGATAACTCAGAAATGGATGAATTTGAATAGATTTGATAAATATTTTGGGTGATATTGACATCAAAATGGCAATCTGCATAGAATTTTTAACTAATAGGATTAATAGGCATGTCTACCACGTGTTTGTGAATACGATAATTCCAAAATACAAAAATCTAGGTGAAATTTGGAGTGTGGTCTTGATATCGAACTTAAGCATTTTTTTTTTTTTTTTTTTTTTACAAATTTTGGATACAATGGATCACAAGAAAGACGTCCAGTTGATTCATTATATTACGAAGCTAAACACAAAACGTAAAGCGCTGCATGCAATTAAACGTTGTATAACTTTATGAAAATATCTGGGGAAGTGAGTACTATCCTTCTCTTTTCATCAATTTAATTTAATAAGTACAAGAGTTTTCAGTATTATTCAATTTTTTTCAATACTATATAAAATCGTTAAAAATATTGTGAAAATCTAGTAATTTTCCTTGATAATGTTTACAAACCTTTTTGAAGGTTATGAGGCATATTTATGGAGTAGACATCGCAATTTCGAATTGCGATCGGACAAAGAGAACAACAGAAAAAAATACTAAATGTGTTGGATGTTTTTTCTTTTTCCATATTTGCACTAGTATTAAATTAAAAACATTTTTTTTAAAAAAAGAAAGCCAAACATATAGTTCCGAATAAGCGGGATTAAGAGAGAAGAAAATATCAAAATTTCCTGATCCCCCCCCCCACTCTAAGTTAAAAATGACACGCAAACTTCTGCACCTTCGAAGTAGATATATAAATACCAATTTTTCTCCATTTTTATATCATTTACGCGAATACTAATTCTTGCTATTGTCAGCCCAAGTTTTAACGACTCCTGCTAGTTCACTGAGAATATTGAATATAATCAATTGTTTAGATATGACATCCTGCAAATGATTCAACCTAATTGTCAGACATTAATATTTTAATTATCTCATTTAAATTCTATTTATTTCGTACATGAGCCTTTGTAATGGAGAACAGTCCCATGACATCACAGCACTATTCAAAATGTAAATGCCTGTTTCATCTATCCTCTAATTTTCGAGGAATTGAATTTTTTTTTTATTCTCTTTGTAAACTACCCAGATTTTAAATAGAATTTTTCTTCTTTAGCTTTCAACAATGGAAAAAAGACACACGGTTAAATGTTTGATGAAACAATAAAAACGAAAAACAGGACAAAAATATAATTTATTTCTGGAAAAGAGACAAAACAAAAAAATTTTTAATACCGAATATTCGGTTTTAAAAGTGTTGGTTGATTCTCAAATATTAATAAGAAATTTTGTGCAGCTAATATAAATTTTTGGTTTAGAAATCACGTACGCTTAATTCTCTTAAAAACAGTTTATTGATCGATCATAAAATATATCAAGAGATTTAAATTAGAAATGTAAGTAACTTAATACAGATTTTGAATAGTAAAGTAAGAATATTGATAAGAGACTGAATATAAAATAATAATATTTTCTTTTTTATCGTTTATCTCATTTATATACAGTCTTCTTTTATTATACGACAGCTTTATCAACATCAGTTGGAGTGGTGTTCTCAACACTTTCTCGCATACTGTATAATAAAAAGTTTCTCCCCCCCCCCCCCTATAAAATTATGATTCTTGGATAAAGCCGCAAATACCTTGCATGGCATTGACGAACAATAGCTACGAAATATTGATCTTTGGAGGGAACTTAACATTTTACAGAATATAGCTTGTGATTTTTTTAAAAGGAGATTTTTTGTGGCTGTTAATTACTGGCATACTGTTAATACATAAGTACCCAAAGATAGAATTTGTATTTGGGGCATCTTTTATTCAACCTATTTATATAATAAATTGACACGGAACTACGGTTGTAGTTAACAGGATCAAGTAACAAATTTCATATATTCAATTGATTGCATTTTTAAGTTATTGCGTCTACATGCATGGATCGATAGATATCCAATCGATAGATATGGATAGAATTGGTGTAGAATTTGATAAGAATCTACATTTTAGTTGCTAAGCATTAATACCAATATTTATTCCTCTAACTCTTTAAGTTTCAAGTTAAATTTCCGTGTTCATTTATATTCTGATATTTCAGCTGGACAGATTTTCTTTATGGTTTACAAAGTTGGTGAAAAAACGAAATTTCATACTTCTAGCTCAAAGCGCTTTTGAATTATCATATTCAGAGACAGGCAGACAAAAAGGCGAAATTTCAAAAATGAGTATTTCGAACTCAGGGTGACCTAAAACATGTAAATACCTCAAAATCTCGAGTACGAATTTTTTGACGATTACTATACTTTCTCTATATTACGTATACCAGAAAGTAAAAAAACAAAAACAAACTTATTACAACTCTTGATATAACGTTTTAACGCAGTTTTTCTTGAACATTGTATATACAGAGATAATATTTTTTTCTTGAGAAAAAATTTGTTCTGTTTCTTTTAGACTTGGATTCAATCATACACTCTCGGATAAAATTGAAATCAAGTCTGAATTCATATGAGTCGTATGCTTCTTCATAAATGAGGTCTGGAAAGTAGAGATTCGTCAAAATCTAGAGTTCTAATATTTTGATGATTACATTACTTTCTTCTTATATTTTTCATTTACAAGAAAGTAGCAAGCTAAGTTAAAATTTTAAAAATGTATATTTATCTACATTTTATTTTGTACAAAATAGAATTTGGAAACAGTATTTGAGCCAAAACAAGTTTCAAAAGAGTTCTTATAGTAAACAAAAGGTATCTATACGTAGCACCGATCATATGACTTGATATTTTGTGTTGTGTGTGGCCGCATTTGGGAGGGTGGAGGAAGTAGCTGGTGTTAGGTCTCGAGTACGCCAAATGAGAATGAATTGCTGTGGAATGGCGTCTTCGATAAAGTGACTGAAAGCAAAGTTCTGTACAGAAATAATGGACTCTATGGCAAACATCATATTTTATATTATGCGATGCTGTTGCAAGAATAATGTGCAGAGTTACTTGGTGCAACACCTTAGGGGGAACGAAGATTGGGAGAGTGGGTGAAAGAGAGAATATGTTCTTTGTTATTTCGTCAACAAACCATTCTATTTAATATTATTTCTAGATGAAACAATATTAAATAGAGTGTTTATATTTTGCCATCCGTAAGAATCATGCTTATTTATAATTCGTAAGCAAAGACTCAAAAAAAAAGTAGTAGGTTTTGCTTTTTCAGAAGGACAAGCGATTGACTTTTCAAAGAGCTAACTGTTGTCCTTCTTTAAAATGATCACTAAATTTTTTTTATTTTGAAAGGAAACGTAGATTTTTTAATAACCAATATGCTAACTTCTTATTTACTTAGCTATTTAATTAAATTATTCACAACTCCTTTTTTTCTGAAAAAAGGCAAATTAAACATTGATTAGATATTAAAAATGTATTTGTGCCTTAGTGTAAACATCGTAATTTGCGTCCTACAATATTTTTTTGTTCTAAATATCTGGCATTCACCATTACTCTTTTCACATTCTCTCTCTAATATCAACAAATATAAATTTGTCTTACCTTTGTCAATCACAAATATAATTGAAAATAGTTTACTTAGATAGTAAATGATACCATTATCAAAAGATAGTTATTTGTAAATACAGCATCTGAGAATCTAATTTATGATTAGAGTAAAATTATTTTATTGTAAGCATGATTCTAACACATCTAAAAGAAAATGGCAATATGGTGTAGTTATACTAAAAACAAGCACTTCAATTAATATATTTTCATCGCAGAATTAATGCATCATTTTATATCAGATTTCTCAGAGAAAGTAAATAGAAAATGAAACTTTTAATTCGCTTGGTCTGGTTAAAAATTTGAAATTAGAAACGTCTTAAGATAATATAAAATGTTACATGTTTGTTAATGTCAAATTTTTCAAATGATTTTTTTTTTTGCTCACTTCCTAATAGACTAAAGCTCTCAAATTTTGTTTTGGTATTTAATTCCAGTGTTAATACCAATATTTAAATAATTTTAAAATTATTAAGTATCAATTAATATATTAAATAAATACTGATTTCGTACAGAAGAAGATATAGAAAGTACTACCTCGTTGCGAATATTGATTTTTAGATAAGGTAGCAAATTTATGATATATTAATTTGCCTTTAATTATTTTGTAGATAAACTTTTCGAATAAAGCTTTGAGAGCTCCACTTAACCAATAAAAAAGCTTAAAAAATGAAAGATGTGTTAATTATCTTATAAATACATTGTTTGAGAGAGAAAAATTATAGCCACTGTTTTGTACCATTTCCTGTCACATAACAAATTCTCTTCAATTTCGAATATTCAATTAAACAATTGGATTAAGGAAAATCGACATAATTCGTTTTTTAGATGCATCTCTCCACATCGTTTATTGCAATGTGAATAGAATAAACATTAAAAAAAAATTCAATATGCTTATTAGATTTCTATAAAGAAAAGTATATCAGAATATTTAAAACATAAAAAAAATAATTCTTCCATATTCTTCGAAACTTTTAAAAGAGCATGGACGCAGTTATCATTTTATTTGTAATCGATGCAAGCTATTCATTAATAAAAATGCGGCGACACTATTTGTTGTCCATTAAAGCGACTTGTACACTTACGATCATAAATAAAATGCATCGATGTTCCAACCAATCATTACGAAAGCAATATGGCAGGTTAATTAATAAGTACACCATTCATAATTAAAAAAAATAAAAAACAACCATTTTGTTTTGCAAAAACTAATGAACTGAGCCAAATTACTTAACGAAGAAAAGAGACCCTTTAGTGCGCTTCAGAAGAGCTACAGGATTAAATTTCTGAATAGAAGGATAGATATTGCTTTTGGAAGGCCGTATAAGACCAAAAAATTGAAACAGAAACTAAGAACCTACTACAAATAAGCCAAAACGAGACCACTTTGGAGTTAGTTGCGTTTTTTGAGAAATTAAGCTAATGAAATTAATCTAAATGACCGTACACTTAACTAACTTAATGATTCAAGAGCACTTACCATGGAGAATGGCGCTGAAAAAAATCTCTCCGCAATCCATTTCGAATGATTAACAGATGCATAAATAAAACTATGTAATAACAGAGGCCTGTGGAAGTTGAAAAAAAATTACTGGTATGTTTTGAGTGCTTGGAGAGTAAAATTTATTGCATTGTTATACGATGTCACAAATGCTATTTTGTTCGAAAAAGTTTTTTAGTCAGATTTATGGAAGTGGAAAATTTAAAAAGCTTATTCGTTGAGAATTAAAGGTAATATATAGTGGTTAATTATAAATGTATTCAGCGTAGAAAAGCATTTTTCAGGATTTTGGAACTAAAAATTTGAAACAGAACACACAATTATCCATTCCTGGAAATTGCATTGGAAAAATTATTGACATAGTTTATTCCAAATAATTAAGTTTTTAGTAGAAAAATTAAAAGTTATTAAAGTCCTAGTTTATTAGACTAATAAAATAGTATTTTGAATAAAGCTGGAAACTGTTTTTTCCAATCAAATTTTAACGATAGTTACTATAAATTTAGAGAAAGGAAATTAATATTTAATTAGACATAGATTTTAAAATGTTTTCTGTATTTATGCAGAAATTTCGATATTTAAAAAATAATGGAATGGAAACAATTTTAATTGAAATTATTCTAAATTGCCCAGAAAGAATAGTTTAAGTGAAAGTTATAGGTGGTTGTTAGTTTGTTTTCAATTTTTTTAATAAATTTTAAGTATTATGAATATTTATTTTTAACACAAGTTGGGTTGTAAATCTTGAAGAAATTTCAGATTAATTTTAAATTTAGATAAATCTTTAACTGTTGTTATTATGCACCAACACAATATCATTTTCGGTGGTAGCAAGAAAACAAATATCTTAACAGCCTCAAATGGATTTTTGGAATTTCACAAAGACCCACTTTTATTTCTAACGAACCGCTTTTGGCTATCAACTGTTCAGCCACAGTATTAGTAGAATTAATTTTGGCGAATTACAATTTAACACACCAAAAGACACTACTATTTTATATCTAAACAAAAAACATGCGGAATTCTGATTCTTCACTATGTATACAAAATAATGAAATTTATTTACTAAAAAACAATGGCGAAATCGGCCTATTCTTTTGAGGTTGGGCATATCAAAGTTTTATTTTGCGATTTATCTCTCAAAAATAAAGAACAGAAGAGGAAAGATCACACATAATTGATCTAAGAATCATGAGCATTCATGTGAAATATAAACTGACGAAATCGGTTTTATGGTTAGAACTAAAGAATTTTGTCTTGGTTTTCTTCCCATAGAGAATGTATACAGAAATGTTTTTGAGACTGAAATGGGAGGTACTAGGAGGTAGAGGAACATTGCTGATTTTTCTGGAAGCCATGACCCTTTATATGAAATAAGAATTTGCGAATTTACCTTTGACGACCAGTTGGTTCACCAGAATTATTGGATATATTTAATTTTATTTAAATTATATTCATATAACTTCCTGTTCATGATCCCGGCAAATTATCCGATATTATAGCCGTGATATTTTAGTTGTCTTACTTATTCTCTCTCAGTGTGTGCATGAACATTTTAAATGGAAATCAATCCCATGACATCTAAGCTATATTAAAAACATATATATCCGGTTCAACTATCTTCTAAATTTCGCGATATTATAGCTTTAATTTTTTATACGTCACATAAACCACACAAATATTAAGAAAAATTCTTCTTCCTTAACTTTAAATAAGGGAAGATTACGCAATAAGATAGTTGAAACAACGAAAACCGTTTGAACTTCAGGGTAGCAACGTAATCGATTGTTGGAAATAAGGCAGAAAAGATATTTTTAAAAAATGTCAAAATTGAGCAAACATTTGCACGGCTTTTAAATTGGCTTGCTTAAAAAGAATTTTTTTTAAATTTCTAAATGATGTAAAATTTATTTTTGTTCGATAACATTGTGAAAAGACACCGACATTTTGCTTTATTTTTAATTAATTGAAATTTTTAAAAAATGTTCTGAAGTGCATATTGCGGATCATCAAGGTATGCCAAATTTGGTAGTTGTAGGTCAAACGATCTGACCTGTAAAGGGCTAACACACACATACACATTCATTCATTCATGTGAAATATAAATCAAATTAGTTGGTTACCAAAAACATTTAGTAATTTATGTATGAGAAATTAAAAAGATATCAAGTCATGAAGGAAGAGAATAATGATGCAGCTTATTTATTATCATTATTATTTTTAAAAAAAGATTAAAATTTAGAAACAATGCATTTTTCTCCAATATTCTTAATAGTGATAAGAAAAACTAAGATGTGATGATTTATTCTTTAAAGATTTATCCCATGAGAATAATAGGTATTGAAGCTGATTGAAAAAAAGTAATAACCTCTTGAAAATAAATTAAAACACATGACAACACAAAACAATTAAACAATGGTCAGATTTTTAAGGGATACAAATTTTTTTAAAAGATAAAAAGAAAGTAATCTTGTGTGCCCTTTTCAAAAAATGCTTTGTCGAATCCTTTAAAAAATATGGAGATAAAAAGAAATCTGAACAATATCAGTGGCTAGAAGGGAAAAAAAAATAACAAATAAAAATAGCATCTACCCCCTACTAAAAAAAATAAAAGATTTTACAAAAAAGGGGGAGAAAATCGTTCCAATAAAATAGTACTTGGTAAGGTAGAAAAAAAATGTAAAAATAAAAAGATAAGATAAAAAATATACATAAAAAAACGATATGCCAAAAATCTCAAACGTGTTGAACTGGGGGAAAGGGGCGAAATGTCGAAAAAAAGTGTCGGTCTGAGCTTTTTATTCTCTTTTCAGGACTCGGTTTGACAGATATTTAAAATGCAAATGTTGTCTTCTTCTTGGAGACCTGTCTTTCGTCTTCCAGCAGTGTATTTATTCGAAGGCAAGCGGTGGCAACAAAGGACGCTTGTCACACACAGCAAGAAAATGGCGGAACTCGAGGATGAGGGAAAAGACCAAAAAGAATAAAAAATATTTTAAAAAAATGGCGAATAGGAAGCGTAAATAGGCAGTTTGCTCGGAAGATTTGACTTCTTGTGATTTGAGAATTGCTCTAGGGGCGTACAATGACAACTCAGGGCGCCTATTCTATCTTTTTTCCCCCTATATATTTTTTATTCTTTTCAACGTCAAGGATTTGGTTGAATTTGCGACAAGTGTCATACGAATAGGATTTTTTTTTTATCCGTATATATATTAAATGTCTTGAGGCAGTAGGTATAGTTCTCTATATAAACTTCAATCCTAGATAACGCGCCTTTTTTTCATCGAAAAGAATTGCGCAAACAGCTTAGAGGTTTTGATGTCATTTGTTCCTTAAATTCCTCTTTCAATCTGACGTCAATAGGAGGAATCTTTTTATGCATTAAGAAATCTGTTGACGTTACGTTTGAAGTCGATCCAAAGAGGCACTTTTTATGCAGTTGTTTGTTGGAGGATCAAACCCCCTCAGAGGATATCTTTGATAGTCGCAATTCTTAGTCTTATAGTATTACATTTATTTTGTAAAATAAAAAATATTATTTCTTGGTATTTGTGATTTTCTATCTATATGCTGATACATAAACCTTTTTGCATGCCTTCCAGGGATATAATTGTGAAATTGGAGAAATTTAGGGATCAATATTGCCAAATGCTTTTTTTTAAAATTAAGAAAATATGTGATTTATTATTATTCTGAATTCAGAAATACTTTTTATTTCATACAGGGCAGAATTTAAATAATTCTGGAAAACTTTTAAATATGTCAATCGAAATTGTAATGCTGCATGTAACAATTATTTCAACAAAGTATATTTATTTCAAATTAGCCGCCTTTGGCGAATAGCTGGTTCGCTGGGATTGATGTTCACTAAAATTTTGAACTAAATATATTTATGTAAATTAGTCTCTTAATAGTTTCTTCAGCAAAACATTTTAAAACTTTGATAGTCATATAACTCATACTATTATAGAAATATTAAGCCATCCTGTTCATCCTACTGTGTTATTTTTCTTATTTTTTGTCAGCTCCCATAAAATTTTAACTTTAAATTATAGTGGAAGTGATAAAACATCAATAAATATTTTTTTTTTGGAAATCAAGCATGTTTAAAAAAAATATATAAGGACAGAAAACAGAATCGTTTGGCATTGAAGTCTTGTCTGCACTACAGAATAATTTCATAATTTATGCAATATCTCAAAGAATTATTCAATAAAAATTACTCAGATTTATCATAAAATTCCGTTTTAGTTTCCTTTCAAAAGGATTTAAATAATATATTTTATTTTATTTCAATGAATAAATATATTCTGAAAATATATTTGAGTCAATAAATATATTTGAAATTTAAATTTTATACAGCCTAAAGTCCTAAGGAATTATATTCTTCCAACTTAAAAAAAAAATGTTGAGAACAAATCTGACCTAATTGTAAAGTTTTGAATATTATAATTTTAGAGTAACCAACATTTTCATAAACTTAGGCTAATCGGTCTGGGGGAAACTCCATCTACTGACTAACACATCTTCTTTAAGAAGGTCGACAGAGTCGTTTAAAATCGCTCGTTTTTGTGATAATAATATTCAAGTTTTCCCAACTCACTAATTGTAATCGCAATTAAGGGGACCTTACTTTTTATTTAAAATTATTCGTCTTTGATGATATTTATTTTGATGGGAATATAGGTTTCAAAGGTTTAATTCTCTTTAAAGCGTGAGATTGTAATTTCATGTCTATGACTCCAATAATTATCAGGTATTAAAGCCTGTTACTTTAAGCGTCTCTTGTACATGTTCTGTTTATTGTATACATGGACCTTTCTATTAGAGATCAGTCCCATGATTTCATGGGTCTATTCAAAATGTAAATCTATCTTCTAATCATCTAATTTTTATAGTATTATAACATCACTTTTTTATAAGTCATGTAAACCACACAAATATTAAACAAAATCACCCTTCTTTAGCTCTCAAATATGGAAGGAAATTACCCGATTACTTATTTGATGAAACAATGAAAACGGTTTCAAATTCAGGGAAACAATGCAATCTATTGTTGGAAACTGGGAAAAAACATTTTTTAAAAAAGAAATTGCTAACATTTGGAAAATATTTGTACGACAATTAATTGAAAGTTGGTATCATTGAAAAAATAACATTTGAGTTTTAGGATGACCTAAAAATTACTTTTGTGCTATAATATTTCTGTAAGTTATCAAGGGAAAACACTACTATTTCTCTTAATTTTTAACTAAATAAAATTCTAATTAAAGTTTCAAAAAATAATCGCTTTGAGGGCGCATTCCAATCATTCAATGTATGTATGCATGCATATTGCTAGATTTGTTAATTATAGTGCAAACCGACTTTAGTAGAGCTCCACCCCACCCCCTGAATTTCTACTGAAGGAGGGGGGGAGGAGGGTAATTAATAAATTCGTTGGTATTAATTATAAGAAAAAAATTAATAACTTACTTGTAATATCGTTTTCGTAATCAGTGACTTTCATTGTTAGAGAAAAAGTAAATAAAATACCAATTTAATAAAAAAATAAGCTGAGCATGTACAAAATTAAATTTAATGTAATTGTAACTATGAGATACACATAAACTATCCAGTTTTTTTTTTTTTAAAGAAAGCAATTATCATATATCTTTCATCTTTTTAAGACATTTCCTTTCTCACAACAATTCAACCATTAACTAACTTTTCACTGATATTCAAAATGTTATGTTATTCTTCAAATGTTATTATTCAAAATGTTAATGTTATAATTAAAACTAATGATATTTATAGCTACGATTTAAAAAAAATCCGATAAAAAAATTTTTGGAGAAGAAAAAAAATTATTTTGTATGAGACTAAATAATTTGCCTCTTAGAAATGCACTTTATTTTTGAAGAGTTTAATGTAATCACAAATTTAATGCTTTTTATTAATCATGAATTTAAGCCAAATATATTTTCTACTTTATGAAACGCATATATATGAAGAATACATAAATATCTTCAAGATCATTTATAAACGATGTTAATTATTGATTAGCTTATTACAGTATTACACAAAGTACAACTGATACTTTTAATTATTATGAAAATTATTTCTCATCTCAAAATATTGGATGTGTTTTCATTCTACAATATTTTATAAAAAACCTGAAAATCAAAAATGCATTTAAAATCAAAAACACATTCATTAAAATCATGTAATGAATAGTGACATAACTTTCCAATAGATGGCAGCACCAATTCTAAAATTTGCTTTCCTTCCTTTTTCGATTTCATTCACATGCAAGGTGAAAAAGTGCGCGAATGAAATACAACTAAATAGTTTATTTGCGAATATGAAAATTTTCTAAATAAATCTAACTATAAAATCTATTTATTTTAATATAACGTTCGTTTTTAGTGGCATCAGTTTTTAACAATTTCTTCAAGATGACAATACATGTACAATAACATGTAGCACTGCTTTGGTCAGATTTTTACAAAAAGTTATCTTGGGAGAATAGGATATATTTCAGGTGTACAAAAAGATATTTTATTCGTAAACTTTTATTATTTAAAAAACTGTATTACTTTTTTTTGTGTGTGTGAGACTATAATACTGCGTCGAGTGAAAAGTCGATGGTATTTGAAAAAATGCGTGTAATCAACAACAAAAAGTTTTCCTCCTAAGCGAACATTTGAGAGGAATGTATTAATTAATTTTTTTATTATTTAAATGGTATTTCTGCTTTATATTACATTCTCAACTGGTTTAAGTTTAGATCCTAAAGCACAAACATAAACTTTATTTATAAACAGAATGAAGGCAAATGAAATAGAGAATTCTCACATTTTTCTGTAGCTATATAAGCTGCTAAGACTTGCTTCAATTTATTAAAATGACCGATATTGGATATGAAATTTCATTCACATTATTGTAGATATTTATATTTGTTTATTTAATTTATACAGCAAATTGATTGATGCATGATAAAATTTCCTTATGGTAATTTCATTTTCTTCATTTTGTCGTCACTTCAGAATGTTTTTAAATGAATTTTTTTTTAATCGTTGATGAATTTAATAGCTTTTTTTTTTATCGTTATTCACGATTTTATTGAAGGATACTTTCTCTACACAAACGAGGTTATAAGTGTAATGTTCGTTTCACTGCCATGTGAACATGCATACAGTGAAGCAAGTTTTACAGAGTAGGAGTGCTTGATTCAATTATCGTCGCTGATTTGAAAATTGAAAAATCAATTCGAGCTCGAGTTTTTCGAGTAATTCGAGTTTTTTCAAAGTGGTGATTTGAATGTAAACTTTTTCATTCAGTGCTTTTTTTTTATCTAAAAATTTTCTTTTTACTGTCCTTTTTCTATTTTTTAAATCATGTTTTTTTATATTTTCTCCCGCTGTCTTTGAAAATTTCCTAACTAAAAGCGTTTGTTAATTGAATTCTCAACTACCCAACCAGATTCATTTCTCTATATGAAAAATAAATTCAATGAAAACATGGTCAATTCATTCTGGCTTGATATGTATAAAATAAGTCATTCCACCTCAATTTTTGTATTTATTCTTAATATTTCAAGTGAGAAAATTGCATCATAAATTGTTACATATTATACGACTTGTGTAATTATATTTTTCATATAATTATGATTTCAAGTTAATTATATCTTTTAACACTTTCTGTAATTAATTTGAAGCACCATTTATTCATCTTTTAAGAAACTGATGTATAATAAAAATTTCAATATATAATTTTTATTATTACATACTTAACACTATAAATTAATTAAAGAGAAAATTTTTAAAAGATATTATTAGATTATTACTGCAAAGTACTGATAATAATTGTTAAATTATGCAATTAAACATTTATCATAAAAGTGGGAAACATTATATTTTTACTGTATCACTTGAAAACTAATTATGCCTGTCTTATTTTAGTTGATCTATGTTCATTCAAGAAGAAATTTCTTCAAGTATCTTCAATCATCATCTGAAGCCCTGACTGTTTGTAAGTATTAAGTACAACATAAAAAATTGAATTAAGTTCAATGAATTCTTTTTTACTAGAACTTTGACAAATAAAATTATTTCTAAGTGTTTCACTGAAAACCATTGCACCTTTAAAATAAGGTGAAATAACTTCTTCACATTGTTTTACAAATTGACACCAAAAGATTTTTCTTTTTAAAAATTTATCAATTGTGAATAATTCTGAAGCCATTAAATGTCCCTTCTTAATAAAAACAGAGAAATAATGATAAACTCACAAAAATTTGGGAGCTGTAGAAAATAGGGAACAAAGTACAACTGAAAATTTGAGTCCTTTATGTTAAATAAACGAAAACTTTTTTCATTTTGATGGTTAAAAATGAATTAGGAAACATATGTAACGCTGCATAAATGTATGTATTCAATGACATATTGACAAGAAAAGGGGGCGTTAAGTTTTAAATAAATATATCATAGCATTATAGATCAGATTCATGATTTTGAAATAGCAAATTTGAGTCTATTATAATGTTATTGTATTGATGACTAAAAGTTGATATAGTAATTATGAATATTATTTTTTTATTGCGTATCTTTCATTGTGTGCATTATTATAAGATTGCAAATAGTAATGGTAGTTATGAAAAATAAGCCTGAGAAATTTTACATTATATTGATGCTAAATATGAATCAAAATAATGATCATGTCATGTTAAATTGATCCAAGACATGGACGTTAATTAAAAAAGGCACTGTAAAGGAATAAACCGCAAGTGGGTAAGCCATATTCTTAAAGGATTATTTACTTAATATTATTTTTCTAAGTGACCTTAGTTGCCTAATGACAAAGTTTTGAGTATCGGAATCAGTAAGAGATCTTCGATTTAGAAGCAATCCAAGATGCAAAAAATATTAATCGACGAAATATTATCAAAAAAAGGATATTTTGCCTATAAGTAACATAGAATTTTAAATTTTAATATCAGATACAGAATTTATTGCATTTCAAACATATTATAAAGAAACTATATATTAAATTCTTTCTAATTTCCACTGAAAAAGAATAACTCAATGGTGAAATAAAATTCTGAATAATCCAGACATCCCTTCCCTTCAGCAACACACAAATGCTCCCCTTAACATAGCATTTTTTATATTCAATTTTACACTTAGAGATAGCTGTGATAATGCAGTATGTTATTCCTTTTTTACCTCTAATAGTAGTTATTGATTCTTTCTTATGAAATTTTTTTATGTAATTAATATTTTAGAAAGCTGTCTTTATACCGTTTCCCGAAGAGTGAACAACAACAAAAGCATTCCATGAGCAAGATGCGTTTATGTGCAAACAGCATGAATTAGAATATAAACATGAACAATCATTGAGATAAAAGGGCGGAGGGATATGCCGAAGAAACTAAGGTAGATTTTGAAAGCGAGAGCGAGAGAGGGAGAGAGAGAGAGTATCCGCAATTACCCGTGAGTCAAATCAGGATAGATGGGACTGCAGCTCATAAGGTACCAGAATGCATCTCAGCTGGTATCTTTAAATTGAAAAGGAGAAAAAAACTGCTTTTCAGTTGTCAATTTATCAGTCACGCGTGGAAACCAAATTTTAATTCTTTTTAAGGATGAATTTTGGAAGGGAGAATTAAACAAAGGAAAAGATAAAAAACGAAAACGCCAGAATTTAAAATAATTCCATGGAATGTTGCAAGCATACATTTTAATGGATGAGCCACACTCATAGGAGCACAGGGTTCCATGTTCGATTCCAATTTCAAATAAGATTTACGGTATATGGAGATTTAGCCTATACTGAATCTCCAAAATATTCTTTCATGAACTTAGTGGGGAAGTTTAGAGAAGTGGTAACTCCCCAGGTTACTCCTTCGTCATCTAACCACAATTCAAAACGATACACTCCTATCCCAAATATTCCTCACGTTACATTAAAAATGGGACTTTAATAGATCTTAACTAACTTACACTTCCAATCTAAACAAAATTCCAATTCGTTTGCTTCCATTTTGAACCACCCTGTTGCAGCGAAACGACCATCCATTACGCCTAACGAAATTGACCACCCCCACACCTATACAAGCAGCAACAATCTTTTGATTCAATTCTCTTCCGGAATGCAGGTCTTCCGTGGTAAGAAAACCCCTGGACCCAATAAGCAATCTCCGAAGTAAAGGAAAATCGGTTCGCATTTTTGAGCGACAAAAGAGGAGAGGTGACAGTTTGAGCCGGTGGTTCCTTTGTCACTAGACACCCTCCCATAAAAGAGCGTCGTTTCCATGGCAACCGATTGAGGGACCGACCTATTTAGTCGCCTGTCAACCGTTGCGCCTTTTGATGCCCGTCCGATGCCCACTTCCCGTCGATCTCTCGTCAAAAAGGGGTTGCCACACGCGCTGGCTTGGCGACATCTACGTGAGCAGCGATGCTTGTGATGTGAGATAAAGAATCTCTTTTTAAAAAATGTATTTCTCTTGCCTCTAGCCAGTAGAATGTTCGTAATATTATATTCTGTTAGGGATTGCAATTTCTGTTAATAAAAAATATGAAAGTGTTTGGGTATGTGTGCTGGTGCTGCACAGGTCAAAACGTTTGTTATAGAGCTTTCAAATTTGGCATATATATATATATATATATATATATATTTGGAAAGATGAAAATGTACCCTAAGGGTCATTAAAAAACTAAATAGAATTTTTTAAAATTAAGTGAAATGTTAACATCTTTTTGCTGTAATTTTTCAGAATTATCTTTTCAGAGATGCAATTTTTTTCTTTCTATTTTTAATTGATTAAAAACATTTGATGTGCATTTTGAAATAATATATTTCATTTCTGAAATGAAACTCAAATTATTTTTATTACTACAAATTGTCATCTTTTCCAATGTTGATGATTACAATCTGATTATTTGGCTTATTTTTCCATGCTCAGCTGGCTTCAGTAGAAGTTAAGCTTATAGTAAAAATTTTAAAATTATTACAACTGACATCCTAATTTTAATATAAAGGAATGGTAAAAACTGTTTTAAATGCGCTCAGTTTTAATAATGGTCGCTCTTTCTTGGGATATAATTAAAGGTATAAAGCTATAGATAGAAAAAAAATAGAGAAATATATAATAGAATGAACAGAACGGCAAAAGAATTCCAAAATCCAATAAACGATATGCATATTAAAATTTACTTAAAAATAATTTATAGAGGCTATATACAGAGTAGTTAAGATCAGGAAACAAAAAATATTCCTTTGGAATTCTTAGATACCATTAATCTTAGCGAACCAAATGGATGTTTGTACAATTTTTGTTTAGCGTACAATAACGTTTTGTACAATATTTTGCAATATATATTTTGTTATTTACAGATCGTGTGCAAACCCTAACATTATTCTGGTAAAAAAATGTTTATGAGAGCTTTCGAAATAATGATTTCATAGTATCATTTATGATACAGTTCTTTTTGTTGCCCTTCTACACTTTACAATTATTACCAGTGTGTTTGCGATAGAAGGATAGAGGAGGCAAGGCGTAGGTAGATGTACTGATACTAATAAGAGGAGGTCAAGAAGGAGGTCTGAGAATACAAAATATTTGTACTTTTTTTATCTTGGTTTTAAAGCCAAATGTGATGGAAAAAAAGAGAGGAAGTAAAAATGCTATTCCAAAAAAATGCAATTTATTTTTGGAATGATATTTACTATTATTCTGTAATGAACTGTATATTGAAACATCAAATTAAAGCAATCATAAAATAAAGCGGATTTCTGGTCTTTTGAAGATATAATTATTCGATATATTATTTCGATATGCCTTGAAATTAAAGACGTTACAGGTCTTTTTTTTATTATTATTCATTTTTGCAGTTTGCAGATGTCACCTATTCTTAACCCAAATCAGCATCATATTAATTAAATGACTGCGAAAGAATATTGAAATCATTTTTTAAACAATAATGTCAAATTTACCGCTAATTATATAATTTTACCACTGTTCTTAAGAAAGCAGATTTTGTGATTTTTATTACTTATTAAGCTTAGATATTCATTATTTTCAGAAATGAATACTTCATTCTCGCTCTATACACTTTTATTTCACGTTTAGATGAAATTTCATAATTGATTTTTCATTCACTTCTTAATGTGCTATAGTATTCAAATTTTTTACGCTTGTGTAATCTTGATGATAAGGCTCTATTTCGATATTTTTAGTTCTAAGTTATCAGATAATTCCATGATTCCAGCGAATCATGATATAACATCAATAGCGTCATTTAGCAACAAATTTGAGACTAATTGATTTTAAGATTTCATAATAGTTAAAAATAAATTAAAAACTAAAGAGTAAAAAATTATTAAAATTTGAAAGAATTCTACTTTACATTAATAAAAGAATGTTTTTAAAGGCTTTACTTTAGTGAATTATTTACATTAAAATGTTCGCTCCCTCTCTTTTTCTTCGCCATATCTTTCACTTCTTTGATATTTCAGGAAGATTACTTCGCCAGCCTGGCAACCCGATAAGAGTGATGTTGAGCAAAAGACTCTGGGGGAGTGAGAGAGGTTTTGGAATTAGGGGTGCAACGGGGATTGAAGAGATTGAAACAGACAGGGGAAAGGGTGAGGGAGATTTAGCGGCATTTGTACTAAGCAGTGTTTCGGGAAAAAGGAGTTTGGATTCTCCATATAACACTATCGAACTTATTTATTAATTATAAAATAAAAATATAATCTGATTTGTCGTATATATTTGATTGAATAAATTTGTTGTTTATAAAAAATTTGAGATTGTATAGTTATAAAAAATAAATATGTCCCATGATATGTAAATACATCTTGATAATTTTTGATAAACGAAATGCTTTATGAATTTTTATGAAATTATCTGTACTACTAACGAAAATGTGATTATTTGTTTGCGTTCTAATTTGGCACAATTATATTTTGGAGAGTAAAAATGTACACTTTAGAGCAATTTTTAAAATTTTTTTAAGGGAATTGTAATTAGTTAAAACTAATTGATTGATGATGATGTTTTCCTGCGAAAACTACAAAAAATATTATTGGACAAAAAAGATTTTTACATCATCTTAAAGTTTAAAAATTAGCCTTCCAATGATATTAATTTGAATCATACAAACCTTTCTTGCATTTTGACAATTTTTTAAATCAATACATATATACGCTTAATTTCCAACAGTAAATTATATTGTTGCACTGAAATTAAAAATATTTTCATCGTTTTATCAACTACTGAATCGCATGATTTTTTCCCATTATTGAAAGCCAAAGAATATATCTGTAGTTTACAAGACAAATAAAAAAGGGGGTTATAATGTGGCGAAAGTTAGAAGATGATATGGATATTTACGTTTTTTAGAGGGTCATGATGTCATAGGACTAGCCACCATTAGAAATGTTCCTGTATTCAATGAACAAAGCAATAACAACTGTAAAATAGCAAGATTTTAATATCCGACAATTTGACAGAATCACTTCATGAGGTTATATCTAAGAAGTTTAAATGGAATTAAATGTAAATATTCTGAACGAAACAATTGGCCGCGAAAGGCAATTAGTACTGCATAATATCAAGATTGTAAAGAGAACAATTCTGAAAAACTGAATGATATCAAATATGGTTCAAGAATGCCTTACAAAGATGTGACCAAAATTGGAACAAATGCATGGACTCTTTGAACAAAAAAGAATAAATTGCATTATAAGATTAAAATTAAGATTATAAATCACACTTAAAAATATTAATATTTTTTCCCTCTACAAATTAAAAGAAATAACTAAAATTATTTTCAAATCATTTTCATTATGCAATTTAATACAAAGTATAATTAAAATTTTTTGAGTTCTGCATTTTTAATTATTCTACAAGACAATCACAAGATTCACAACATAATTTCATATAACAGTTTTAAATTTCGTTTAGTTAACTCAATATATGATCAAGATTATTCTAGAATTTACGAAACGTTTGAGCCTATAATTTGACAGGGACTAAATGGAAATAGATATAGATTATCAATACGGTCCTAATATTTAAAGACTTAAAAAATGCATCTATATTCAAGTCAGGTACGAAGCGCCAGTTTCATTTTGAAATATATAGAGATCTATTGATCATTTTGAAGGGGGAAAAAAGAAACACCAAACCGTAGCAAGTTTAAATTGTTTAAGTAGACATTTAGAAGAATATTAGACGCAGAGATTAACTTAATTCTGGCAATGAAATTTTCTGTTATACTTGAAACTGAATTTATTCCATTTGGTACATTACTTTCTCCATGTATAACGAATCATTCCTTGTGATATTTACCTTGAAAAAGGTTAATTTTATTTGCCATGCCATTTTACTCTGTATTAAGACTCGATACTTGATAGGATCAAATAGACTTATTCACCAGAAGGAAATGTCAGAATTAACGGGTAAGCTGCTTTAATTGAATTTGTCAACCATTATGCTTATCTATTTAATTCCATGAAAAATTAGAGAGCAAGCCAATGTAAAAATTACACCACGGCCTATTGGCGATGGTAAAATGTAGATTAAATTTATAAATTAACATGATTGGGAGTTTCCACCATCTGAAATTCCAGACCCCTAAAGATCCAGATACTAAGTTAATTCGCTTCCAAAAAATGCAAATTGATGACTGAAGAATCGAATAACTTATATTAACACATCTTTAAAGCTTTATTTGGAAATAAAACGAAAGATTTTTTTCTCCCAGTATTATGTTTGAGAATGGTAAAAAAATTCAGACCTTAAAGTGTTACCGGTATTATCTCTGCGTTTTATAATTCGGTCCGAATCTTATCTATCTAGGTCGCAACCTTTTGTAATTATCGTGTTAACTCATATCCTAACTGCTGGACATACATACTTCTTCTGAACAGACTTTGCGCAAAATTTGATAGAAATTTGCAAAATAGGTGTAAAAATATACCAAATTTCAATCGTTCTAACTCAAAGCATTTTTTAGTTATCTTTGTCACAGACAAACATTTTCCAAAAATGCATTTTTCGAACTAAATCAAATCTAAAACGTGGAGATTCGTCAAAATCTCGAGTTCGAATTTTTTGGCGAATTATTTTACTTTATACTACGTATACAAGAAAGTTAAAAAAAAAACCTAAAAAATGATATTATTACGTTTTTAATAATAAAACAAATATGACAAATTGGCAGCGATCGAACATTAATATTATGCTATTTATAATTTTGAATCTCATAGTTAACACATCCTCCGATTGCACAAAACGTCTTCAGATCGAGAAGAAAAAGACAATTTTATCTTATTCCGACGATCGGGAGATTCAGGCTCATTTAATGCAGTCGGAGGAAAAGCCATCTTAAATGAAATTTATCAACTCCACTTTCTAGCAGTGGGATTCAATTTGATGTCCACCCCCTGCATCTCCTCCACAGCTGCGCTTTGTACGATTAAAAGGACCGAGGGCGGGGTTGGGGGTTGAGCTGGTAGTCTCTCATAATAGAATCAGAGAGAATCGTCTGCCTCAGCAGGAAAAAAAGAAATAAAGAACGAGCTGGGGACGATGCTATCGACACCCCTTCTTAATGAAATCATTGATGTGGTTTTCGCGCCTCCGTGGCTCCAACCACCCCCTAATAAAATGCTGCGGTCAACCCTTTGCCTTTTATGTTCTATATATGCATTAGAGGACAAGAGTTGAGTGGAAGAATGGAGTGATCAAATTGTTCGCAAACTTGAGCCGCAAATTGGTTCGTTCGACGGATAGAATTCCGTGGTGTGCCAAGAGAGGCTTATCAAATGAATCACACACCTTCAAGCCCTTTTTGATTTTTGTTTTGTTTTAACATTGAACTGATGTTCAAAGTCAAGAAGACTGAAGGGCTTTAATTTAACTCACGAGACAAAAAAAAATTAATAATTTAAATTTGAAATACGATTAGTCTTTAATTGCTTGACGTTTTAACTCTCAGTTTTGAGAAGTAGTAAAAATTTTAGTAGGAGTTGATAGAAAATCTTCAAATGGGTCACTACCATTTAAAATTTTTTAAATTTATTATAGCATGATTTTATTCGAATTACTATTTCTATATAATGCTTTAATGATGTCGCGTATTGCACTGTACGGAATTATGGAAATGCGATTTCTATACATTAAAATTAAGGGTATAAAGGAAGATATGTGTTAGAAAAATTTAATTCATTAAACATTCTATCAGTAGATTTATGCTAAATAAGCTAAATAATAAATAACAGAAATACAATTTTTAAAATATTGTCATTATATAATGATAATGCACTAAAATGACTAAAAAAATAATTACTGAAAAGTAAAAACAGTTTTCAGTAAGGGAATATTTTAATTATTCAAGGTTTCTTAGAACAAAACAAACGAAATGTCTGCTATTTGAAAAATAATTTTACGACAAATCTTTAAAAGAATAAAAATTTAATTTCCGCAGTTGAAGATAAGTCTTCAGAGGCTTCTTTAAGAAAATTTGCAAGATTCTGCAATATTGTTTTTCCTCAGGACTAGTGTAATCATTGAAAAGAGACATTTACAAGTATTGTTAATGAACTTTGAATGGATGAGAGGCCGCTGACCCCCTCCCAACCTTGACGATAAAATAGTTCTAAAAATTCCAAGAAATTCGATTCTATTTCTAATAGGTTCAAAGATCTGGAGATTCAAAAGATGGCTAGAATCTATAAAAAGTGAAGCACTCACACAAACATCAGTTCTCTCTTTGGGGTGTCATTCTTTGCCAAAGGGTGCGAAAAGTGATAGTGAGTAGTTGCAATTGCTTAATTGATGATAAGCTGTTTGTGTGTGAATTGTTGATTTCTACAAAGATTGTTTTTCTGGTTGTGTTTTACTATCTGCACTTAGTGTCTTTCCGGTGGAATAAAGCATCATCATCCATTACTGAGTTTGATGGATTTCTTGCACTGTATATTCATTGAATGGAATTTTGTAATAAAATGTTATGTCTTTATTCCAATAACAAAAAAGAAAAGTTTTTTAATTTATTCTTAATATATACAAAATTACTTGGTAAAAGGAATGTTATAAGGAAAAAACATCTTTTCAGTTAACTTCCTCATTCCTAAGATCATTTTAGTTCTAGTACATCAAAATGCTGGAATTTCTCTTTCAAACATAAGAAAAGTTCTCCAACACCCTCAAAAACAGCTATGACAGCACATGTTATAAAAAAGTGTAATACAAAAGGTCTCCGCTTAGAAAAATAACTATTAGGTGAATGCACGAACAACCTTTTAGTGTTCCTAGAAAAGCTCCTTGTCCCCCAAATCCATCTGGGCTAGCTTCTCTAACGAGCAAAGCACGCGCCACAGGTGCTTAATCAAGCACACTTAACGAAAGGGAGAGAAATTCGACAATATGTCTAGGTTAATTGGCCGGATTTCATAGCTCCGTTGAACGGTGGTTGCGGCCTTTCCGTACTGATAGAGTTAAAGGAATGAGAACCAAGTGACTATATCATATTAAGAACAACATATCAAAAAATTCAATTGCGGTTCGCTTGAAACTTATCAGATGCATAGCACAAATTTCATTTTTGAATTTAATACGCATTTTGCAAGGGAGAAATAAACGTCAAAAAACAATACAGAGCTAAGCAATATGGTAATGCACGCATGAATTTTATGGCGAAGCACGCATTTTAGTCATGTGATTTCAACGTTTTGTGAATTGATTCTAGTGACTATTACCTTACAAACTAGTGGAAATGGTCACCTCATATATAGGATTAGTAAGAAATAAGTTACCCACTTCAGAGGGCTCTAAAATTCGTTCTGTTGATCCAAATGAGATAAAATTTGATCTGCAGATTATTGAGATGATGCGCTTTACATTTATTAAATAAAAAAATATTAGTACAAAAATTCATCATTAGGTGGCGTTGTAATGTGCATAAACTCATTTAATATGATTTATAATTTTTAAATAAAAGTAAAATTAAAATTGCTTAATATGTCCTCCTTCATTTTCAACAATATGCTCTAATGGGAGAACCATACTTTCTATAGATAACCGGAGTGAGTCTGCCGGAATATTAAGAATGTGGCTCCGAATGTTGTCTTCAGATTTGGTAGAGATGATGACCTTTGACGGCAGATATTGTTCCTCAAATAACCCCAAAACCAAAAGTCGCAAGGGGTAATTTTCGGCGAGCGAGGAGGCCATGCTATTGGGAAATGACGGCTGATAACTCATGCTTCTATGAAATACTGTATTCAAAATCTCTTTACCCGACGGTTAATATGAAGTGGTGCACTATCCTACCTGAAAATAATGTCTTGAAGGCATCCACGCTGTAGAAGAGTTGGGATTACAAAATCTCTCACCACATCATGGTATCGTTGTCATGTGACGGAACAAATTTGGATTCCATTTGAGGTTATCTCTTCAAAGATATACGGTCCAATGAGAAATGTAGCTGTAAAACTACACAATATTCTCACTTTTTCAGGATGCAAGGGATGTTCCTGGATAACATGAAGGTTTTCCTCTGACCAAATTCGACAGCTATGGATATTAACTTGCCCATTGAGGCAAAAATGGGACTCATCACTCTGCAGAATGTTCCATGCCCAAATTGTGTCTACTACCATTCGAGCAAGGAACTGAAGTGCAAAAGTTTTACGGACATCTAAGTCCCCGTTCTGCAACAGGTGCACAGACTTGATTTTGTATGGATAAAAATGCAATATCTGCCGTACGATGTTTACGTACAGTTGAATACGGCATATACAGAAAAAGGGAAACAACTGACAAACTCACACTATTATGCGGAGCTGACTGCTGGCTTCAACGAGCGCGGTCGCAACATTTTTGACGCTGGAAAACGGATTTTTTTCCACCGTCTACCTGAAAGAATGCCAAATTGCCCAGTTTTTTTCAAATTTCTGTATCATCTTGCGTAGGGTACCTGGAGACATTGGACCTCTTCGTATCTGCTTCATACGACGAAATTTCTTTAAGGCTGCAACGGAGTTTTGTTGGTTGTGGTAGAACAATTTCTCCAGTAGTGCTTTTTCTTGCAACGTAGTCATGTGGAACAGAAAAGAAACTATTGTTTGGACAGAATCCGCCTTCTTTTTATCCAAAGAAAAATAGTAATAGACATGCGCTGCAACGCAAATTATGTTTCACATTTTCAGTATATGCAAATAAATGCCATTTGTTTTACAACGCCATCTATTCGTGAATTTTGTACTATTTTTTTTAACTACTAAATGTAAAGCGCATCATCTGAATAATCTGTAGCTCAAATTTTATCTTATTTGGACCAATAGAACGCATTTTAGAGCCCTCTGAAATGGGTATCTTATTTCTTGCTAACCCCGTACTTTAATATAAAACTACTCTCACTTTTCTCCGGGCATAAATTTCTGGACTTAGAGAAGACCGTGAGTGCTCAAGACCTGAGTGTTATATTTTCGGAGTCCCGCACATGAGAGTGGCATGCTTCCTAATACAGTAAAAGAAACCGAATATATTACTTCGATGACCTTTTTTCAACCGACTGACACAGAACTGTAATGATTGTTATAAGATAATATACCAAATTTCATTTATTTGGGACATTGAGTTTACATGCATACGAAATGTACTGATAGTGCTGTAGGACAGACAGCGTGTGGTTAAACCTTGTTTGCGAGTGGTAAATTCGATATAGATCTACATTTTAGGTGTTAGATAGGTTTTAGATTTCATATTTTATATTCCGTACTCTTTTAACATTTTATAGGTATTCTTTTTTAATTCCTACTATTAGCTCTCTCTCTCTCTCTCTCTCTCTCTCTATATATATATATATATATATATATATATATATATATATCTTTTTCAAATTTTCAATCGTTAATAAAATACTTTTTATTCATCCACTCAAGTTCAAACATATTTTTTTAAACTTGTAGTGGATGACACTTGATGTTAATACAGTTTTTTCAAATATTAATTAATTAATTAAATTTGGTCGACAAAGTCACCAAATCTGTCACCATGTCGCCAAACTATATTTTGCCACTTAATATTGTAATCCTGTCAAATGTATATACATATTTATATTAATTTTAATTATTTAATAAAAAGTAACTAAAATAAAATAAAATTTTTGTTGGCCTAATTAGAATTGACTTAATTTTTTTTATATATATATTACTCGTTAATTGTATTCTGACAAAAGCACAGACAGATTTCACTGCATAAATTTCACTCAAAATTTGACACGCACACGCGCGGGCGTTGATCAAAAGATTAAAACAATAGTGTTCCTGTGTCAATATTACAAATTGTCAGTACTTATTCAATTCGCCAATATTTATTAAATATTTTATCATTTCAATTTATTTAAAAAAAATTTCTGTTTACCTTTACTTTCTTATCGTCAAGGTTCAAAATTCAGACACTGGACAGTGAATATTTGATAAAACTTTAAAGAGATTTGAATTTCTACATCAAGATTTCTAAAGTAGTATGGGTGTGAATATAAATTTCAAAACATGCATGAAACCATGAATATTTCCACAATTAACATATAAACACAATAAAAATAGGTTCAAAATAATTTAGTTATCATGAGCGGCGACGTTCTGTTTTGTTCATGTTGTATCTCATTGCATGAAAACTATTGACTTGAATTTATCTGATTTTTTTTTATTAATTGGAAATTTTTTTATATAGTAGTAAATAATAAGAGACCTACGTGCACTGTTACATAAAGTATTAAATCAAAGTTGAAATATTTAAGATCGCAGAATCTTTTAGTTTAACTTCACTTATAATTAGTATTCTTTAAAATTAAAATTTATTGTCTTAAAGCTGCCAATATCAAAAGTGAATCTTTAGATTTCTCTCACGACGAAACATGCGATATTCAAGTTCTAGAATGGAAACTTTAACTAAACTTTACATGTATGGGCAAACCATGATATTAAGATTGTTTGTTCATCCGAAATCCCCAATATTAATTAATTACTATTCAAATTAGGGATGAGGATTCAAAATCCCACTAAAATGTTGAATATAAGAGTAAATTAACGGGAGTGATCTCCCAAAACTTTCTCGCATTCTCCCTAAAGAAGGTGTTATCCCAGAAAATTCCTTTCATAAAATTGGCGCACAATATTTACAAAATATTATCGTTTGGCGTGGATTTATCAATTTTACTGAATCTATCGTATCATCCTTGGCTATTAATCTCTAGCATGCAGTTAATAGTATCCGAGAATGGAGTTTATGTTTTAAACGCATTTTTTGCAACTGATTGAAACAAAAATTTAACACAAAAATACATTTGTTGTCAAAAACTCCCATACAAAATTTGATATATTAAGTCACTGAGTGTTTTAATTACTACGCTATATGTTTCTGAAAGTACAGATCGACAGATGATCAGACTCTTGTTGTATTTGGCTCAAAATTTGATAGGTGTTTGCACTATAGATGTTAAATCTGTGTTCCAAATTTTATCATAATTTCCTCTCTTCGTAGTTTATTTGTTAACTTATATACGAAAAGCCGGGCAGACAGACTTCCTCTCAACGGATTAAACTCGTTTCAAACATTATCAACGTCCTCTAACCACTTCCTCTCATTCTGTAAGATATTGAAAAATAAAATATTAATACAGCTTTTAGCTTCAAAAACTAAAACGATTTCGCCACTTTTTTTTGTCAACTTCACAATTTAGCCCCTATGAAATATAGCTAACCAATAAAAATGTTCTATCATTATTCTGAAATTCATCCTTAGTTGTACTTTTGTTCTGATAAGATATAATTCGTCAAAGTTGATTAATATGAATAAATTAATCTTATTAATACTAGCCGCCTTCTATTAATACAGTTCTATCGCCTAATTTTAATGAAAATCAAATTATTAAAACAAAAAAAGTATTTCAAATAATGACTGGATAATAGTGATTGAACATTCTGATTGGTTAGCTATGCTTGCAAAATGGCAAATTTATCTAGCGATGAAATTTGGCGAAACTGGTGCAGTTGTTAAGGTTTTTCAAGGTTTTGATCAAAGTTTCCGTCACAGAGAATGTACAAATAAATAATAAGTTTTTGAGAACTTTCTTGATAACGGGCGGTAATTAAGAACAAAGGAGCACTGATGACATACCCAGTTGTTATTAAATTTCATTTTAAATGTAAAAAAATTGTGAAATTAGTACAATGGCTTTGACTTCGGGATTGGTCCTTTGACTTTAACAATTATTTTAATTATAAAGGTTTTGAACGAACAATTGGTCTCCGAAGATGGCTAGTAAGAAATGAAAAACTTAAGAAAAACAAGTTTTTACTCTACACACATTAAAATTTCTCACGCGTGAAATAATATACTGCCCCTGAATTTGGTAATTTGCTTGCTGATTAATTTTTCTGCTTTTACATTTGGTGCCTGATAGACAAATAATTAAATTATATTTCAACTTATTGACTTTCTTTAAAAATAATCCCTAAATATGTTTATTCTTGGAAAAATAGGTAAAAGTCATATAACAAATCAATAGAAGGACCTCATTTTAAGAGCTTAAAAGTACTTAACTTTGAAATTTAGTGACTGCCTTTAAAGCGCCAAAGATTTTAACAGGGTAGTTAAAACTTATTGGGAATTAATTCCAAAAACGGATGTTCCAAAAGCGAAAAAAGTTTGAATTCTCGTAAAGAAAAAGAAAGAGAAAAAAGACGTAAATCCTGGCAAGCTGAAAAAGATCAGTAGCAAGGGATAAAATGGTCCAAAACGGAAATAATAGATATCGGTAATAAACAGAAAGAACGTTTCAGTTTTACCAGGGGCTAGCTATATATCGTTTTAAAGCCAAATAAGAACCTGCGATTCATCTTTATTTTCGAGGAAAAGGACTGGGATCTTTGTATTTTGTTTTCGGACTTTTCGATTGATTGCATGATATCAACCTTTGTCAAAGGGAGCAGTTGACACTATTTTTTGGCGGCAGACATCCAAAGTATTTCTCTTCGTGTCTTTGGTATTTTTTTTTCTTTCATTGTCACTGAAAAGATTTTTTTGAACCATTTTTTAGGTGTTTCAAATGATATAGTAAATTAAAACTATGTATCCAACATGTATTTTTGTGCATCCAACATATATAAAAAATATTGCAATAACGTGGATTTCATATTAAGCATGAATAAATATAAGTATCAAATTTAATTATGGCATGACCGAAAAATGTATGTTATGTGAAGAAGTTACAGATTTTATTTTTTGGATGTACTCTTAATGACCATCATTCTAATTGACCTTATAGACCAATGTGGAATAAAGCAACAAATTGCTCATTATTGTCAGCAATTACTGAAAGGTTCCCCATTCCCAATTCCACTCCAAGTAAAAAACAAAATTGAAATAATTTCCTATGATAATCCTTCAAAACTGCAATCTACTCCTTTATTAGAGTTAAGTTGGACCTGTACTTCATGGGCTATCTTTAATGCTTTTGCTGATTTGACGAACCGAAGATGACACTCTTCTATATCATGAGTCTTTGACGACTCGCGAATATATTTCCATTCGTCATGCCGAGTGATATTAGAACAACTCCAATAGATATGAGTAATTCATTCATTTTTCTGTTTGTTCCCAAATAAAGAACTTTGGTTAAAATACGAAGAAAAAACAATAATTAGTCCATTATGTGTTGACCATAAGAAATAAATTATTTGACTACAGGGCTTTATGAAGTAAATTTTCCTCACGTGTCGTGTATTCCTCATATGCCAAAATAATAAATAAATAAAAACCTTGTGCACCTCATCCACCTCCCGACTCTTAAGGAATTAATTGGTGAAACATCCCTTTGATAAAGCCAACATCTTGTGCATGTTACAAGCAAATCAGTCTTTGAACATTCACTTTTACATCCGGAGTTTTGGATATTAAACTGTGTAAGCTCACGAAACTAGCCGAGTGGTTAATGATTTTTTCGGAGATTTAAAAGAATTTGATACACTACCCACAGTACATAAAAATTTAAAGAAAAATCAAGCCTTTAGCCTGCAATTGAGTTTCATGATATAATGATTCAAAATTGGCTCTTCTACCTTTATTTTCTTTTTAAAAAATTTCTGAATTAAGTGAAGATTAGTGCGCACCCGAGTTTGTCGCCAATATCGGAATGCTTTTCTAGCAACCCTAATGCTGTTTTGTTTACTACTTTTTTCAATAATTGAGTTGTACATAAATTACAACTATATTATGAAAAATGTTAAATTAAAAATATTTAAAAAATATCGATTAAAGATTTTAATTTTGTTCTTTATTATAATTAAAATTTATTAAATAAAGAAAGTTTATCTTATAATTAAAAGTTATTTTCTTCTTTCTTTTCTTTAATGTGAATACGAACAGAAAATATTTATTCTTTTGCAATTTTTAATTGTCAGTATGCGCTTTAAAAAATCGTCTGCATTCTCACTTTAAAAGACAGCTGCAATGGAATTCTTCGCAGTTCTCGTAATTCTTTTGGTGTTTTAACGGTTGTTTCCCTTCATAATTTGTTATGTCGGGAATATTTCGAACCTGTAGAATGGATGAAGGGTGAGTTAAATATGCATATATGTATATATATTTTTTTACGAGTTGATGAAGTTAGGAAAGGATGTTTGTTTCAAATTTTGTATTGAGAATGGTTTGATATGGAACCGTCAGAATGGATGAAGGGTGAGTGGAATATATTTTTTACGAGTGTGATGAAGGTGGAAAAAGTATATTTGTTTGAAATTTTGTATGGAGAATGTTTCGATTGCTTATTTCTCCGTTTTTTCTTTTCTCTTGGTTATGTACTATTTCTGTTATCAACACAGTCTTTATGTTCAATGTGCTAGCGAAGCTACTAGGTTCCCTTCGGCATCTGTAGAAGGCACCGGGCAGTATGAAAAAAAACAAAACAATACTTATCAGTAAAAAGTCATAATTAGATGGCGGGAAATAGTAACCGTAACTGTTAAGCGGAAGTAATTATTTATTTTGTCCGCCTTCTTTATTGGCGACTTGGCATTGTTGGCGCACACTAAAATTCCCTTTTACCGCAATCCTAAATCCTGGCATTAGATGAAAAATTTTGTTCCCAAGATGGCGATTGCTTAGGAATATTGAAGGTTTGATATGATCTAGTTGACACTGGCGAAAAGCCGGGACCATATACTTTAGATTTTCAAAAACAAAAAAAGTATATATAATACGCACAAATCAAATAAGTGTGAAGTAAAAATACCTTCAAAGAATGTACTGGCTTTTAATTAAAGACATTTTCATTTTTAAAAAAACTTTTATTTCCATTAACATATTCTGAACTTCCCTAATTAGAACTTATAATTTCATGACAAATAATATCTATTACCTGGAATAACTATCTGTGAAATTTTCAGTTATTGCTTGTGCTACTCTCCATAATTATTTGAAGTTTTGAGCAGTCTTTAAACCAAAATAAATTTTAAGAAACAGTGGAATCTAAAGTGAGCATTTTTACTTATTCACAATTAGTTGTGGTTATCAATTTAGTCAAACGAAATTATTAGAAATTTTTGTTGTCTTCCTTTTATATTGGTTCACATCTTTGCACAATTCTTTGTTAATTTCCAACTTGTTTGTACTATTTCGCGTTACAATAGTTCTTGGTATTGCTCCGAATGGTCCTTTAAGAGTCTCTATCAAATGTGGAAGTCCAGGTGGATGATAGGCTGTTGAATCTGCAAAAAGATCCAAATCAGAGTGAGTATTTTTTATTCTGTTAAATGGGGTTTGAGATCTAGTTACAGGTCTGTGGTAGCTGACTCCTGGTTTATAAACATCATGGCATCGCCAAAGATCTCCATTTTTATTCTTGGATTGCGATCTCTTTTTCTTGTTGTTAGACATTCTTCTTGTTAAATGAATCTAAACTGAATCAATTGTAGAAACCTTTCTGATAAAAATTCTATAAATCTAAAAACTGACGATGATTTTTTTTATATTTTAAATCAGCTAGGTATCTTTGATTGAAAATTTTGAGCTATTAAAGACCTAATTAAAGTGACTTGTTAAATATCTATTTTTAAAATAATTTATGTCATGATTTCTCGAGATTCGTATTTCTAATTTTTGACTTCAGTAGTTGCCATTACCACTAAAATTTTACCACATTTTTCATTTAAGAGTTATTGAGTTTTATGTACTTCACATTTATCATCAGCTCTTTCATAGAATTTGTAAAGAATCTTATAATCAACACTAGCATTTCCTATGGGTCATGTTAAGTAAACTTTGAAAGAAGAAAGTATGTCTCTATGGATGATTTGTATAAGCAATATTCTGGCATTTATTATAAATATAAAGAAAGAACTGAGTTATTTTATCTGTAGCTATTTAATAATAGAATAATCCAAACAGACAGCTTTCAAATTGTGGTAGCACTTGGTTAAATCACACTTGATATAACAAATTATTACGGGAAAATCCAAAATCTGTCTATGGATTGTACAATGAAAAAGATAGTAGATTCAATATCAGATAATGACTCTTTTCTACTATTCTCGATTTAGAGACATCTAACCACAGACAAAAGTGCACAAAACAGCAGGACACAAACAGTAAATTGGTTATAAGAAACCGTAGTAGTACAAAACGCTCTGAGAGAATTCGAAGGAGATAAATACTCCAATGAAAAGCTTCATTCAACAATTCACTTGAGCCTCTATTTAATTGACTACTGATTTCTTTAGATTTCTCTACGGAATTTACTCCGTTTTTCGTCTTTTATAGTCTCCTGGCCAAGGTATGAAATGTTCTAGAATAAACGTCCAAATTCAGATTCTAATGAAGCTATCATCAAATTTTACAAATATTCTGGGCCTTTCATTTCTGACACTAAAATCACCAAATGGAAGCCAAGGTTGGAGATCATTGACTCGGCATCTATTTAGCGATCATTATTTTATTTGTACAACTATCTTTCTTACTTGAAGACTTCTTGCATAGGGTAGCAATATAATACCTAGCAAAACCCATATTACGGATTCGTGTTAAAAGGGAAATATGGCTGGTCCCGTTAATCAAAGATATCTAGGCGGAATTAGAAGAATAATTAATAGAGGTAGAATCTTGGCAGTTTCATTATATAGAAGACTTCCAGAAAAAACTGGCCCTCATTTGTATTTTATTTGGAGGATAACTTTCAGCAGCCATACAGATCGCGATGAGTAATTCATCGCTTACGTTGAATTGCGCCGGATAAAATTACAACTAAGGAGCAATAGCCTTCCTCTTTCCATTTTTTATCCTCAGTCATGCTATGCTTTATTTATTTACATCTGTAAGTTGACGAAATAATACAAGTTGACGGAAAACTGAAAAAAAAACTGAAAGAATAGTTAGTGAAACCTAACAGATTTTTATTTCTGGAGATTTACAAAAAAAGTTAATTAATATTCCAAAATTTGCATTTTTGCTATTTCTGTGAAATATATTAATTTATATTTCAAATTTCTCTAAAAGTTGCTTTATTTGAATATCATTTCAATTTACCGGAATGGTTTGAGGAATTTGCTTGAAAATTGATTTTATTTCTTATATGAGTTTCAGCCAATAGAGACAATTTTCACTGAAATATTAATGAACCAATACTGCACAAAGCAATAAAAGCGAACGAAAATTTGTCAATATAATATGAAGACAATTTTTGGTAAGGCGAATAGATCTATGGGAAAAATCGGAATTCTTTTAACATCCTGTTTAAGTGAAAAATCGATTTAACGATGTTTTTCTTGTCTGTTTTGTGTGCGAATTATAAAAGAGGATGTTTAATATCTTTAGTCATTATTGTTTGTTATTTTGAATTTTATGGTTGTGTCTCTATACAGAGAAATTATTTGCTCTTTTACATCGGATTGCCCTTTGTGTAAATTTAAACATTTTCATGTCAAATATTCTCGATTACAAAATTTTCTTTTATTATCAGTATGTTTTCCCCTTACATATTGACAATAATATTGATTTAACAGTTTTAAAATTAATTTGTACTTATCTTTTCATAATGTAAATAAATTATATAGAATTTATTGAATTTGAAAAAAAAGGAAACATAAATTTTAACACTTATTCTAAATGTATTAATTAGATAACTGTATTTGAGGATCAATTTATTCGACAAGATGAATGGGTGCTGAATATTTTAATTAAATATTTTGTACGGTGGTGCTTTCTAATCAAATAAATTTTAAAGCTTCATACTATCCTAGATCCTATTTTCACAAGCCTTACATCATTCTTTTCATTGTGGTATCGATGATTTCCCTACTTTTTTGTATTTAATTGTAAACATAATTACCTTAAACTCTATTTGTAAACAAGAAAATGTTTCAAAAATTGTATGTGCATATCTTATAGTGAAGTCTACTCAATGTAGAAAAACTATCCGAATTTTAATAAATAAAAACTCTTGCACACACACACACACACAAAATGGCAATCTAAAAAACATATCAACTATCAACAATGGAAAAAAAATATTAAAATAAATAGTGGCAATAACGAAAATGATTAATTTCCACTTCAATAAAGCATATACAAAATTATTTTTACAAATCAATCAAAAAGAGAAAAATTTTTCTATGGCCATAAAAAAATTGGTACATAGAACAAATATATTTTTTTGAAATTTAAGATCATGTACAATTTATTTTTGTTTTATAATGCATTTTGAAGTATCGCATAAAAACACTAAGATTACCATTAATTATTTAAAATTCTAATTAAAATTTCAAAACGTTTTCAATAAGACGTACACTTTCACCTTACATCATACACATGTATCGAATTTGCTAAGTCTAGATCAAATGGTTTGACCTATAGTGTACTAACATATACAGACATTCATCTTTATTATTAGCAAATATTTTTTAATTTTTTTGTACTTTATAAACGAATTAATATAAGAAGTTCTTAAGTTGATTTCGTCAATAGAGCATCTAATTTTGAACAGTTTGAAACAGTTTTTCTAAATATATAAATGTTACCAGTTTCGTACTAGTGATATTTGATCTACCGATTTTCCAAATAAATTTATTTTTATCTTTTCATAAAATGATAACTTTTAAAATTATTTTAACTGGAAATCATCAAACTTACGAAAAAATCATCTGTATAGTATACTTTAATCAATCATTAGTGTAAAATCACTGCGTAAAAAAGAAATAATATCTCAGACCTACTTTAATAGAAAATTATTTATTAAAGAGCAGCAACTGTTAAATCCCAGAGCTTTCTCTGCTTTTACGGAAAAACGATTCAGGCGAGAAAAGTCCACAAAAGAAATGGATTATAGAGCAAAAGCAATTGTCAAGAGAACACGATAATCCATTGAAAAATGACCACCCTCTAATGAGTGCCGGGACAAACTGAAAGATGTTTTTTTTTTTCTTCCCTCTAGCCACAAAACTGCAGCAGAAAAGAGAGGAGATACTATTGCGAACCACAAGGCATTATGAGGTTGGGGTTGCGGGAGAAATGGATGATTTAGGCCTGGACCAGAAGAGGAGAGAAGGAGGAAGTGGGGGTAGCAGAATAGATCTGAAATTTGAGGGGAAGGGAAGAACTGAGTGGTGTCTGATATAGTAATGGAAACAGCAATAGTAATGAAAGTGGATGAAACACTTTTTTCCCACTCTCTTTCGTGAAAATAAACAACTTTTCTATAGGTCATTACTTGAGGTGCTGCTTCTGCTATAAATAAATTATGAGCGTTTTGAATGTGTTTAATAATTTACTTTCTGGTTTGTTAAATTTGTCGAATTGATTGTTTAAACTAAAAAAATATTTGTCAACTTTTTTCAGCAAAAATGTGCTGTTTTGTTTCATTTTTTACTGTACTCTATGTTTATTATTGATTTGCTTTTGTTATTAGGTCTGAAATTTTTAAAAACGATAAAATTCATTATATTTGTTTTTATTGTGTTGATTATAGCTCTAATATCACTTGATTATCTAATTTAATCAAGTTCAGGTATTTATAATTAATTATAAAATAGAAATCTTTAGATTGTCAGATAGATCTTGCAAAAAATTAAGTAGATGTAATTAGTTCAAATATAATATTTTAACGATTTTTTTAATATTGCTTCCCTGCACAGTAAGTCTGCTGGTATGGAAGACAGTTTTACAGATATGGTGTGGATAGTCAAGTCCAAGCGAATATTTCAGCGAAATCTCTTCAGCGAGTTATGTGTGAACACTTTGTGCAGATACAATTATTTAATAGCGATTTTTAGTTTACGTTCTATTGTTTATCGCAAGTACTGTTTCGAGTACACTTTGTCTGCGTTTTGCTATTTGTGTACTACTTTTCTATCTATCCTTTATTAAGCCTGTTGAACTTTTTCACTGCACAGCTCACTGGAGGGATTTGAATTTTTCTCAGATAGATTGTATTATATATAAGCTATCTGGGAAAAATTCAAACCCTTCCATATTATATTATATATATATAACTGCTGATTAAGTAATTAAATCGATCAAAAAATTCAAATCTTATTAAAAGTGAATCTTACTATCATAAATGAAATCCCACTAATCCAGACGTTCAATCTGCAAAAGATACTGCAATGAAAAAGTAAAGAAAATTTTTAACCATTCAATAAATATTAAAACTGCAGTAAAACAAAGCATCTAGATTCGAATTTACAAACTTTATATCGAGTTGTAGTTTATATCTGACCTGCTTTTAACGTTAATATAATTTAAGTCTAGTTGATTTAATTTGGTTGTGTTAACGTCCAGAGTTCTTGTAACAAAAGACCTATATTCAGAAGAGCCTCGTTATTGTGAAAGTGATTAGACGTTGGGACGGCAGATAATTTATCCATATTTCATTCTGTTCAAAATTTTGCACGGCATCAGCGGGAGGAAATTTGATCGTTTGACGTGAGATTAACCTTTAGAGTTCTATATATGACATATAGTGTTTAAAGTGTATTTAGTGAAATCGGGCTTCGAACCAGGAATCCTCCCATCTCAAAACCCAAAAATATTATGAAAAATTTGTATTCTGACATATATGAACTTACGAAAACATTTTTTGTTAAGTCACTGATTATTATTTTGCTGAAAAAAGCATGCTATATTTTTATTTTGAATCCAACAGTGCTCGAAGTCACATTGGAGCCAAACTCCCTATTTGATGAATCATGACTTTTCATAAACCACATGCATTTGTATAAGTCGTGATATATCTTGGTTGTCAAATTCGTAACACGGCTTAGTTGCTATATTCTTGGAAAATAAAATAAGTATTTGAAAATATAAAGAAAAAGAGGGTTTTTTTAAAATCATTATCTGCTATTGAAGACATCATTGCCTTACTATAATTGATGGTTAAATTAAATGTAAAAAATGAAAAGAAGCAAAGAAAATTAGCAAGGTGACTTTTCGAACCATCCTTTGGAAGTAGCACTCGACAAAATCTCCTGCATCACTTTGTTTACCGCGCAGTAGGTGTGAATTCATTCCGAATTCCTCTTGTAGAGAGGGGGTGTTCTCCATGTCCCGGAAGCGGAGTCACCCCTGTCCGCTTAGAGTGCGGGAAAGCATGTAATTCCAAAACCACAGCTAACTGACGATCAGGTCGGAGCCTATCAGATCTGAAGAGGATTAGGGGGAGATTTCGGATCGACTTTTAAACACAGTGACTTGCGTCCCAGGATCATCTTCCCACCATCCTTTACCGCCCTGCCTTCCTAAACGTTTGCTTAAAAGGGGGTCGTTTACTAATTGTATTTTGATTTCAAAATGTAGTCACAGTAAGTGCTGGTGAAATTTCAAATTTCTAATCAATACAAGGGGAAATCAATACAAGGAAAGGGACGTTCATAATAATGCCAGACAAATTTAATAAATGCCGCTATAGTGACGATGATAAATTGTTTAAAGTTTAAATTATCCTTTGGCAGCGTTTTATTCTTCATGAGCTCATTTAATTATTCGTTAGTAGTCTATTGAGCTTAAAGTATCCAGTACAACTGCATAAAGAATAATTATTAAACGTTTAACAAATACCAATGACTCTTCAAATTTTACACAGATTGGATCAAGTTCGATTCACGATTCACATTTTTTAAAATTTTGATAGTTTCTAGTGATTAGTTCGTAAATGTTTATCGCTTGGAAATGCTTGTTATGCAAAATTAAAAATATTCAGCCATTTATTGAAATTGCAGTTATTGCTATGCTCTTTATCTCTAAATTGTGAATAATAATAATAATTAAAGAAACAAAAGCCTGCAATCCAATAATATATATTTAAATTTTCTCGTGAAGAAATTAGACTTCTAATGGAAACAAGTACTATATACATGGGATACTTTGGTAGTGACCGTAATACTTAGATAAATGAATGCCAAAAAAATATGAATGTGTGTATGTATTATCATATGCAAATGGCAACGTTTGTTTTAATAATACAAATAAATCTGGCTTGCTTTTATATAATCATGCATATGTTTAATAAAAGTGCTTATGTTTAGTGCCTTATTTTATACAGATTCACAATTCTAGTGTATTATCATGTTATCATGTGATAAATTTCCCCCATCTTGCTTGATGCTTTTCTGAGATATCAATTTTAGCTGAATAGCGAAAAGGCGTTAAGGCAATACTTAAAAGTAAACAAATATAATTACGTCTAAAATATCGCCATATGCTACGTGCATCCTGTCTGATTTCAACATTTTTGTGAAAAAATGTTCTTTTAAAAATTTTGTCTATGATGGTTTTTGCATATTTATTGTGTTCAATTCATATTTTTTGCGAGTTTTATATTCACATTAGAAGCTTGAATCGGTTGCGAGATTCAAGAAGGAAATGATGCACAAAAGAATTAAATAATAGTATGCTGCAACGAATAAAAGTTTTCGTGGCAATTTATTGGAACACATTTTCAACAATAATCATTGTGTTGAACAGTTGTTATTGCAGTTTAGTCAAAAAATTAGAATGTAGAATTAATCATATAATTGGAGATCTGCTGGATCCTTTTTAAAAAGAGATCATTAAAATGAATAATTTATCCATCTGCTGTGGTGGTTCTAGTTCTAAATATACAATACAGAAAAACAAATTATTCTATAGATAATTAAATAACCACATGATCATTATTTGAACATAATAAATTCGAACTCATTTTATTTTTCCTGAAAATAAATGTTCACTCACTGGTTCATTTATTTCTGATTTGGATTTTTTTCATTAATATTAAACATTTGCTTGGTAAATTGGAAGGCAGAAGTAGATTCCTTATCATCTAAGTCATTGTTTTCAATTTCATTTCAATCCTTAGACAAATATGAAATATTACATACTGAAGCAATCCTAGATAATGATTTTATAACTATCGCTTATTCTGTATTTATTCAAAATGAATGATTTTAAGTTAATAAATATTATAAAAATAGTCTTTCACGAAGTTTATATTATTGAAAAGCTTACAGTAATATAAATTTTAATATAAACCAGTGGGAGTGATCCCCCCAGATGTTTTTGCACATACTCTCTAATAAAGGTGTTGTTCCCCACCCTTACAAAAAACTGCGGACCTTGGGGAAGACAGAGAACGCCTTCCATGGTATTGGCATTCAATAATTACGAAATATTAACCTTTAGCGTGAATTTAGAATTTTCACTGAATCTTATCTATGATTCTTGGCGCATTATTTGGCGATTAATCACTGGTATGTAGTTAATAATATCCAAATTGAAACCAAAATGTGATATAAAACTACAATTATAATAACAAAATCACATACCAAATTCGATATATTTAAGTCAATGCGTTTTAGAGTTATCATATTTTTGAAAGTACATCCCAACAGAAGGTCAACTTCTTGTTAGATTTGGCTTAAAATTTGACAGGTGTCTACATTATAGATGTTAAATTTGTGTACCGAATTTTATCCGTCTAGCTCTCTAATTCTAATATTAATATTCAAACTAATATTAATAGTTGGGCACACAGAATTTTTCTAAATGGATTTTGTCCAACATTTGACAGAAATATACAAATTTGGTGTACTGACCACATATCGAATTTCATTCGTCTTGCTCAAAGCGTTTTTGAGTTAGCTTTGACACAGGCAGACAAACAGACCGGTGTAATGCCGAAACTCTGTTTTTTGGACTCAGAGATATATGAAATGTAGAGATACGTCAAAATCTCGAGGAATTTTTTGACGATAACATTATTTTTTTTGTACTTCATATACGAGAAAATAAGAAGCAAAATGTTCGAGGAAATAGCTAAAGGATTTAATAAATCAACAAGAAGTGAAAGTATATAGTCTGCACTTTAAACATATTTGAAGAAATTAATTATTATTTGCAATTATGCAGAAACTGACGGGTTATGATATTAATTTAAATTCTCCTTTATCCCCCCTCTAAATAGATGTCGCATTAATTAAAATAATTTTAAAAAATTACTTCAGTTAACTCTTGCTAACAAAATAACTCGAGCAAGGCAATATACTCACCAAGGATCACACGATCGATTCAGTAAAAAAGCTAAATTCACGCCAGACATTCGTATTTCGTAATTATTGTACGGCAATGCCGAGCATGATGTTCTCACATACTCTCTAGTAAAGTGTTACTAGAGAGTATGTGAGAAGGTTTTGGGGAGATGACTTTTGCTAGTTCTTTTCTTATTTAATTTATATGCCTTCATATGCATGAAATCAGTGATGAATACTTTCAGACTGCAACTGCACAATTATTTTATGTGATAATTTTTGATCGATATATAGAACTCTCATTCTGAATTTAAAAAAGTCTTTCGATTGAAAATTCGAAATTCCAGCAAAAATTTTCATATATAGAAATTCCAAGTATAGGAATTCCATTTTAATTTAATTTTGTGTCTTGAATAACAGATCTTATTTGGAAAGAATTTACTGAGGATTGTAATCAGCAAGCACACAGAATCTACAACGATTCTTGATATCTAAAAGTAACTCGTTTTATTTTGTCTAGGCGGCTTGTCCCCTGATTTTTTTTCTTTTCCCTCCACCACCCACTTAAGAAGGGGGCTCGCAGTGCGACAGCTAATCAAGACAGATGACGGGCTTGGCGTTCTTTTTCATACATCATTTCTTTATTTTTCGGCGAGCGCCAAATGATAATTATGCGTAATAAGGGTCGCCTCCGATTCCATATTTGGCGCTATCTATCATTTATTTAGGAATAGATTCGGACGTATATTTCACGTAGAAAATATTCCTTTTTTTTTACACGTTCTCTTCTATCTCTTCTTCGGAAAGAAGTTATAATGTCTTTTTTTATTAGCATTTCGCTCGGCAATCTCAGTAATGGTTTCGCTTGATATTCTATCTATTTTTCGTTGCCGAATTTGACTCGATGAGTTCGTTTCTTTTTTTAGCTGAGAAGAAGTGTTGTTTGCACCTCCAGGGAACGAAAAGTTTAAAAGGCGTTAATTTGTTGCAAAACCTCATCATTCATTTCGTCATTAAAATAATTAATATACCATTAACTTTTTTGTGTCGATGTAGTTCCTATTCAAAGATATGGGGTAGATTTTTTAAAAAGTAAAAACTCACACGATATCATGGGGTATATATGTAGTTCATATTTAAGAGTAATTTATTGTTTTCAATAGAAGTTTCGGCATTTACAAGAGTTTTTGTGTTCGGAACTTGAAATAAATTATATAATAATATTTTCTGTCCACCAGTGACTAGTGAGTTTAGGTAAAATATAAACCAAAGGAAGATGGCTATAGCTTCTATGGTTTAATTGTATTATCCAACGAAGGGGGAGGGGTCTCTCACAAAATTTCTCTCAAACTCCCTAATAAACTTGTCAAGCCAGAAAACGTCTTACATGGCATTGGCGTACAAAAGTTACGAAATATTAATTTTTGGCGTGAATTAAGCATTTTTACTTAATTTATCGCGTCATCCTGTCATTTTGCGATTAATCCCTAGCATAATAATATCCAAAAGTCGAATTTGTATTTTAGACACGTTTTGCTAACCGATTGAGACAAAGATTTGTGAAAAAACGTAACTTGTAGTGCCGAACTCCGATACCAAATTTGATATATTTAAATAACTGCGTATTTGAGTTATCACTATTACATGTTTCTGAAAGCACAGACCAACAAACAGGCAACCCTTATTTGGATTTGGCTAAAACTTTTGGCAGATATCTACATTATAGATGTTAAAGCTGTGTACCGAATTTTATCTAGCTAGCTCTCTTCGTTTTGTAATTCTAGTGTTCACTTATACTCGCACAGCCGGATTATCTCTGAACAGATTTTATTCAAAATTTCATAGAAATCTGCAAATTTGGATTAAAGATGGAATTCCAAATTTCATCCATCTAGCTCAAAGCGTTTTTGAATTGTCTTTGTCACAGACAGACAGAAAAATGGACAATTTCTAAAAATGTGTTATTCTAACTCAGGGAGATCTAAAACGTGGATATTCTTCAAAATCTCGAGTAAGAATTTTCTGACGATTATTACACTTTCTCTATACAATGTATACGAGATAGTAAAAAGCAGCAGGTAGCTGTACATTATTTTATCAAATTACCTTTATAGCTAGAATGGATGTTAAAAATATCTGAGGGTTTTTTTTCAAAAGAAATTTCAAATGAGTGCTAGTTTTCCCTGAAAGTCTTTCAGGAAGGCAATCTACCTCTTAAATTGTGGATAAATCAATTTTCTGGGATCATGTAATATCTAAGTGCCTTAATATTTTCTCTTTATTATGGATTCTTTGTTTAATGGATTTGATAGAATATGTTAGATCGATGATGATTAAAATCATTCTTCTACTTCATAAAGTTTTCCTTGATTTTTTTTAAAGGATGAACTTTCATATTAAAAAGCATTCTTTAACACAAGGACAATTTTATAGGTGTTTGTGAAATGAAAATAAACTTTCATTTTTGATGAAATTTTGAGAAATTTATCTGGGCTTCTTTAAATCTGGATCTTTGCCTCTAAAAAATCTCATATAAAAGTACTGAAGTCACGAAAGCTCTAACAGAGCTTTCAGCTCTTTCAGGTTCCTCTGCATTTGTAATCAAAATAATTAAGAAATAATAAGAAAACAAAAGGTTGTCCTACAATTTTAAATGACCATTTTATTAATAAATTAGTAAGTTAAAATTTTCTGTCAACCATTATCAAATTACGTTTTCAATTTCTTATTTAATTTCAATCTTAAGATTAAGAAAAAATGCTTCAAAAGTCTTACACTAAAGATAAAGTTGTTCTAATATCATTTTTATTTAATTCATGTACTAAGATGCATGCATTTTTTAATAATAAAAATTATATTAATATTAACAACTAAAAAATATGATAATCTGAGAGTTGTTGAAATTTTAAATAAAAGTAATTGAATAAATTGAAGTAAGAATTTTAATTTAATTCATTAATTTTACATATTTAAGCTTTTCTTTACTTAAAAGAAAACATAATTAAATGATTAATTAAGGAAAATTTCTTTTAAATGAATCCATTTCCCCTTTTTTTAAAAAAAATATTTTTAAAAAATCCGCACTGGAAATATTTTAACAAAGATCTATTCAAATCCATAAACTTATCATTTTAATCCTGCATATTACGCTTCTTAATTTTTCAACTATGGTTGTGTAAATTTACACAAAACAATTATCGCCACCAGAAAAAAAGTCAAAATTATAATTTTAATTAAAATTTTAAAATTAATTGACTCTAGAAATTATTTTTAATTAGTTTTTTCATTTAAAATCTTTTGCGGTTGAAGTCAAAAGTATAATAATTTATAAAAGTATAAATAATTTATTGTATTCAATTATTATTAAATTACACAGAATTAATTCATAAAAGACTTAAAAATAATAGTTGCAAAGATACATAAAGGCACAGTGTAGGTCTTTGTAAAGATACATAAAG
>JAPMOR010105881.1:1805239-1874566 GCA_026543865.1 Argiope aurantia | reverse complement strand
AAAGATACATAAAGGCACAGTGTAGGTCTTTGTAAAGATACATAAAGGCACAGTGTAGGCCTTTGTAAAGATACATAAAGGCACAATACCCAATACAAATTTTTTAAATGCGGAATTTTTATTATATATATATATAAGTGTAATATAAGAATATGAAGTGAAAATAAATTCGCAAACAAGATAATTCCCATATATGAGGGCTGAGAAAATAATTTCTTTTTCAATAATTTTTTGTAAATATTTCATAATTAGTTAAATAATTTTTCACAGAATTAATTACTTTGCTATTTTTATATAAATTTATTTTTTAAATGAAGGAACCTTTAAAAGTAAAGAAGACTTTTAAGACTTTTTAATCTTTGGTGCATTTAGCAAAATAAAGATTCGAAAGCTCTAAAGAAATTTCGAATGGTATCCTTTAGTTACGCTTCATTTCCTTTTAATCTTTCGTACATTCATTTTTAATTTCTTGAAGAAAACAGTTTATATTTACCTTTATTTTTATAAATCATAAACATCATAAACATTTTTTTATATTTTTATTTCCACTTACATGATGTAATGTATAGAAAAAATATTATAATCGTCAAAAAATTCAGATTTGCGATTTTGACACCCCTGACACGAGTCCTGAGTCCGAAAAACATATTTTCGGAATTACAACTGTTTGTCAGTGAATACAACTCAAAAACGCTTTCAGCTAAACGGATTGAATTCGGAATGCGGTTTTTACAGCAAATTTATAGATTCCTATAAGGATTTATATATGAATATAAATAAATTTATAGATTTCTATATGGATTTCTTTTGAAAGGAATCCATATTAAAGAGGTTTGTCTGTCAATCCCAGTACAAGTTAACTGTTTATTTCAAAACGGAAAGAGCTGATGAATCAAATTTACTGTACCTTATTAACATCTAAAGTATAATGTCAAAAAAAGTATCAAATCAGAATCAGTTAATATGTACATTTTCATGCGTGTACACAGAATAACTCAAATTTAAATTAAGATTAATGAAATTTGGTATGTGATTTGATAATTATAGTTCTGTATTAATTTTTTGTTTTGTTTCCAAATAGCATATTCATAGTTTTTTTTCGAACATTCTTTACACAAAACCCTCATGTGCTAGATTCTGGAAATTAAAATTTATGCTCAATTGTTATTTGCGGTCTCTTTCAAAGTCCACCTGTTCTTATTCGGGGAGTATTACATATATCAGAAGATAAGTAAGAAAATTTCCGAAAGATCATTTCTACAGGTTTTAACTCTGTCTACACTGAAAGGTACAAACGCCCGTTCAACAAAAATATGGCCGTCCGAGAAGCCTAGATGTCATTGTGTAACACCTTCCCCTTCGTTATGTGTGATTGATTGAATATCCAATGCGCGTGCTTTGCTCCTTAGAAAGGCTCGGCGGGATGAGTTTGGAAGACAGGCAAGTTTCCGAAGAACTCTCAAAAGAGGTTTTAGCGTACATTAGTTTAATAGCCATTAATTGGTTGGAGTTATCTTTCGTATATCAGCACCTTAAAAGCAAGAGCTGTCATTACTATTTTTAGCCTGTTAGAGAAATTTTTCTTAATTTTGAAAGTATGTCCTAGTATTCTGAGATATCTTATTTAAGAGATGAGTGGGTTAAACAACTTTTTCAAGCTGTAGCAAAGACCAGTTTAAAGGCTCATCCGTATAAATTCTGGAAACTGATCATTAATACTTTATCAGTATGGGATTGAAAATGCATTCTTATAAATTATGCTCGGAAATTTATGCTATAATATACTTATTATAATAGAGATTTGCTGATAAAACACTTATAACAGTTTCTTAGCATTCCCTTTCGACGTGAATAAGCCTTTTTAGACTATTAATTATAATCACTATAGGCAAGTAATCGAAACATTTTATGAAGAAAAAAAATCATCGAGATAAATTTGCGTTTTCACTTTATCTCGATTCTAATATTTGTACAAATAACATTGTCACGCGTTGCAAAATGGTAAGAAATTGATCAATCAATGAAAATATTTTTTCTAACACTCTTACTACAAAAAAATATTGAATTTTGAATTCATTTTCTCTTTTCCTATTCCCAAATTTTGAATGACAATGATTTTTACTTCTGTATATAAGGAGAAGGTCGTAATCGTCTAGAAAATCGACCTCAAGATTTGGATGAATCTCAATGTTTGAGACCTCCCTGAATTTAAATAACATAATTTTCGAATTAATTCTGTCTATCAAAACGATAATCAAATACATTAATTCAGCTAAAAACTCGGGATTTGGTTTGTTTGTCTATCATCTAATTTGTTGACTTTTGTCAAATTCTGTCGAAATCCGACAAGACAGAGTCTATCTTTCTGCCTGTCCACGCATATGTGAATATTACAATTTAAAAACGCAGAAAGCTAGATAGACGAAATTCGGCATGTAGTTTTGATATAAGAAATATAGACGTCTGTTAAATTTTGGGCCTACACATTGAAAGAGTAACCATCTGTAACTAACAGGCTGATGAATTGAGTAGAATAGATGGATAATTCTTTAAAAAAATTTAATGAAAGTTTTTCGGAGATGCATTGAGTTCTAGAAAGTTATACAGAAAAAAATAGATAAATGTTCATCTAAAAGGAAACTCCCGGAATGAAATCATACATAAGCTTTTTAAAATGTTTTCATAACATAACAGTACTGCATTAACTTGATAATGCTTTGCTCATCTTCAGACTATAAAATATGTAAAAAAATGTATTTATTACAAGCTTAATACTTGAGCGAAAGTTTTAAACTTTTTCCACATTTCTGTTCTATAAGTACTTCCCTATGCCCTCTGTAAGCAAATATTTTTATTAAGCTCTAATGTGTTCAAAAATGAAAATAATAATCATAAAAGTACATACTGACAGCTGAAGGATAAAAAAATATTTTTCATCTATTAGAACTTTAATTATATGCCTATAATTTTATAAAATGCTTAAATTTCTACAAAAAAAAACTTCTTTTTTTATTTATAAGTTTTATAACATTTTTCATATCATGACTACTTCTCGATTATTTTTCATCACTAATATTAACCTTCACTTTAAGAATCTGACAGACGCTGAAATATGAGACATATGAGAGCATAACGTTTTTTTTTTTTTTTTCGAACTGACCCCATGAGACTTAAAAAAATTATGTTCTCGCATGATAACTTGAAATTTGTGATAGCAGATTTCAATTCTTAAAAAAATATTTTTATTTTATTTTATTAGTTTTATTCAATCTTTTAATCTTTACTCCACGTGCATTTAAACAATTTCAAACTATGGAAAGAAAGATTTCAATTTTTTTCTCTTTTTTTTATCTTTTACCATATGTTCATTGCGTCAGAATTTTTCTTAGCCTACAGCTACATGAATAATGATAAAAAAAAAGTTAATTACAGTACATTAATTTTAACTGCACTTGAGAATGTATAGTACCAAACTGACCTCTTATTTTTATTGATCTCCACTGTAGTTTGAAGAGGTGAAAAAAAAATGAGCCGATAAGATGTCAGGGTTGATATCACCTCTCACAAATTGGTCACTCAGCGGACAATGGCCGAAGGTCCTTTACTCACCCACCTCAAGAGATTTGCGATAAGAACTCTAGGTGACAAGATGCAATGTTGCTAGCTTTCTTGCGGTCATTAACACTATAAAAACAAGTTTCTCTGTGAGGATAACCAACATAAATTTGGTAAAAAATTTGAAGGAATTTGAAAAATAAAGATATGTAGTCGGATTAGAATCCGTCTGCAACATTTTTTTACTTACAAAATCAATTAAGATATTTTATAAAAGGTTAACGCTGCATTAAGAGTTACGTCATTAATTTTTCTTCTTCGCTTTTTTTTAATGCAGAGACTTTAACACTCTAATAATCGCATAGTTTGTATAAAATTTGTTAACAAATATAATTTTTTTATTGATTTCTCTTAAATTTTTTATGAAATGTTGTATCTTCAAGCAAAAATAATACCCTCTTCTTTAAAAAATCTTAAAGAGATGAAATTTTTCTTAATTTATCTTCCAATGCCTTATATAGCGGTTTCATTGTTTTTGAAAACTAATCAGAAAAGTTTCAATGCAAACATTTAAAAGAACGTCTGGAAGTGAAGATTAGGAATACCGTGAGTCATAAATAATTTCTGGTATTGTTTTCAAACAATGAAATTTTTATGAAACGTAAATTTTAATAAGAGCTATAATATTTTATTTTCAAAAATTAAATATCTCGATCTAAACTGAAGAAATATTAACTTCTGGTTTCGATTTCACTTTTGAGTAATATTTTCAGTATATTTAGCAATTCCATTCCCTTTATTCTCTTGCTGCTCAAGATCAGTAGTCACAGAATTCATTAACAAAACGTTAAAATAGAAAAAGGGTTCTGATTTACCAAATACTCTCATATAATAAAAGATTATCTGGTATCCAAAAAGGATTTGTACTAATAAAGATTATGGATAAGATCAAATTTGAATTTTATTTATTTTTCATCAAAAAAATGTTAGCAATGTGTTGGATTTGTCTTTCCATAAAAGAGTCGAACATGATTATTAAGTTGTATTTCAGTACAATATTAAAGGTATTCTAGAAAATTTTCGATTGAAAGAAAAATTTGGCTAGAAAACAAATGGTAGTCCGAATATTTGTCTTATTTTCATACTATTCGGTAACAGGAACGACGCATGTAAAAAATATATGTAAAACAAAACGATATCTATATATCGTTTGCATTTATCATTTCTGAAATTTGTAATTCCTTAAGATTTTTCCATACATTATAAAATACCATAGGGTAACTTTTTAAATTAAAAAAAATATTCTTAGAGGTAGCTGTCATTAAAGGTAACACAATGTTGTTTATTATTGCACACATTCATACGTTACCTTAAAAATTAAAAAAATCTACTATACCTATTCACTACATGATTTATCTAACCTTCGAACAGAATACTGCTGAAAAAATAAGGAACTTAAGAATTACGATATTTTGAACTTGATAATGACAACAAGCAACAAATAAATTTTTATAAGTAAAAGCTGCTATATTTTACAAAACCAGGAATCTTTGTATATCTATATCTCTTGAAATGAGATATTTATGTTTTTTGCATTAAAAGTTGATGAACTGGATTGATCGGATTCTGCAGGGAGATTATAATTAAAGTTGAGCTTTCAAAAGGCTGTAAAAACAGAATCATAAAATGACCTGATATATAATATAAAAATGCATGAAGCAATGGAAATTTTTTTTCGGAAGAAAAAAAATTATTCAAAAGTTGTTTGAGAGATTGCGTTGATCTCATCATAAAATGTTAAAAAACAATTATTTAAAAAAAATTATTAGTTTTAAGATGCTAATTAAAAACATGACGCTCAACGCACATTACAATTGTGATAAAAAGGTGGGAAGCATGCAGTTCCTGTTTCCCCCTGTCTGAGATGATAATCATGAGTCTATTTTTGAAGAATCAGGCTTTACTTTGCAAGAGCGGTAACTGTGTAGCAATTGCACTGAGAAAATTCCTCACATTAGAAGGTTTAAGAAGTGGGTCTGGGCCAATGATTTCATTTGTTCTGAAAAAAAAAACGATTGATGAATTCGAAGAGACGAAGATTAGCGTGAAATGTAGTAATGAGAAGAAAGTAATCGCTTTAATGTCGGTCGACGATGAGGCTACAGTATATCATCACGCAATGCTTTGAGAATGCCCAGTGCACGTGGAATTTCCCGAAATTTAGATATGTCTGGCGGGACGATTCGTATAATTTTTTGAAATATTCTGTACTGCTGTTCATTCGAAATTAAACACGTTCAAGAATTGCTTCCGATTGACTGCCCAAAACAAGAAGCTTTCACCCTGCGATTTTTTTCTCGAATGAAATGACAATGTATGGTCATAGAACAATGTATGCCAAGTCGACTTTTATCTCCAAGTTTCGTCAATATTCAACATTGAGGAATGCGAATCAGAGAGAATCAGTTCAAAATGCAAGCATTGCCTTTTCATTCTGAAAGTCCTGTGTAGTGTGGATTTGCGGCAGCATTTATTGTTGATCCTTTCTTTTTCGAGGAAATCGGTCTTTCGAGTATTATAATCTATACAATAAATGGGACATGTTATGAATCTCTTTAGCGCAACCATCTAATTCCAGCGCTGCAAAAGGGCGATTATATGGATAGCTTTAATTTTTATGCAAGATGGAGATCCTCTGTTTATTGTAACACTGTTGAACTCGAATTTCGGTAATGAGAACATTATCAAGAGTGATTTTCAAACAACCTGATTCCTGCAACTTCTGACTGTAAAGTTACCTGAATGATGTTGTGACGGGGATTCGATTAGAAGAATTGAAAACTCGCATGATGCAACACATTCGCAACATCACCATTGAAAATATTCCGTTCTGTTGTAGAGGGAACATGTGGATTTGCGCACTGAACATTTCTTATGCAAGTCATCACCCATTTCTTCTTCTCGGTGGTTTCCTAAGTTTTTGCTTTTTTTACGATATTTATCATAGGGACAATAAAAGAAATGATTTCTTTTTTACTTTTTCTACGGTTTTTGGTGGAGGGGCAATTATAAACCGGTTTATCCTAAACGCTGTGGCATTACTTTTTCGGGGTGATGGGCAGTGAAAAAAAGGTGCCATAACAACATATCACGTCTTTTAATTAGCATCTTGAGATAAGTACAGAACAATCTATCAATGAACCATTGAACCTTAAAAAAACTCATTCTAATTGCTTCATGTATACTCTGACGAATTAGAAGATCATTCACACCAGGGGACCTTTTTTTCAGACCTTTGAAAGTGCAACTTCTATTGTGTATACTAATAGTGAAATCTATGCAGAACGTATTTTTTCACTTTTGAACCCTTTTCTATCTAAACAAATTTATGTTACCCATATATTATATAAAACTTTATTTATCATGCCCACAAAAATGCTATCTAAATATTTAAAAAAATCACACTTTAATAAAGATAATTCAATTGAAAAAATATTCAATCAATTTTATTGGAACGTTTCCAGGTCAAAATAAATTTTTATAAAGTTTTGCTAGCATTGAAAAATTTGAAATAAGAAAGGATTATTATTTCTCTGATCCCAAGATTGCTTTATGAGACTCACAAGTTAAGAAACTGCATTCTGCATCCTATTTCCTAGGATTTTGACACCTTCTTCGTTTATTTAAAGATTTTTAGTTGCTTGTAAATGCATTACAAATACTCCTTCTACAACATGATATTCTAATAACGCGGTTACCATATAATAGCAACATGACTCATAATTAATTATCCACCAGAAATTTGAAATTCTAAACAATTAGTTTTTAAATACCACTATTTTTGTTCTCAAAAAGTATATTTTATATGTTTCAGTTTATTGATTAAATTAAAAGTATGTTTTGCTTAACATAGATTCAATATAAACCAAAACTTTTGGAAAATTTTCTATAATACAACATTCTGACCACATTATTTTTAAATAGTATCATTCGACATTATTTTTTCGTCATAACGCTTTGCTAGGAATAAAGTATCGCATGCGCGTCGCTCGGTTTTTCCATGTAACTGTTCAAACTTGTGATAAATATCTCGTCGAGGAGAATTTTAACTAATCAACTAGGTCATCAAATTTGGCATATTTTCTGCTGGCATATATTTGCCAGTTATGCTACTTAAATAAATTAAACGCTATGTTAGTCACGGTGACTGATACTGAGCATTCCATTTGGATCGCGCCAATCATAGGTGTCTGACTATATATATTTCCGTTTCATACATCATCAGTCGTCGTTGTTATATTTGGTACCTTTCGGCACGCCACATCATTCATTGTTGATTGACATATAATTTCATTCAGGCTAACATTAGTCATTGCTGACTGAGAATATGCATTTAAAAATTATATTCTCATACCAAATTTTAATATGAAGATCATAAAGTAATGAACCTGAATGCAAGCAATCTAATGGCATGTTTATTTAGATCTCTGATTTTAAGACATTTCAAAGAAATTGGATACCGTGGACTACATGGAAAGGACGCCTTAATAGGCTTGGCACTTAATGCACATTGAAGCATGCTTAATGTGTAATATCAAACACTATTTATGTGTAAAAGCATATTTATGTGTTTTGCTTTGAGTAACACGGAATAAATTAAATCTATTTAGAGGAAATTCGGACATGCCTGATGGAAATGTTAATTAGTCGTAAAGTATAATTTTGTCTAGTATTATAGATATGTGCTGTCCTGCCACACCATAATTTCAAAGCAAAAAAGCGCACTTGCGTTCTTTGAATAATCTTCTTCCCGTTCACAGCATCGAATCTTCGGAATGCATCTCTGCTTATTCGAGTGAAAGATCCTTGGAGTGAGCGAAAACAAGCGCCCGCTCTTCAAAGAGAAAAGAAGAATAGCGGACAATTTATGCGATTTGTATGATATGGAGTTGTAGAGTGCGTTCGGAGATTGTAAAAAAAAAGGGGGAGTGAGAAAGGGAAGGGGTGTGGAGCAATGTCGAGAGTCATCCCGCACCAAATGGATGAGCAAAAGCTTTGAAAGTGGAAGCAATAAACTACCTCTCCAATGCAGAGCACCCACAATTCGTTTTTGTACGAGGGGTCGAAGAAAATTGCAAGCTGTTACAAAGGTATTCTGTTCAGGTGTGCTACTAAACTTAGAAATGTAGACATGTTTATTTCACATAAAAAGTAAACAATTGCAATGAGATAAAATGTCTTTCGTTTGTTTGACTTGAGTACAACCCTTAAATTAATAAATGGATTTCAGTAACGGGCATGATTTGAATCTATAATTAAATAAATTTGTTTCTAGAGAGCCTGACTTAATAAAATTCTAGAGAACCTATTCCTCTTAATAAGCGTATGAAATACGTGCTAGTTAAATAAATAATATTATTAAAACATTTGATTAAATATAAAGCACTGGTAATTAGTAAAGCATTTGAATAAAACAAACAGTACTTTCGCACGTTCAACAAATAATTTATATTTACAATATTCTTACATTTATATCATTTTCTTTATTTCTGTTTTGCATATAGTTGTGGATACTAAGGTGTCATAATTTTATTCAACTTTTTTTAAGGAAATAAAATTAGAAAAGTCCTACAAAAATCAGTGATAAAGAAATTAAATATCCAGCCCAAGAAAAGTCTATGAATGCAACTGAAGGAATTGTATTTTCGTTCGCCGTATATATTTACAAGTAAAAGTTCACACTTCTGACTTTCATTTTCCATTCTCATCTCCTCTGTACAGCATCTGGTAATCAGTAAATGCCCTATTTTCCTCTGTTCACCTCGCTAGTGGTGAAGATAGCATTTCGAATAAGATGCAGTTCTACAAATCTTTATTAAGTACAGTGTCTCTTCTTTTTTGCGCCTTTTCTGTCAGATATTCATTATCTAAATGTATTTGTCATTTGATTTGTACTGTCGAATCGCTAATTAATCTACTACCGACTGCGCTTGTGAATATTGGAAATAACGTAAAACAAATGCTCATAAAAATGGTACTTAAAGTGATAAATTGGAAAATCTCAACCAAACAGAAAGGCATGGAATGGAATTCTGAGGAAGGCCAGAGTACATCCGGGGACTGTCGTGTCAGTGATGAAGCAGAAAAATTCTACCATTGTTATTTTTAAATTCCATTTTTTTTCATTTATTACTCTTATCAAGCGATTAAGGAAAAAAACGTTATAAACGTTGAAATGTTATGATTAAATATCTAGGAGCAAGAACTTATAAGAGAATAAGAGGTTTGTGTATCTTTTTAAAGAAAACTGATTAATTCTAAATTAATTATTATTGTTCCTTCTCTTTTCTTAAAAAATAACTTTTTTTATTTTCCACTCGTTTCTTCTTTCCGTTCTTTTCTTTATCATTTTCATTTACTTGTTTCTTATAAATTGTTTTCATTAAAAAAATTTTTTTTAAGAATACATTATTAATACATCAAACAAAATCTTGATTTCCATTTAAAACATAATAGGATATTTTACCTTTTATACTGTTTTCATTATTTTAATATTAAATTATGGAAATCAGCATTTTCTGTCTAATCATTGTAGTGCCATTTAATAATAACATTATACATATTAGAGATAATGCAATGAAAATTTTTAATTATTGCAAAATTACCAAATGCAATAAAACAAATTTTCTATTTTCATATTATCAGAAACAATAGTTTGACATTTAATTTTTTTCAATGAGCTTTTATTAATCCACTTTCTATCCAAGTCAACAATTTTTGAAAAATTATAGATGAAAATAACATTTAAAAATGTTTCAACTTATGCAGTCACATTGTACTTATCACATTTTAACTATTTCGTAACCAAATTTCGCTTGTGTGCTTCCCGTCTAGACTGTACTAGATTTCAAGCACATATTTCTGTCTTATGAGTATCTTGTAAAGGGCAGTTTAAAAAAAATCAGATCTTGAAATAAAATAATAATTAAATAATGGGTCAAATAGGTAAAACAATTAGCATAAAGAAATTTTTAAACACGTGCTTTCATTAGTAATTAATGGAAGGTATTCTTTCATCAAAAATATAAGATTAAATTAAAATCATATGTGTGAAGTACTAATAAAAATAATCTAGGTAAAATTTTTATCATGTTCTGAAGAATATAAAGAATGTACTAATTTCCTCATAGAAATGTTTTGAACGCTTTAACATTCGATTATTTTTTTTATTTCCAGGCCTTTAATAGAAAAAATTTATACTATTTAGTGTACAACTAAAAAATGCGTTTTGAAAATTTCTAAAATTTTTTTTATCATTTTCTAATTAATGTAACATATAATTTCTTCTATAATATTAGTATCAAAACTAAATTAAAGTTAACGGATGATTAAAATTTAAGAGCATTAAAACATTGCATTGAATCGAGAACATTCAAATCGAACATTAAAAACTAGATTACAATAAATGTGTTAAAAATCGACTATGAAATTATAGCTTCACAAATATCAAACAGGGCAAGTTAAATTAAAGTGTGGAAAATTTCAAGCGGTTATTTTATTCATATTTATATTTCGTTTTGAATTAATATGAAAGTATTCTGACATGGCCCTTGAACCGCTGTAAGATGATGAGGACAACACGTGAGCAGACATCTCTTTCAAATTTATATGCCACACCAGAAAGAAGATGTCAGATTTAACATGTGCCATGTTTACATATACGATAGCTCATGAGTATGATCTGATTCTATCCGGTACTGAACCCAAACTTAACAGCAAGCCTCTGAGACTTAAAATAACTGAGAGTATGAGTATAAACGAGAGTAACTTTATTAGAACTGAACATCTATAGTCGGTCTTTAGATATGTTTAAAAAAAGTCTCTTTATGCAGCCTTCATAGCAGCACATTTTTCACTGATGAAGAAAAAATTCTTCCTTTTGTTGAAAAAATCTCTTATATTTCATTGATCTTGTATGCACAGAATAATTTGAGTGGCGAGAGGTGTCTGCGAAGTCAATAAATGTTTGATATAAGAATCATTTCATTTATTCTCGAAATTAAGTGAGCATATGCTGGAAAAATATAACGGTTTGCTTGTCTTTATATTAGATATATTTGGATCAGTTTCTCGCATATTTAATGCTCCATGCTAAGCATGAGTATATTAGTAAATATACATTCAAGGAATGAAACAGCTAATTGTGTGGAACTGTGGGCGGATTGCGTGAACTCAAAGTTCTTAACCTCCGGGCATAACAGTTGGATGAAAGAAAAAGTGCCTTGACAATGATGTTACATAGCAAGATGATTGTGCTTTGAAAATTTAATAATGTATAGTTATTAATCACTCTGAAATAAAAATTTTTAAATAAAATAAATAAAGAAGAAGAGAAAAAAGTGGTCTTTATGGCAGGAGGTATTATTAAGTAACGCATATAATTTTGAGCACGATCATAAAATGTGCAATTAAATGACAATACGACACAGAAATGAATAAACTACCAATCTATTACTTTTATATACCTGCCATTCAAATTGAATCATTTGTCCCATCGCTAAATTTATTTAAAAATCCGGTCTCATAGAGCGCCATTGACCCTTTTGTGGTCCCGTCCGAATCACAATTGAAGAACCTTTTTATGAGTCCAAACGAAGGAAAATCTGAGGACATCCAATCTGGTCTGCATCGTGGAGGAGGAAGGTGGGTTACTCCATTTCAATTGGATTCGCGCACTTTCTCCATTCACCATTCGTACAAAATTGCAAGGTTTCGATAGGAAATTTTCTTATCACCCGCCATATACCAGCCTGAACTTGGTATCCTCAGATCTTCATCTTTTCACTAACAAACAGGCTTTTCGGTGGTCAGAAGTTTGGTGATGATTTCTTACGGACTGTGCGCTTGTGATACTATTCACAGCCGGCGCCTGTCTATGATATTGGTATTTTCAAACTCATTTAGGTTGGGATGATTGCCTTAATATTGTCACGTAGGTAGTCTAGTGTGGAACTCAATGACACACACAAGAAGTAGAGCTAAACTAATTTATTAACTCAACTCTGAACTCAGAACTGAGAATACAGTGACTGACAAATCTTCTGCTTTTATACTAGCAGGGAAAGTTCCAGAATGCTTTTCTGGAGAGAGTAAGAAAAGTCCAGAACACTTATCTAGTAAACTAAAGAAATGCCCAGTATCTTCTGGAACATGAAATCAATTAATTAAATATTTACACAAACTGTGAATCGCGGAATTCGAACTCGCAATCCCTAGATTATGAGATCAGTGCTATGACGATTCGGCCATGGAGAGTCGACTGACTCTTTTCAATGTGGCAATATGAATGCAGTTATTTCGAAAAGTAATGAATTTGTAATTTCTTAATTTGTTTCATGTTGTCATTTATTGCATTTTCCATTATAATGTTCAAAATTATGTGTACTACTTATTGATATCTTCACTATTATGGAATTGATCGCCAAAGTTCGGATCTCAAAATCATATTGGTGTGATGGATCTGAATTCTAGATGCTTGTGTTCACCCAATAGATAAAAGCGAAGTAAATATGGGAATCGCCGTTGTAAATCACAAGTGCTTTCATTGCTCAGAAAAAATAATCAATTACTTTGTTTAAGTAGTATATTCTCTTGCTCTGTTGTGTATTGAACATTGTAAGAAAGGCTGAACTTTCAAAACAAATATTCTTTTCTAGCCATCTCTGGAAATATTGGTTATCCTAAAATTCAATGAAATCACTTTTCTCTAATTTGATATTCATGGCTACTTCAACAAAGTTTTGTTACCCATGTCAATCATAATTTATCACAAAAGCAATATTGTTGATATCGGATTCGCATGAATATATCTTAATGCTGCTATTTAAAATTATTTTCTGGAATTTAATTACGATAAAAAAACAATATACTGCAGAAGACAGCTTCGTAATGGTGACACCCTTTCCCCGATGTTCTCCTGCTAAGTATATGCAATTTTTTTTGTAACTAATCAAAACTAATATATTGTCCGAGTGCTCTTTTGCTTATAATTTTATGATAAATTAGTTTATTACAAGTAGCTTAAATCATTCTTGTATTCAATTGAGATTAACAGTTCAACAATCATTTAATGGTCAATGGAAATGAAAACGCTATAATCCGGAACCAAGAGTTGGAAATTTTGACTGACCCCGTTTATGCTTATATGTTACGAATTTCAAATATCGCTTATTTCAAATATAGGTTAATATCATCGCTAAAAAGAGAGATTAGCGGATATTCTTAATGAATGCCAGATTCCGATCTTTTAGACAAAAATGAAGTTTCTGGTAATTACAAGTACTTAGCCATTAATTCTATCAGGAACCGAGATCCAGAAATTATTCTTGAAAATTCCATACCTTGTTGAGTACTATAAAAGGCGAGTCTCTGGTGCACGAAGTCAATTCTCACTTTGAAGCGCTATTTGCAGAGCAAGATCTTTATTTGTTTTATGCTGAGCTCTGAGCAGTCGCAAATAACACATATTATAAATTAAAGTGAAATCGGAATTCAAGTCTTTATGAAACTAATTTTTGAACGCAGATAATTAGATATTATCACATATATGTATCATTGACCAAAGGTCGAGTGTTGGGGAAATTTCAAAATATCTGTGTAATTCATCATAAAATGTAGGAAACTTTTGCATTTAAGTTTTTTTTTCTTCCACAATTTGTGTATTAGTTCCCATCAAAACTAGACATTAATTATTTTAATATTCTGCTTATTGACTCATAGGATTATTGATTAAGACTCAGATGATAAAGTTTTAGCTTTTCAATGCAGGAAATCATGCGAGTAAGAATTATTCTGAAGTTAATTTTTCCTCAAATCTAATTAAAGAATTTTAAAAATTATTATACAAAAAAAAGAAAAAAAAGAGAGAATATTTAGGATCTCTTTCAAATGTAGATATCAATACAATAATCAAAAACTTTTGACCAACTTTTTAGCTTAATTCCCTGCAAGTAGTGAAATTTTGTTTGGAGATGGTCCCTCCTTTGGTGACCTGTTATATATTTGGTCGAAAGATGTATGCATGCGTCATGATGCGCATGCATTTGGGTTCAAAGGACCCCTAGACAGACTTCTGACTGCACGCATTTCATCTTCAGATATTTTCTCTCTTTTTTTTATTTTATGACGGATCGATCTGGACATAAACTTTTTGCCCTCTCCTCACAAAACTGCTAAGTTGGTTGCTCTTTTTTTTATGTGAAATACGTCCTCCTTCCCTTCTGAATCGCAATGGAAAATTTAAATAAAAGTTGTTGATTAATGCTCAGTTTCACAAAATTTAAGGATCAGGACGAACTAAAAAAATAAAACAAAGTTATACCAAAACATGCAATTCATTTTTAAAATCCAGGAATATTACTATATAAAGTAGCAGGTGATAAAATATATAACAAATGACTTTAAAATTTTGAAGTTATAAAAACTGGTGACGAAATCCTCTCCTCGCATTTATTGGTCACAAAATGAAATTATTTTTAAAAGTTAATTGAAATAATGATAATTTATAAATAAATGAATTTTCTTCAAAACATATGAAAATATGAATATTTGTAATAAAATAAAATTAATAGATTTTTTTTACATTTTATAATAAAATTTGAAAAATTTAGTCAAAACTTTAATGAAAAAAGAAACTTAGTTTGCAGTTAACTTTTAATTTAGAAGCAAAAAGCTTATATCTATTTCCATCATTATTAGTATCATTTCATAAAATATTTTTAAATTAAAATGTTGTATTTGGATGTTTACTGCAGATCTACCCACATCTGACATTTTTAATCCTTTTTGTAAAAATATAAATTCATTTAGTACTCTGAATTGAAATTTAAAATCAAAAAGAAATATTTTATCATTTCTAAAGCTTTTAAATTTACTGCTTCCCTTTTAAATAGCCCCTTTTCAATTTATACCATTTTCTTTTCCGTTTCGGATACTTTGAAAACGACTAATATCATTTCTAAAATATAATAGCATTCCAGCATTTGTTCTTTTAAAAGTTAATTTTCCAAGCATTAGTCTTTGATGTTGTGTTGTTTATGTTGGCAAAATATTTTTTACCGGCATATTTGTAATTAGAAACATTCCTCAGCCAATTATCCACTTTCACATACAATATTTTATTTAATATGAAAGACGGAGAAAAAAGTAAATATAGATGATGTCTCTCATGCAACTTCGAAAGCTGCCTGCATATTTACTGTTGAAGTATGAAAAATATAGATGCTTGTGTGCATAATTGTTAAGATGGAATCATCACAATCATAATTTAATATTTTATACTATGTAATAATTTAAATATCCCAAAAGTGGTTCCCATTAAAGACATTCGCGCATTCATGGATTTTTTTTTAAGTAGATGAAATGCAACCATCTGCTATTTAGTATGAAACTCATTATTTGAGCCATCAATTTTTTACAGCCTTTTTCATCTGTGCAAATTTAGGTCAAATTCGCCATTAAAAAGACTTGATTTAGTTACTTTAGAAAATTCAACCTTGCAGCCTAAGAATGAATTTCTATGGGGAAAAAAAAGAAAAACAAGAGAGACTTATTAACAATAAAAAAAACGCGAAATTGCCAGTGCTGTTTACAATAGACCAAAGGTCAACAGCGCAGATGGTTTGCAGGCATGAATTTTTCATGATAGAATCAAATTTTCATTCAGCTAAGCCTAGTTGACGCGGGGATTACCAACATATGGATGTGCACAATAAGTCAGCGTATTGAATAGTGAAGGTAGTTTTTTTCCCGATTTGTAATTCAGTAACACTTCGTATTGTTTATAAAAGGAAGTCTTGATTATTATCATAATAATTTGATTTATCTGATAAGGGATGTTACAAAATTATTTTTACAGTTTTAACTCAACCTTTTATAGTTTTCTGGTGTATATTCTTACCACCTGTGAAATATTTTTTGAGGACTAGAATAAGTACTTTAAAATGATAAATTAAGGTGATCAGATGCTTAAAATTCGATTGAACTACCATAATAGATCTGAAATACATTAAGTCTATAATTAAATATCGTTTAAATTCAAAAATGTGTTTACTGCTACCCGTTCACGATGTAAGGATTTTCGTAGAGGCATTAAGTTCCAACATCTGTCATTAAATTTTAACTCCAAAAAAAATGTTCAGACATGAAATATTTCTGTGTTGTGTTCCTTATGTCTAAGATATATTTAATTATCATTATTTGTTATTGGTTTTAATTAATTTAAATTCAAGACTCATTTTTAAAAAGGAACAAAAACTTTTGATGAAATTGGAATTTCTTGAAATTCGGAATCTTCCTGTTAATGATTTTATGCATATTTTGACTGCAATTTTGATGTATTGATTATTTGAATACTGTAGTTTACTAAAATTTACTTTTTTTTTTCTTAAGGAAAAACGTGACAATTTTATTTTTATGCAATGTAGCAATCCGCCCAACCAGCCTAATACATACACAATGAGCTTCAAACTTTAATGTAAGATATTACTGAATTTGAATTCCACGATCTCTAATTTAAAAAATTATATAATTACCTAAAATAGTTTGCACATTCGATGATATTTTTACCCTTTAAGCTTAGTGGTAAATGTGCTAGCCACTTTCAGTTTTCCTTGAACGATCTCTGATGAGTATATTTACCACTGCTTATTTCATAAATTAAAAGGCAAATCAACGAACTTTTGATGTTTTAGTATTTACATCATCAGCTTATCATGATATAAACCAAAAAGTTTAATTTGTCTATGCCCCGGAATTATGCCCTGTAAAGAGCTAAAAAATAATGTTAAGATTTTTAAAGTATTTAAGTTCGGAGTAAAACGAGTCCTTCATTTGACACATAATCACCAGATCTGAAGAGGCATTATAAAGTTTTAAAACGAAAAAAAGTAAATATAATAAAACAAAAATTCTTACAAATTATGTTTAGAAATTGCTTATTTTTGAAGCTGCTGTTTTTGGCTGTAACTATCCGCCATAGTTGCTGGTAGGCAGTAAATCAATTTCTGGTGGACAAGATCTTGAATGTATAATTATTTTGCCACAAATTGGCATCTTTGTATTCGTATCTTTTTGAAAACTACGATGTGGATTTAAAAATTCATCACACCACGCATTAAAAATATTTTCTGCGAAGTTATACTCAATGATAATTTTTTTTCTCCCAAAAGTTACATTTGAGTCCATAAAACTTCTGAAAGAATGTGTGTTGTTCGTCTCCGTAAAAATTCAATGCTCCAAGGTTAAAGTCGGTTGTTATAGAGTCGGCTCCTAAAAAGTAGCCACTAATATTTTAAAATTTGAAAACACGTGTTTCAAATTGTTAGTGGCCCCCAAAAAAAATCCTTTGTTTACTGTTTAATATCACAAATTTCTCTAAAGCCTTTTAAAAACAGGTTAAATGATAAACAGTCAGGCCATTTTAAATAAATCGCTGTATAAACTAGTTAGTTCAGTCATTTAATTTAAGTCATTTTAATTAGATTATTATAAAATGTAACATGATTGCGTCACAGATGGCTGAATGTCGATTTTTTCTGCACGTTTTCCACATGCTTCCTTTACAAAAATATTCTATATTTAAATATTAAAGAATACCCCCACTATTGTATTAAACCTATATCCCATGAAGTTTTAGCTTAAAATTTAAATTCGCTGTCAAAGAAAATGAATATTTAACCATAAATTGCACGTAAACGTGCTAAACAATGATTGCATTTTCACTAATGCTGATATCTGCGACTCAATAGGAAACACCGAATCCGTTTTCTATTGATAAATATCCATTACTGTTAAATTCCGAAGTGGTTCGTCTTCCATTCGTCCTACACCCAGCATTAATCGCCCCCCCCCCTCTTCATTCCTGCTGGCAATCCCTCATGGATCGACCGCCTTTTAGCCATCCCGATGTTCCAGGTTTGCTTTCAACACAATTACGCGGAAATAGACTCCCTCACACTAGCCTTTCAGTCTGTATCGATATGATCCAATTATTTCCTCACAGGCCGACTGCGCTATTTGCGAGTCACAGGAATTGGGGAAAGGCGGGATGAGAGGACTTTATGGGAAAGTGGTCTATGTTCTATAACATTTAGAAATGGGTACATACAGGACGAATGTCGCAAATTGTATATGATCTGATACTATTTGACTGGGAGAAATGTTTTCCTCTTAATTTCTAGTATATTTCGACAAGATTACGCCTTTTCTGTTCGTTGTACAATGAAGAGAATCTATTATCTTTGATCGCAGAACTCTATATAAATTCATAATTTTTATGTTAACGTGATTTTCTAAATTTCCTTAATCTGACTTGTATTAAAAATTCCTCGTGACCTAACCACGAGCATACGTATGGTTGAATCCTTATATATACTCTCCTTAGATTGATTTAATCCAAAATTCTACGCACATGCACATTTTGGTGCAGCTTTAATAAACCAAATTACAATTGTCTTCTGAAATATCGCGTTCATAAACAAATTGATATACTTCCAAAAATTCCTAGGATTTTTTTCAGACAGAAGGAGGTTTAAAAGGTTAAGCTTCATTAAAATATCGAGTTTAATTTTTAGACGATAACGATATGTTCTATATGAAAATTAAAACAAAACTCACTCAATATATATTTCATGTATGAAAATAATTTATAAAAATTCATGTATGAAAATAATTTATAAAAATTCATATATGAAAATAAAAGCTCACTCATTTATTCACAGGTGCGCTAACTTTTTGTAATTACGATGCAATTTAAATTTCTGTTATTCATTAGCTATTAAATGTGTGGTATACTTGCAAACTTGCGTAAGTTAAATTACAGTTACAATGTATATAGGTGTTACCAAAATAATGCAAACACCTGTGAATAAATGTAATATTTAAGAATGCGCTTCGTAATCTTTAAAATATTATCCTAAATACCAGTTTTTTTAAATATAAAAAGTTTATAGGTAACTTTAGTGAAGCTATTTCGTATAAAAATATAGTAGTATGAGGTAATTTTTGTAAGGTTGTATACATCTTGAAATTTTGACAAAAGCGTAAAATGTCAGACCTCATCGACTTTCAGAGAGGCTAAATTATAAGATCCCGACAAGCTGGAGCAATTGCGACCAAAACATCTCAGCTTTTAGGCGTTGCTATAAAAACAGTGTCTAAAAGTAAAGACAGCGTATACATAAAGTGGCAAAACAAGTTCGGCAAAGTAACATAATGGACGGAAGGAGAAGCTGAGCAAAAGAGACCGACAGATATTGAAACGGATTGTAATGTCTAAAAAGAAAACAACGGCTGCCAAAACTGACCGCAGAACACAATCAGCATCTAAATTCTCCACTGTCAATGGTTGCAGTTAGGAGGTACCTTCACAAGCAGAACATTTACAGAAGGCAGCAATTCCCAAATCATTTGCCATAGATGGTAATGCGAAATGTCGTTTATTGGGGTACCATAACCACCAATCTAGTCGACTAACAAGTAAAAGGCAGATATATGGTCAGATGAATAATCTCTCACTTTTTCCCTACAAGAGGACGAATACACGCTTGAAGAATACCTGCACAGGCTTGTGGTTGCGATTTTCTCCTTTCAATTATAAGAAATGGAAGTCGGTCTGTCGTGGTATGGCCAGCCGTGTAGTGGATTTCTGCTACCTAATCATAACCTAGAAAGGAAGGATTACTGGTGAGAAATTTTAAATGAGTAGATCCATCCTATGATGCAAATTTTGTTTTCTGCAGGAAAAGGATTTTTCCAGGATGATAATGCTTCTATTCATGCAGGGGAACCTATCCAATCTTGGTTTGATGAACGCATGGATAAAGTGAAACATTTATCATGGTCATAGTTCCCGACCTCATATAATAGAACTTTTATGATGTATTTTAGATTGATCAATCAGGAATTTATATTCTCCACCGGCATTGCTTCCGGAACTTTCACAACATCTGTGTGAAAGTTGGTGCAATATTCTTCTAAACACTATTTAACACTTGTATGATTCCATTGCCAGACGCATCCAAACTCCAGGTGCATCTAAGGAAATAACCCTTAAATGTTAACCATGTTAAATTTAGTGATAAATTTGGAAAATTTCCAATGGAAAAAATTAATTTTACAGCGATACCATATGTACGAATATTGTCAGTTTAATGCAAGTATTTAAAAATAGACAGTTATAAAAATTTTCCAAACAATAAATGCTGTGAAAATTTTGTTTTCACTTACAAAATTATGTAGAATCTGACTCAAGAAAATATTTCTCAATACAAAACATATACAAATAAATTAATAATAATTTCATTCAATAAATCTCAATTGAAAAACAATTTTCTAAAAAAGTTTTTAACATCAAGCTTCAGGAAAATGAAAGCGTACTTTGAAATTGTATTTAATGTAACAAAGAAAGCAAATTTTTAATTTTTTTAAAAATGTCTGTAACTTATTGGAATATTTAGAACGAAAAAAAAAAAACTTTTCCAAAAATATGCAGAAACTGCAAGTTTAGGGACAAAAATTTTTTGAGAATGATCATTTAAAACAATAGATTACTTCGTAACCCTAATTATTATTTTTTAAAAATTCAACTTTCACGATTTGAGTAATAAAATCTCCTAGATAGATTATTAAATATTTATGAAATTAAATTCGTTTTTTAACAATAATGGAATGCATTGCTTGAAATAAAAAAAAATGTATTTTTTACATTTTATTAAAGTTAGTGCAAAAATTAAATTGACATCCTTAAATCATGCCAATTTCTTGAATTTTAAAATGGTATAAAAATAATGTTTGGGAGATAATATTTATAAAATATAATACTGAAAAGAACAAAAATATTTTTCAATTTTATATCAATTGAATTACAATTATTTTTTAGAAATACGAGGATTGAAGTGCACGCGTGCAAAATTTCATCAAAATTGAGGAAAACTGCTGGTTGATTTAATACCCCCCCCCCAATTTATATCTATATAAAGATCAAAAGTTATAATTGATTGCTTCATTTATAGTAGTTTTTGTAATTATTTTGATGAATTAGACAGAAGCAAGTATTGTGAACATTCACGAGCTCTCAAAATTATATTGTGCTATTTGGGAACAGGTATACGATTTAATAAGCCATGATGAAAACATAAACCAAATACGACAGGAATCTGACCAAAATAAACTTGTCCGTAAACTTGCCTAAGGTAACAACACATCGCTCCGTAGAAAAACATAAGCCATTTTGCCTCGCAACTAGCTGTCTCCATAGAGCACCCTAAGGCCCAGTAGCTTTTACCAGTGGGATGACCACAAACAACCGGAGGATGCTCGCAGTTAAAAAGATCATGTCTGGGAGAAGGGACGTCGTGCATGAGAAACCTTGACGGAGATAAATAAGAAGGATGCAGATGATAGACATTTTAGTTTTTTATGTCTGGGTCATATTTAAGTTATCTATGAGTATTTCCAGTTTGCATATTGAAGAAAGATTAAGATTATTATTATTTATTTTTTTTAAAGAAAAGCTCTTGGATGCTTATTATAATTTGAAATTCTAAAATATTTAGTTAAGTAAAACGTAAATACCCAATTATAGGTGATAAATTCCAATGAAATGAATTTAATCCTTGTATCAATTTATTTCTAGAAAAAAAACTCAGCGCCAATGTCGCCAGCAATAGCCATCACAGTTAATCGCTAAAGATAGGAAATTATTAAGAATGATATTCTAATAAAAATGCTCTATTATTAATGAATGTAGGAAAATTTTTATTACATATTTAGTGATGCAACAAAAATCGTAGCAGCAATAGATGCTGATAAAATACTCTAAATCTTGTTTTTAATTACATGCAAAATATATTTTCAATGAATGTTTAGGAATTATCTTTCTTACGTTGTTTTCAAAGAAAATGTAATTCTTTATAGAATTATTTTCTGAACTTTTCTTTTTTATATATTGTTTTGATCGTCAGATTTGCAGTTAAATTATTTTCTAGAATGTCAATTAAATTGCGTTTAGTTTTTAATCTTCTCGTATAGGAATTATGTAAAGAGAACGTATTGTAATCATTGAAAGATTCATCGAGATTTTGACTTATTTCCATGTTTCATACTTCCGAATTGTGCAAAAATCAGTTTCTACTTAATAATGTTTTTGTATAAAATCGAAAAATCAGGCTTAATTTTTAATTAATTAAAAAAAATTAAATATTTTTGAGGTGCACACTATCCTACAAACACTACTCTTCCTCGGTCAACTTAAGCAAAAGTGTTAAGACAATTTATGATAAAAAGTTAATTATCTTAAGTTTGCATTTTAAAATTTCTAATTAATATCAGTTATTAATTATTTAGATGGAAGTGCTATATTGAAAATAGCCAAAGAAATTTTACTGATAAAATTCAAAATTAAAATAAGATTTGTGTTTATTTTAAATACATTGAAAGTACCTAATTTTTCGATTTTCTGTTAAAATATATTTCCATTAAGGAGTAAATCGACGGAAAAATATAATAATTGTATAGATTTTTTTATATAGCTTGTTTGAAAAATGCATGTTTTTAATGATTTCAAAATATTATTTTAAAAACACATATATCTGAATCTAAAAAAACAAAAACGCATATTTTTTTTCTGCGATTCGTGCTCTTATTTAGTCATTCTTCTTTCATTTTCTCGATTAATAATTCCATCTGTAAGCAATGATCCTGCTGCTGTACATTTTTTAACCATTAATTGTTTATTAGCGGTTGATAATTTAGTAATGGATTCAAAATTTTTCATTCTAAATCCTGTGTTTTGAAAGAAGCATTTCAGATTCTTAATTAAGATGCGCTTTATGAATTATATGAAAACAAATCTCAGCTGTACTTCATTTAGGAGAGATTATATGCATATGAAAGTGATTTTCATAATAATCATTTTTTTAATTTTTCCTAAATTCTTATCATATAATTGATCAAAATTTCCATTTACAGTGACGTAGGATGGGAAACAGTTGAAAACAATAATTATCTTCCGTCTAGTGCTTGGAAATAATTTTGGATTATAAAATAATTGTCTTTCTATTATCTCCCATGTTTTGTTATGGCTCCCATTATGGTTTTCTGTTATCGTCATCAATACAACTAACGATAAAAAATAATTTTGGGGAGTAATTTTTTTTATCAGGAGATGTGTAAATTTCATTCTGCAATGTATGTGTGTAATTTGTGCAATGAACCAGATAATACAAAATTGCCTTCCATATTTTTTTAGAAAGTAGAGGGGATAATAAACAGTTTTGAACTTTATAATGTTCGGTATTTCTAAATTGTGTGTTGCAATTCCAGTCATCGAATTTCTCAGAAAGAAGCTTACAATCACACTCTTCAACCTTTGAATTAAAAATAATTTTGAGAAGAGTTTTAATTTAAAAATTTCATAAACATCTTCAAAATAACTAAAAGCATATTTAGCTTTTATTTAAAGCATAATTTTTTATTTATTATCAAACTTTATGGTGATAGCAAAATTATTCTGATGAAAATATGTTGTAAAAATGTAGACAATGGAAAAAAAAATTATTTCCATTAAAAATAAAATTAGAAAGGCTGAAATTTACTATATTTAAGAACAATAGAAAAGATTTAGAATATATTATTGGAACACTGAGAACGTAGTTAAGTTGTAAGTTACAATAGTTTTAATTACAAACTTCTTCACTAATAAGTCACCAAAAGACTTTCCATACGTTTAATACTTTCATGCGTTGATTGACTTTCTCTGACTTTCCTTTTCACAAATGTAGTGCGATGTGTTTTCAACACATAAATTTTATTAGAAATGATGAAACTGGAATTGCCCATAATTTAGTACATTTTTTAAGCAATTGCTTATTTCTGTTTCTTAACATCATGTTTCTTATAAAATAAATGAAAATCATTTGATGGCTATTAATTAAGTAGATAGGTTTTTTTAAAGAATTAAACATAATCTGGAATGTTTTATCCTCAGATTAAAAAAAAAGAAAACTTTACTATGTTTTTTTGAAATGAGGATATTTGCGAGGAAACAAAGTGAATACCCTCGTTCTATTTTTGGGCAGCCAAATAAACTTTGTGACCCTTTTCGACCATGTACAGAATTAATTCATCTTGTATCGGCATAATAGCATTAAATCTTTCCAATAAAAAATGGGCGATGAAATAGAAACTCCCAATTAGTAGGCCGCAGAAAAATATTAGCTCAATAAAGGGAATGAAATTCTAATAAGTTACGGAAAAATTATAATTAGTGAGGCAAAGTATCAGTATCAACTCGGACGCTAAAAGAGAAATTTTACTGGTACAACCTATGCATTGTCCTGTTTAAGTTTTATTTAATTTATTTGTATTAATCAATTAGCAGCAATACGAGAGATTTTGGATAAACTTTTGCTGGAAGACACTGACGGCATATGAACCGGCACATCTTCTCCGGGCATTCATGCCACATTAAAAGGCGGACGCTTTGGCTCTTGGTGGATTTAGCGTGACTCGAAGGCTCTTTGGAGAATCGAGTTTCGTCCGATTTTGAAGCTGAAAAAATTAGAAAATAGCGACAGAAGTTTGACAGATGCTATCTAAAGCAATTTTCAATAATGCTAAACAAATTTCAATAATTTCGATGCTCCAAAATGCTAAACTTTAATAATTGTTGAAGAATTATGATACCTTGTTTAAAGATTGCCATATACAAATTCTTAAATGGGAGCAATTATTATAATCCAAAACAAATTCTTTCTTTGGTGTTTATGCTTTTGCATGTACCTATAAAACTCCACCTGACGAGGAAAAGTCCATAAAATAAACTTCGCATCCCAACAAGCTTCACTTTCCACGCATTGTTTAACTCCTGCCACCAAGAGACCTCCCAGAAAACCTGTCCCCTTAAATATTCATTACCATACGACTCACCTATTTAAGAATCCAGCTATTCTTCCTCCATTTACACCCTTTTCTTCCAACAACAAAGAAGGAGAGGAAGACTTTCCCAAAACCTTAATTCCCCCTCTTCGCATGCAGTCTTTAGCCAGTCGCAATCGCCTTTGCGTGTGGGCTTCGCCAAGCTTAAAACCTCAGCCGGTCATATTCAAAAGCAGCGCACGGCACCGGGAAGAAAAATGACAGCGTGATTTCCTGTGATCCTGGCCCCAAAAATGCTCCATTTGTGACCTCACCCCGTCGTAGAGGACCGGAGCAACACTTTTCTCTTTTGCCGAGGAAAATTACTTATTCATAAAGTGCGCAACAACATATAATTACGGGGGACTTTAGCCAGATTAAGGCGACCAAAAGCAGTCGTTATTTATTCAAAGGGTTCTGTCAACGACACCAGGGGAGATACTACAATAGATTAAGGTATCCGTGCAAGGGTCTGCCTAAATTGGGGATTTAAAGGATAAAGTTGGGACGGAAGGCACGCATGCGTGTGCAGGTTGATGCCACAGTGTACACCCTCTCTGCAAGAGAGTCGGGTGCAAATATGGCAATATTTTAAAGGATGTCAAACTTTATGGCAGATTACTTGGTGACTGGCCAGATAGGTAGTTCAAATAAAATGCTATTGTTTTGCCATCAATGTTAAAATTGTGTCGCGAAGAAGTTAACGCTTTAGATTAGATTAATTAGGAGGTTATTAGAAGCAAACTTGATGGGAGAAATAGACTTGCTGTTAACAAGTAGATAAGTTTTAATGCCACGGTTGTTATGTAAAATGTAGCGCATGTCTTTGCAGATGATTAGATTTTGAAGTTTAATGTAACAGAAAATCTTGAAACATTTTTTGATATTTACTGTCTCAAAACGCACTCATTATAAACCTATCTTTGAATCTGACTATTGGGGAATTAAATTAATAATAATAATAAAAAAAGAATAATTGTATCTTTCAATATATGAAAATATAATTTCTGCATTATCCTTTTCTATGGATTTTATGTATTATCCTTATAATTATGCAGATGGTTTGAGAGAACATCCCAGATTTTTTTATCATAATGGACTCAGTTTAAGTAAAAACAAATTGCAAATTAATTTCTAATTACGTCATCTGATTCTTAATTGTGTTTTGCTTCACATTACGCTGTGACGTCATTCCATTTTCATTCCTTTCTTACAGAATTCAAATGAAAAAGACGAGAGGTAACTAACATGAATTCACTAGATAATGATATTCGTAATGAGATCAAAACAGCCTACATCATGTATTATCTTCATTATGAGTAAGGGAATGGAAAAATTTTACATACGAGAAGTAATTTGACAAGCCTATATAATAGTAAAAAAAAAAGTTTTTCTTTGGAGAAATCAGTTCGTGGACCATAAAATTTTAATTATTAGAATCTCACATTTTTTGAAAACTTTAATGCGTTAATTACAGTATATATACAAGTTTCCTTTTGATATGAAACGTAATGTATATGCTGATCAAAAATTTAATATGTTTAAATACTTAGAAGTGTGAAACAAACATTGATTTGAAACATTAATACAAGATATTCAAGAAAGGCGTTTCCATCTACATAACAAGCGGGAGTGATCTCTCCGAAACTTTTTCGAATATTTTTCAATACAGGTCTTAACCTCCTTCTTCCGCATGAAATTGGGAATCTTGGGTAAGGCCGCAAATACCTTGTATGGCATTGGTGAAGAATAATTACAAAATATACATCTTAGGTGTGAAGCTAGCATTTTCACCTGAGTAATAGCGAGAATATGAATTTTGGACATCTTTTTTCCCGCACCAAAATTTGGCACAAATCACCAGTGTAGTCACCAGATACAAAACGAATTTCATTGATTTAAGTAACTGCGTTTTTGCAAGCATACGAAAAACAACAGTTGACTGACAAACGATCAACCCTTTGACGGATTTGGTTCAAAGTATCTATATTTTAGATGCTATACTTATGTATCAAATTTTACCTAGTTTTTTGCATTTTTTATTTATCGGAGTCACTTGCACTCGAATAGGCATATATACAGAATTTTCATGAATGGATTTCGTTCAAAATTTAAAAGAAATCTATAAATTTGGTTGTGAATCCATGCAGCAAATCTTATCCATTTAGCACAAATAGTCATTGAGTTATCATCTTCACAGATAGAAAGACAGATATAATGTCAGGCATGTGTTTTTCGGAATTTCGTGTCCGAATTTTTTGTCTTCGGACACGAATACTTCCTCTACACTTTGTGCTCAAGTAAAAAATGACATCTTAATTTATGATCTTTCAGAAAAGGTGGAGCTTAAAATTCCTTAGATTTATATTTTTACCAAGAAAATTTCTTATTTGTTTTTATCATCCTTTAAACAAATTAAGATAACATTAGCATTTCTATTTTTAATTTTATGAGATAATGCAATTTTCTACAGGAAAGTATATGCTTTAATACGAAAATTCGTGGAGAAATGTCAAATACTAAAATTGCATCAAATCGTTTCATGATGCATGAAAAGATTTTTTTCATTAAAAAAAAACTTATTTTCAACTAAAGATACACTTTAATAGAATTTCCATCACTCATTTACCTGTAGTAAATTGGAAAATATGTCCTGTTACTTTTTAAGAAATATAAAAAAAAGTCTATAAATAAACACATTACTTTTTTCAATCCTTCATTTTAATTTAAGAATGTTATTTATTGCAGAATAAATAATGATAGTTTCTATGTTTGACAGTTCCATTGCCCTTTATCTTTGAATAAAGAATAATGTTTACTTTAATATAATGCTAACTTTATTTTTTCAGTACAATTTTTAAAAAAATCTTTAAAAGGCTTAATTTTTATGGAAAGGCTTAAATATTTGGGCTTTTGTTAAAACACACACACATACGTACAAGCATAGTACTCTGTAAATAAATATGAAAATAATTTCCGTATATTTCACCACTTTTTTGTTGTTCAACTGTAGATAAAATTATAAAATTAAATTAGAAAAACAGGAAAATGATAGAAAATTATCTACAACTTTAATTATATTTAACTAACTAAAAAATTTTCTACTAGAAATCAGAAAAATTGTAAGAAATTTATTTTGTTAATTAAATAGCAGATCATTCGATAACAATTTAAAAGAGCAAGAATGTAAATGGTGCAGATTTTCTATACAGTATTACTTTAAAAAGTTACAGTACTTCCATGATTGCACCCATAGAGATATTATTGATCAATGATCAATGAATGATTAATTAATAAGTTTAATTTTAAAATATATATACATAAACAAATGAAAATTATATGGTCTCTTCATTAACATATAAACACAAAATTCTTATACGAACATTTTATTAGAATTTAGCTGTATTATTTAAAATACCTTTTACAATGGAGATTCGAAAGAAAATTCCTGAACATAACTATAACAAATCAATATACATCTCTACTTTGTATCTTCAAAGTTATTCTTTAGAATTACCCATAAAGACATAGAAAGCATTGATTTTCGTTATGTCACTGAAAAAAAATCGATGGAATTTTAACTGTATTTCCTTGAAGGAATCGTTCTCTCACGAAAAAGGCATTGGCGTGCAGAAGTAATAAAAACTGCGTAAAGGGAAAGCTGCATCACACAGGGGAAATTACACCTTCTTTTATAATTCACGGGCTTTGTGAATTTTAAAATTGAACTGGTGGGTCTGAATTTTCATTCCGCACCGCGGAAGAAAAGTCCCACCTTAGCTATGCATGACGCCATGTTTTATGTATGGATCAGAAGTTTAAGAGAATAAAAGATTCCAAAAAGGATGAAATTTTAAACTGCACATTTATTTTCAAGAGAATTTGTTTCAGTTGTGGTTAGCTCAACGTACAATATGTAAAATTTGTGCAAAACTGTCGGTGAGCGTTTTATAGTTTTAAATGTGTGATACCTATCATTATTTGGGTTGCTAATAAAACTTTCGATTTAAAAATATTAATAAAATTCCGAATAAAATTTGTTATTTGCATGGTTTGTGGTATGAATCGTTCTCTAGAACTCACAAAAATCCCTATTTGTTTTTATTAGTGGCAACATCAAGTTCTTTGATATCATTGTAAAGGAGTACAAAATGCTATCAATATTGTTTGCACCATTTTTTTTTCTAAAATTGCGGGGAAATTGCATATAATTAAATTAATAAAAGAAAAGTGAGTTAATAGAGTTATTTTATATTCATGTGATATCCGTAAAGAGCGGCTCGTAAATTCAAATTTCGAGTTCACTGCTTCTCTCGAAATTGCTGGGTATAATATTGAGAGTATAATCTTCAAAGACAGTATCCACCAAGGTAGCTAAAAAGAAAGCCACCGAATTCTTGTTAAATATTTTTTGCTGGTCCATTCTTATGATAAGTAACTTGTCGTGTTTTCTTGTTTTCTAATTCTTTCCCTTTTTTAGATATTTTTACTTAAGAAAATTCAATAGAATTTTGGGAATATTGAGTGTCCTAAAAACAGCTCTTTGTAATTTTATTGATTAAAGTAATTTTTGTAATCTCTTTGTAATTTTATTTATTTTTATTTATTAAAGAAAAGAAAGAAGAAATTCGATGCTGGAAGGAAATTTTGCAAAGAGTTTATGAATAAGCCAGCATCCCGTTCTCCAAACTTCCATGTTAGAGGGAGTATGTTTTTTGTATAATTGATTTAACAGAACCAGGCTCATGTGTACGGATATTTTTGACCGATTTGGTCTCAGATAATTTTCTGTCGCTCTAAATCTCTTCTTCCAAGTTACCATACTTCCCCTTTCATCTTGAATTTGAAAACAAGATTCGATTCGGAGACAATCTAATTTGGGAATTCAAAATCATGAATGAAATAACCTTCATATTCTTGTTTCAAGGCAAATTATTATTATAGATTGAATTGAACCATAATCAATCAAAACTAATCGATGTCGCGTAATAATTTTAGACGCTTGTTAAAAAAAACCCAGTTATTGATTAGTCTGAGGCACTTTAATTAAACTTTAGATTATATTAGATAAAATGTTTTAACCACCATTAAAATGCTGTTATTTTTTTATTAATCAGCAAATGTATTTCAATGAAATTATAAAAAAATTTAAAAGAAAATTACGTGAAAAATAAATGACAAATTAATTACAACCGTAATAGAACATGAGATAATAAAGACCTATATATTCTAAATTTTCAATACGAAAGTATAATTGTAAATCAATGGCACTTCAGTGGCAGATTGTAATTAATAAAAGAGTAACGTGTTTTCCCTTCACCACGTTTCGAAGCATACTGTTATTATTTAATTTGCGAATAATTAATCCACGCATTCTTCATGACTATTTATCATCCATATTTTTCTTAGAAGGAAACTAGAAACTCATTAGGCATGCTTTACACGTTTGAAATTTCATAATCTGCCAGCCCTTTTGTCCTCCTATGAAATACCTTTATAACTTATCAAACTCTTTCAATATCACGGTAAGTGACACTACAAAATTATTCTGATATTTTTGCGCCAGATTTTTATCAGTGCTATCAGATATTTCAAAGTTCTTCTATCATTTTTTTAATTCTCTTTCCTTTCTTTTCGTTTTTTCGGTATTATTTCCGATAAAGTAACATGGTTGTCTTGTGATTACCTGACTTAAGGCTTGTCTTGTATAGAAGGATTACACAATTTGTTACGACAGATTTTCGAAGATTGCCAAGAAACAACTGACATTGACACGTTTTAGGGGGAGAAAGGCAATTACCCAATACCCCCCCCCCTTTTGACCTGATGGTAACCTCACTCCATGCTGAGATTGAACATGTTTGGAATTAGAAATGAGATCTTCGCTATAATATTTATATTTTTTTTTGTTGTATATGAAAAGAGTACATCTCTGTTTACATTCTATACGCTAGACTTGAAGAAATTCACTAGAAACAAGAATAAAAAATTGAAAAAGGAATTACGCTTATTTTTAGCTTTCGTAACTGCAAAGAAAAATGAATGATCGCTAATGCTTCTTATGATGGATTTATAGCATTCTTCAAGATGATTTAGCAGCTTATTATTTGTTCTTTATTATCGGTGAAATATCCCTCGTTATTTAAATGCAACAACCTGAAAGCGTTTTATTTTTTGAAGCTGACCTACTTCGTAGGCCAAAATCCTCTAACCGGAATAACGATGATGACATTATAATTATCTGTTATCAATGCCGATGCCATAAGTAAATGCCTCATTCATCTGCAAATCACTGGTTTTCAAAACTTTAAATTAGCAATGTGTTTCCTGATTAAAATTTATTTCTATTAAGAATTAACATATGAAAAAAACTGAATGTTATTTAAGAAGGTTTCTTCTTATATTTCAATGAGCATAAAATTATTGCTCAACATATGCGCAAAAAAATACTTTTTAGATTCATTGTTGCGCATTTTTCACAGTCACTGATTTTGAATTTATCCATTAAATATTTAACTAATATATTAATCCAATCAACCATTAAATATTTAACCAATATAATAATAATAATAAGCATTATAATCAAATTTTTTACTGATTATTAAAGTTCCAGCCACTTTTGGTGTCAATAGTTCCAGCCACTATAGCCAAATTGAGCGAAGTATGGCTTATCTTGTCAAACTATTAATACCGAAAGCTAAATTTTTAAACATATCCCCATCCCCTGAGGGCAGATGGCTCGCAGAGTATAATCTATGTATTTAATTACATTTAAATTGCTTAAATATAATCTCATGTCCATGATTCCGAATATTTATCAGATATTAAAGAGGTACTATTTTAATTGTCTTATGCAATTTTTTTTTATTGAATACATGAACCTTTGTAATATAAACTAACTCCACGACATCACAGCGCTTTTAAAAACATAAATGTAAGGATCATCCTCATCTAAATTTCGCGGTATTGTAATTTCATTTTTTTATTCGTCTTGTAAATTACTCAAATATTGAATAAAATCTTTCTTCTTTAGCTATCAACAACGAAAGAAAGTATTTGGTTTTAAAAAAATGAAACCGGTGTGAATTTTATTCAAAAATGTAAACTATTTATTGAAATTAGGTTAAAAATATTTTCAAAAAATTGCCAAAATCCATGAAAAGTTTGCAGTACTATTAAATTGATGTCATTGAAGAGAATTTTTTTAAATTTTAAAATGGTATTAATTTTTTTTTCTTTTTGCGCATTAATATTTTCTGCAATTATCAAAAAAATACTCGGCAAACATTTAAATATTTTTATTTACTTAAAATTTTTAAGAACTTCTTCCGAGGTGCACATTTTAATTTTCCAAGATATATATGTGCCAAATTCCGTAGCTCTATTCAAACTGTCTGGCCTACTGAGTGAAAAGCATACACATTCTTCTTCGCTTGTAGAGATTTAACAGCTGGTTACCAGCTGATTGGCGATCAGCTAGTTTGTTTGGAATACTGATTGTGTTTGATTTCAGTCGAACCTCTTGTCCGTAATTTGATAATAAACCTTCCTTTGATAAAATAATATTTAATCTCAAATTATTATAAACATTAATGTTAATCAAAGTCCAATAATATGAGGAATCCGAGCTGTTCCATTTTCAGTAGCCTTATACCTGTTTGTTCATTAACCATTTGAACATTCCTAATGAAGCAAAATAACAGTCTGCATCATCTAACATCTAATTTGAAACTACAGGCACAAGCTCCGCTTTCTATTCTTCTAACAAAATATTTATTTAATCAAAAATATTCATTACAGCATTATAATAGTGCGATGCATTTTCCATTCGGTAGCATATCAACGAAATTAAAACATAAAAACAGTAAAAGACTATCAACCATAATCTTTGAGAGTACTGAATATATATTGAAACGTACTAATATCTTAGAGAACTTCATTTACGTATTTCACGAGATCAGATTACTTTGCTGAAACTAAAAGTGGATGTAAAATTCATTATGGTACTAACAAAGAATACGAAACTAGTCTCCCCAAATTTTTTTAGTACAGTCTCTAATAAGAAAGAAATCTCCCTCCCCCTGAAAAAAATTGTGGATATTGAGCAAGGGGCCACGAATGCCTTGCATGGTATTGGCGAGAAATAGTGAAAAAAATATATAGAACCTTAACGTGAAATAGCATTTTTAAAGAATCTATTGTGTGAAAATCAGTGTTTAGGATGTCTTTTTTCCAACTTAAAGAAACCAAAATTTGACAAAGAACTAGAGTTCTAGCGACAGTACCGAATTCCATTGCTTGTAATTTCGTTTACTTGCATTCAAATATACAGATAATTCTTTCACAGATTTAGTTCAAAATTTACTAAATATATGCATTTTAAAATCTGCGTTACTCAATTTTATCAGTCTACCTCTTGATGTTTTATATTTATTAAACAGTAAAATATACAGACTTCATCTAAATGGAATTCGCTCAAAATTTGACAGAAAAAATTTAGTTTTAAGTCCATATACTAAATTTCATACGCATAGCTCAAATTATTTGGGTTATCGTGTTCACAAACAGAAGGAAATATACAAATCAATGTAATATAGATATTTTTCGAATTTAGGATGGACTGAAACATGAATATTCATTTAAATCTCGAGTTCAAATTTTTTTATGGTTATGATACTTTTTTCACTTCGTATATGAGGAAACAAATTTGTCCATCTTCATCTTTCAACAATGTCAATGGCGCAACTGAAATAAGTGTGGAAACGAAGAAAACGGTACAAAGAAAGTATAGTAAATCATACATAAAAATATTCTAACAATTGGATGAAATCGGGGAGAAAATCGGATGAAATTTAAATTGATTTCATTGGAAAGATAAATTTCGGTGGTGAGAAAATTATTTTCGTGCAATAATAATTCCAAAATGCATTGCCTCAGATAAAAAAAAAAAATTGCTTAATTTTTAAGTAATTAAAATATTTATTAAAATTTTGAAAAAAATCACAACTAGAGCATATTATTACTTTCTAACAGAACAGGTCAAATGTTCTGCTATGTAGAGAACTCTCTCACACACAAAACATTCATTTGAATTAGAAGAAACAGAAGAGTAAAAATATTAGTTTAACACTTTCGCTGCCATTACTCACGCCTGACATCCGGGACATCTATCTAATTAGATGACCCCTTCTTTGCTATCTTTTAACCGTAGTAGAGAATGTGTCATCTAATAACATTATATGGTTTGGTACAATTACATATTATCTGTAAAGCACAGACGCGTTTGTGGCAGTCAATGTGTTAATGGAAATTGAAATACATGCGACAATGATGTATGTATTTCTAAATTTCTTTTCGAAATTAAATTCCTTGAATTTTAAGTAAAAGGCTAAATCAGGGCTCAATTTAACAACAAAATTTAAGCAGGTTAGGAAAATTTCAAAATAATTTTTAAGTAAGTTAGAAGTTTATATTAAGAGTTGCAAGAAAAAAATAATTTGAGAAAACAAAATGAAATAATCTGAAAATGAAACTAAATTTCTAAATTGGTGCTCAAAACTTTATAAAAAATATTTTAAAAAACTGATCAATAGAAATTTTCAAGTAATATAAATTTTAAAAATAAGAAAATGTTTCTATTATGATTTCTTAGTTATTATGAGTAAAATAAAATAAAATTTATGCAGGCAAATATAATAATAAGTAGTTGGAAAGTGGCAAGCCTGAAATGTCCATCAACATATTATAAAAGCATTGATTTGAAACTACGGTGAAACCAGAAGGTTTAGTTCTCCAGAAACTTCCTTGCAACTGTCTAATAAAGCTGCTATCTGTCCCCGAACCACATAAAATTGCGGACCTTGGCAAGTCCATGAAGTCTATAATTGCTCAGATTTTTATTTTCAAACGCCTAAAAGATTTTTTTTTATTCGTAATATAGTGAAAAAAATCGAATCTGCATTTTTGAGGCTTTATTTTATCATCCGAATGAAATCAAAATTGGTTACAAAATTACAGTTCTAATAATAAGATTATATGACACATTTCCTTTATTTGAATAGTTGCATTTTTGAGTTATCCTATTAATATGCATAAAAAAATGCTGGCAGATGGTAAACATTTTGATGGATTTAGTTCAAAATTTGATACAAATTCTACGTGCAAAGTTTTTCACATTTCATACTTATTGTATCTAGTTGTATTCGGACAATCAAACAAATAAAATTTAATAGAAATCCTACAAGTTTGGAGTTAAGACCACATACCAAATTTTCTATATCTAATTTAAAGCATTTTCGAGTTACGTAGCATTTACAGATAGACAAAGATAATACAAAAATTACCAATGTCTTTTGGACCCTGAGAGATTCATTAAAATCTCGAATTCAGATTTTTTTTTTGACAATTCTAATAATTTCTTGTTATTGACATAAAAATCTCTAACAAACTGAATTGAAAAGAATGTTTTAAAAGTGTTGAACCTATATCCCAAGGAAGGAGAAAATCTATTTTGTTTCAAAGAATGCAAATTTGGTTATTCATAGATTTTATTATGAAAATTATATTATTAATTGTTTTGAAGAAACAATGAAGTTCGGTTTAATTATTCGGTTTAGAATTATGCAAATTATTATATCAAATCATATGAATAAATATTTTAGGAATTTATTTTAAATAGAAAGAAAGAAAAAGGAAGAAAATTGCGTTATCATTTTTAAAAATAAATTTAAAATTTATAAAAAGTCAAATTCATTTCAGATATTCATAAGCTTCAATTATGAAAAAAAAACCAAAATTTCAGTAAATTTTCAAGCATTTAAGTTCTATTTAAAAAAAAATTTAAAAACTGTTCCTAGGACACTTATTTATTTTTCATATTTTGGTAGATCTAATTTTAAATATCTTCTATGTATGATGTCAGCAGATATTCACATATTTTATAGATTTTCATTAATAGAAATTGGTCATTTGAAAGAAAATGTAACTACAATAAAAAAACTGAAAAATTTCGTTTGGGAAAGAATAAGATTTAAACGTTTTCTAACCCATCATATTCCAGTGATACAACGATTATTTTTCGATGTGGATTGATTATGAAAGAGAATTTCATTTATCAAAAGTAAATATCACTTTTCAAAGAGAATTTCATTAAAATAGTTATTCAACAGATTTAAAAATTTTAAATACTAGATTAATTTTCAATCTATTATTTATCTTTACTTTCTTTCCTCCATCTTAATTTATGATTTAAAAAATCTGAAAGAAATAATCCTCTGAAGGCTTTTGTCCTTTCAATATTTACATAATTTCAGAAGCTGTGTTCCAATTTATAATTAAATGTAGAAAAAAAAACCTTAGATATGAAAATTATAATCTTTTATACTCTTTTGTTTCATTTTATTTCAAAATATTAATTTTTACTTTCCTTATCAAAATATTGGGTTGTTCGGAAAGTAATTTCGTTTTTTCCCGACAGAGGATTTAATTGTATTTTTTGTACACAACTTCACATTTAAGCCGTATAATTTTTATATGCTTTGAGAGCTCATATAGCAAGGCCTGTGTGTGAAAAATTCCAATCAATCCTACTCAGTAGTTTTTGGTTGGTGCCCTTTTAAATATGGAGAGCGATAAGCAGCATTTTCGACATATCTTACTGTTTTACTACAGAAAGGGTAAAAATGCTGTTCAAGCCAGAAAGAAATGGACCGATGTGTATGGAGAAGGTGTGTTGACAGTACGCCAGTGCCAGAACTGGTTCGCTAAATTTTTTAGACGGTAAAACCTTCACCTCAAATGAGGAGGTCAAAAACCACCTCGGTCAGTTTTTTGGCAGCAAAGACCAAAAATTTTATGAGCGTGGCATTATGCTACTACCAGAAAGATGGCAAAAGGTGTTGGACCAGAACGTCCAATATATAATTTAATAAAATATTTGTTTATTGTACGAAAACTGTCTTTCATTTCCACAAAAACGAAATTACTTTCCGAACAACCCAATATTTTTATTTAATCTATAATTTAATGTGTCATAATTATTTTTTTCACTAGTCTAAAAACTGAAACTAATATTTAATTATTTTGGGTGAATCAATGAACTACTACTTTCTATTTATGAAATATATAGATTTGAAACATGTTGAAAGTTTTGATGCAGGCTGACAATGTGGTAAACTAGCAATACCATTTTGACAGGTTTTTGAAAAATAACAGGTTTTAGTCGGCGTATACTCCTATTTTTATACTACATTCTATTTATTGTAAGAGTTTTTATTACAATAAATGTAATATAGTGATTTGGATAAAATAAAACAACACACGATATTATAAGAAAATGAAGGATTTTAATGAAATTAGCGCTGGGTTGCAAGAAATTTGAGTTTCAATGTTTTGAAGAAAAAATAATGGCAATTTTCTAACCATGAGAAAAATGGTGTATTGCACTGGGAAAAGATAAAAATCTGGAGCATGGTTCTATTAATAGATTTTCAGCTGAATTTGAATTAAGTCAGTGAAGATGGTCAGTTTCCAGGATACCCCGGAGAAGGCTAAATCCCAATTCAATTTAAATAACTTTGTACTTTTGAACATTTATCATTACTAAACCTAACTTTCTTAACTAAAAGTGCATTTTACCATACACTATATAAATGTATGCTATATATTTGGATAATAACCATCTTAAAATGTATATGATATTTTTGGATAGAGAGTATGAAAATATTTCAATATGAACTTATTTAGAAAAGATTTTTTCTATGTGATCTGTACTCTATCTATATTCTTTTACCGCATTCTATGCAAAATCTTAACAGCGCAAAAAAATCATTGTCGGTTTTTGTTTTAATAAATAAAATGTATTCATTTATTTTATTTCATCATTGCTAATTATAATGATAAAATGCCCATTATTGTTCGCTAGTTATTTTAAAGTAGAATAGGAAAAAAGATCGTCCTGTTTTTCAGTCTGAATTATGATCCCATAATCATTTCGTCAGTGTCAGGTATTATTCGTTCGTTTAAAAATAAATTAATGTTTTAGAAAAAATCATTATTTCGATTCCCTTAACATGAGACTGAATAGAAAAATAAGCAAGTGAAACTTGCAATTTTTACTATTTTTTAGTCGCATTATTTGAAATATCATTTAGCAAATACAGAAATAAATCTTGCTTAAAAATATATTACTAATATCATCAAAGTTGATAAAAAAAGTAAATAATGATAAATTTTGAAAAAATAAATAAAGAACTGTTAATGATAATTTCGTTAGAATTTTGCCTTTATGTAATAAATTATAACGAAACAAGTGGCGTTTTAAGTAACCATATAATCTAGTTTAAAAGAGACAACACCATTTCACCAAATAAAAGAACAATGGCCGTTAATGAGTCTAAATTGTTTCGTCGGTTTCTCTAATTAACTCCTGTTCGAAATAATGATCCCATTCCAAACTGAAGGAGAACTGCGAGAAAAAAAATTCGAACAGTTCCGGAAGGGAATCCAACACATGCTTGGACGCATTTAAACAGCCAAAGCACTAAACCGCTGCTAGAAAAACTCGATGAGATCGTTGTTAGACAAGAATACGATCCGTACAACGTAACCACCTGCAGTGGGGGAGCAATAAAATGCGAAATCCCAGAGTTTCGCGAATGCCGAGAAAAAGTTAATCCGCAGGACCTTGTTTCCTTGACAGCTCATAGAGACCTGGTTGATGCACGGCTAGGGTTGGCATAAAAATACCGGATCATCAAAGTCGCCAATGCCAAGATCGCCAAGTAGTGAAAGAACTGTTATTTAAAATATAAGTAGATATTTATTTCTGCATAAATCAGCATTTTATAGAGACATTTCAAAAACTATTGTACATTCTTAAAAACATATATTTACATATAATTTTTGGAATATTTATGAAAATATATTCTATTAAAAATGATTATTATTTTTAAAATACAAACGCAAATAAGATAATGGTGTAATCAAAGGCTTAAAAATTAATGGGTAATTTCTTTATTAATCACATTGTAAATAATTTTGAATATAAACTATCAAACGCTCTATCTAAATAGGGGAAAATAATAAAATAATATACTATCCAAAACATTGGAGAGTCATTTTAAAAAAACAAAACCTGATGATTGGTTCTTTTTTTTATTATATCAACTAATTTTCGATATATTATAATATTCGGAATTATTAAGCTGAGTGTATGTAATAAATACATCAATCAGATTTCTTATACAGTTTCTTTAAAAATCAAACACTACTTTAAGAGCCAAAATATTTTCTATTATATATATAATTCTTCGATATATATGTTAATGTATTAGAACTATTTTACTAGCTATAATAAATAAAAATTAAAAATTAAATCTACGATCCCAAATTTCAAGTTATCATGTGAGAACCTTATTATTTTTAAGTCATTATTTGTCTTAAATAATTTAAGTCATTAACCAGTTTAAACTGGTTTCAAACAACCACGAGACTTCTCTATCAGTCTCTATCCCCCCCCCTCTCTCTCTCTCACGATATATATATGTCATAGTTGTATGTCAACCTTTTAAAAACGCATGTGCTGTCAAAGAAGCATACGTAATAATAAAGCAATAATGGTAAAAGCAGGTCAACCTTTTAAAAACGCATCTGCTTTCAATGAAGCATACGTAATAATAATGCAATACTGGTAAAAGCAGGTAAAAAATATATGCGATTAAAAGGTGATGAAAATTGCCCTTCATGCTTTATTCCTTGCCTACGCGATTTCGATCTTCAATATTCATTGCTTACACGTTTTCGAGCTTCAAAACTCTCTAACCGAAACAACATCATGTTCTCATACGATAAAAAGGAAAGGAAGATAAGTGAAAAGTAACCATGCTTAACATAATGACAAAAAAAGTAGAACTATTTAATAACCTTTATTAAAAATAGTATTATTCTAATAAATATTAAAAACAGATTTATTAGTGGAACAAAATTATTAAAAGGTTTAACCAATTTCTTAGCGTCTTCAAAACACCTACGTGAAATTTCATAACATATATAGAAACTTTATTTGAAAGTCATAACAATAAACCCACTACAGAACCGACACGAAAATTGTCGACAAATAATCAGAAAAAGAAATCTATATAATGAAAGAAATAGAAACTTCAGTGCAGCCTGTACACATAATGCTTTAAATTATTAATTAAATGTATCAAAGAATAAGTTTATAACAATTTTTTAATGAAAAGTATTTTTTTATCTATTATTGTTTGAATACAATTTCTTCAACCTAGATAAGTAAAGCTTGGAAAAACACCTGAATAGAACAACTTCCATATTTCGAAGTTATATAAAATGTTTAAACGTTAGATTGTGTTATTACATTCAAGAATATCATAATATAAATCGTAGAGTGGAATTTCCACACGGCGCATAGATATATATAAGTGTACCCATAAAATGCTGTACATATGAAGCATCAAAACGTTTACTCTTAAACTTGTTCTAAACTTCAATTTGCATATGTCCCTCAATGAAACCTAATATCAAGCAGAACTGATACTGAAATTGCAATCAAACCTAAAGGATAATATAGAGAATATTTTTGAATTTCAAACATCTCTTACATGGTACTGAGTGAGAGAAAGAAGCTCAAAGGTTGGTACACTGCAAAATCAGTTACTACCTTTATTTAGCTTATGAGTAAAGTAAAGTTCTTAGTTAAAAATTATATAAAGTATACTATTTTTTTTCAACGAAAAAAAGATTGGATTAAACCATGAAATAAGGCTGATTTACATTTCAAGAAAAGTTCTGTTATAAATATACCCAAATATTTTTTTAATTTGTAAAAATCATGAGAAAAATACACAGTTGAATTAACATAATCGATATGATAATTTCTGAAATTTCAAGACGGTATAAAACTCGTTTTTGTATGATAATATGTTCAGAAGTTATCACCAAAAGAAAAACCATTGAAATTTAGTTTAGTTCTTAATTAAAATTCTAACTTAAAGATCTAAAACAATCTTTCAAGGTAGACATTAAAATGTATACTTGTGCCAAATTTTGTAACTTCAATTCGATAATCAAAAATAACAAATCAGTTTAAAAGGGAAGCTATGAAAATTCATCTCCATGTATACCATGAGAAACCTTGAGAACATCATCTTAAATAAATCGATATATTTCTTTTCAAAACAATTGAGAGTGGTTACGTGTACCTCCACCCCCACATAAATATTTGAAAAGGACTTTAACATATATTTCCTTTTATAAGCGGCGTTTTAGCATCAGATTTTTGAAACAAGAATTAATTTGTTGGTTTGTTTTGAGAAATATAATTACAGTGGTTCTCAGGAGCGCATTCTATTATGTTCTCTCAAACTTTAATAAAACCACTTAAATTTTTAAGAAGTTACAGAAAAAAAACCCATTTTTTTTTCTCTCCCATATGCGATTAATTGATTCTTCAATTTTGCATCTCTTGTAATGGCGCCCGGGGCGCTTTTCCTGTCTGCCTCACCCTATTTTCATCTTATAATTATGATATAAAGATAAGTTATGTTGCTATAGTGCTTCAATGAATTTATTATTTTTCGACTATTTTGGGTATGAATAATGAGTAATGAATACATATATATTCAAAATTTTAACTACCTATATAATGAATATGGAAATGTACTTTTATATGATTAATTATTTTTATTTTGTAAAAATTGAAAGCTGATTATATTGAAGATTTTTTGCATTACTTATTAACAAGATTAGCTTAGCCCTCAACTTTTTTATTTTTCGATGAGTTTTTATTCTTTATAATAACTGTTTATTTTTATAACAAACAAGATGAGCATGCTTAATTGAATAAATAACACACCTAAAAATACCTTATATTTTCATATTGTGTGATTAGCAAACATCATCCATGCATGCGAGGAATGTGCTAAATTACTAAACAGCGATAACAACGCCAAATCTGGCGGCCTAACCAATCACAATCTCCCACCAAAATGAAAGGAGGATCTTTTCGTGGTCTCCCAAAAATAAGGAAAACAAAAATAAGAAAAAGAAGAAAAAACTCTCCGAACTGTCGCCCGAAACACACCCTGTAGGGGTGGGTCACTAATGGAACGGACCGAAGAAAAACATCTCCATCCATATTCCTCCCACCGCAGGTACGGTACTGCGGTGTCGGACAGTACAGCAAGGAAAAGGCGGTAGGCGCGACACTGTTCTTTAATGACGCCCGACCCCTGAACTCCTGGGAGAGGAATGCCGCAGACGACAAAAAAGAAGGGGGGTGATCAGTCAGTGTCGAAGATTGGGTCTGATCATTAGAAAGCAGTGGCTCAATCACATCAGCAGCATCCTTTCTGATTTACGGATGGATTGCATCTTTTATTTATTTTGCTTTGCTTTAGAAAAGGAAGTGGAGCTTTTAACCAACGGGGAAGGGTTTATTCTTAGGTTAAGGGTTAGGAAATGAGCTTCTGTATTGAATCGAGTACTTCTTAATGTATCGTGTGTTATTTAAAGTATAACTTAATGTAATGTATAGTATATTTTTTTAAGATATGTATCATTCTGATTACGGGAAGCTAGAATCAAAAAGAGTTTTCAATATTTTTAAATAAACAAATATAAACATAGTTATGCTTTCAGAAACCAATTTTCTTTCATGATTCTCGAATTTACTTTAAAAATTGCATCTATTGCCTAAATGCTTATAATTTGCCAGCCAAGACGGAATTAACAATTCGCTGTTAATTCCGTCATTGCTGTTAATCATTGCATAATAAGATGAGCTTATTATGCAATGATTATTTTTGAGACAGTCTAGAATGAGAATCTTTTATCATGGTTCTATTATTGATAATAGCTGGCAAATTATCTGCAAATTGCGGCACGCCTCATAAAGAAATCGTTCTAAGTACTCTTCGAAGCAGATCGTTGGATCTTGAACTATCGAGTACTTGGTTGTCTATCGGTAAATACCTACACTCCTTAAGATTTTAATTAAAAATTAGTCAAAATTTCAAATATTTTCTCAATACAGAACATATTTTTGCACATAAACGACTTTACACTGTTTTAAAATTGATAATAATAATAAATTTTTAATTTCTACCAAATTTATCCTGTGCGATTCACATCCCAAATTTTTATAATTTTTTAAATGATATTCAAGCATATTTACAAGCCTTTTATAGTTTTAGTTCTTAACTTATACATACTCGTCTTGCAACAAAATTAGAGATACTTTTTTGTGAACACATTATCGCTACTTCATAATCAAGAGATTTTTAAAATAAAATAAAGATAGATAAATTCAATCAACCCTAAAACAATGTCATGCTGTGATATTTTGGAGGATAGATTCTTATTTCCTTTAATTTTTTTTACTGTATTATTTTGAAAATAATTTTCTGTAGTGTATCCAAAATTGTTTTGAAGATTAGTTCGTTATAGATTTTCTTATATATTTGGTATAAAGCCACCAATTTGTAACATAAATATAATTATAATGATATTTCTGCTAGATAACTATTTTGCGATTGCTTTTTTTAGTGAAATAAATGAGGAATCAAAATTCGAATGCAAAAATATTAGTTAAAAATGAAATTTTAATTCAGAGTATTTGAAATAACAGGAATTTCTTTTTAATTACTTTAAATTTTCTAGCATTTAAATCTTTTTACATAATTTTTGTTAGTTTAGAAAATAATTTATTTCATAGTTAATAATTAGTACCCAGATTATTTTAAAAGAAATAAATTTTATTAAAAAGAAATAGTGTTTTCCATGAATATTATTATTGTTCATGGTTGCTACTTTTGTTAATACTGTACAATCACGATCTGTACAATTGTCAACAGAGTATCTTCTGATAAATGGATCGAGTATCGGACTAATTCACTCTGATTATCTTGTTGTATAATCAATAAATCGCAATAATTTCATTGGTCGTTAGTGAACAAGGGAAAACTTTCAAGATATCACTAATTAACTGAAGTAAGGATAGAGTAAAGGGAAAATGGCGCCGACATGCATATTTTTTCTCTTCATAAACAACGGCTTTTTCTTTTCTCAAAAATGAATGCCCTTTGTTAATGGGCATGTGCAATCACAAAAATCGGGGAAGACTTAAATAGCAGTGCAATACCTGAAAAGAATAGAGTAACTATTCTTTCTCGAAAATCTCTTGAAGTGTGAAAGTTCTAAAAGAATTGTATAAGACTATTGACAGGTTTAAATAAATTACAATTTTAAAAAGCGAATTAAAATTCAAACGCATAAAATTATACACTGAGTATGGGAGAGGCAGTGCAACTCTGCAATGCTATGCATGAGCAGCTTCTGAATTGAATTTTATTAATTTTGAAAAAATACATTTCTTATTAAAATTAAATTATATCTACGACAGTAAAAATTAAGGAAAGTATCCTTTCCTCTTATATATAGCAAAATTTATTTTTTGTATTCATTATAGTTTGAATGAATTTTGTTTAGCTTCACTTAAGTGCATTAAATTAAATTATGATTTTATAGAGATATCAGTCAAAGAAAATTAAATACGCCGTAGAATTTAATGAACTAAGAGGGTCTTTATTTGTGCTCAGAATCATATAATGCTTCTGAATGATTAAATATACTCAAACATTCAAATGAAATTTCATCTAAAGCGTTTCACGAGCTCGTATATCTGCAAATTTTTAATAGCTACATGTGCAACGATACCACAAGACAATAATTTGGTTCATTGATAACTGATAGAAATTTCTGCAATTATATTTTCGGAAATTTCTTCAAAATGCTATGAATGGATTTAATTCATATGACAATACAGTCACTTATGTATCAAATAATGTATGTAACAGTGCATGATGTTTAATCTCTAACTAATTCTCTTCTGCTGTGGAATAATTAAACGTCATTTTTCTTCTATGAAGTACTCAACAGATTTAAAAATTAAAATATTGCGGCTTAACGTCACGTATCATATTTTTATTAGATGCAATATTAATTAAAGATTACTTTGTGTTAGACATTACTAAAAAAAAATGAACTCCATCATTGAAATCCTGTAAAACTATTTTCTCCTTACACACATTGATTCTGTCAGAAAGCTTCAAGCGCTTTTCAACAACAAAAGCTTCAGTGCACATTTTGTTTCATTACTGCCTTTTTTCTCAACTGTTTTTTTAAATTTTTTTAGCATAAAATTCGAAAAATTTCGGCAATAAATATATTAAGAGAAGTATAAATCATCAAATAAAGCTACATTGAGATTAATTTATCTTGACGAATATACATGTAACGCAAATCATTCAATCCATCAACTGCATTTCCTCACTAACAAAGATCTTGTTCACACTTTCAGAGTATCAATCAAATAAAAAGAAAACTTAGTTCTTACTGGCGACTTCTCAGGGGCTTGTTCAGAAACTTTTCCCGTAGTCCAGAAACACGACTTGATTGACGGATGACCTTTTTTAACCCTTCCTCTGCTTTAATGCGATTGGGGCAGCGGCTATAAAAGGAAAGACTCCTATTGGTCGGAGAGGTCGAGAGGGCAGGGCAAAGGTCGTGCCATTTGGAAGACCACTACCCAACATGGATCGATAATCATCCGTGATTCATTCATCCTTTGCTCAGTTCATCAACGCGCAGAGTCTTTCTTCTCCTTGTTACACTGTGTTCGGCTGGGAAGTTTCACCAAACATACAACTTCCTCCTTGCAAGAAAAATTAACGTCAGAATTGTTAAAAATTTCTCAGAATCATTTTTTTTTTTTGCAGTACAAATAAACGAAATAAACATTCCTTAATAGTGTAAAATTGATATTGTAGTTATGTAATTTTGACTAAACATAAAAGTATGAGTAAGTTTAAGTATTAAGATCAAAGTTAGGCATGACTTAACCACACACACACAGAAAAAAAAGGGGGGATATATATAGAGAGAAAGCTTTAATTGCACAAATATGAGAGACAAAACAAACAATCGGTAGAACCGATAATAGTTGAAAATTAGAGGGAGTGTGATAAATTCGTTATTTAATTTTTCGACAAAAATGTTAGAATGTATTGACTACTATTTTGATAAAAAGTTCATATTTATTTTATGAAAACATTCTTTCTCTCACATACAAACACTTTGATGTTTCTTTATATTCATACAAGCTGATTTATTAAAGCTAATTAAGCTCCCTCCAGGCATTCTTAATGAGCATGCCAAAGCATCTTAATGGTAACTATCAGCGTAGGAGAAAGAGCATCATCAGAGAAAATTCTACGACATCATAATACCAATTTGATATGATGAAATACAGAAATCTAAGTTCACGCCAGTTGATCTTTTATTATTTGCACTTAAAGGACTCACCTGATCTTTATTAGAAGCACTGAGTTGTTTTATTCGAAAATAATATTAGTCCATCATATAAATTAAGTATGTTCAATAATTTTTTTCAAAATCTTTTTAGCCGATCGAAAACTTTATGACAAAATAATAAAGCATGCAGAAATGTTTAATTAAAATTAATGAAAACAAAAATAATGATATATAAGATTACACTCATTCTTTGTTGTTGTTGTTGTTCTTACCCTGTTATCGCTTTGGTTTTCAGTATCCTGATTCAAAGTTGATTATCAAAACAAAGAGTACTAAAAATTAATAGTTGCTGACTTTTGTTTATTTTATTCCTCCACCATCATTGTATTATAAATAATGATAATTCCAATTGAAGATAACTGATTTGTTTTTGCCTTCATCATTAATCAATAGCTAAAAAATTATTAAAGATATGATATTAAGCAGAGAAGAAGTTGATAGGTTAATTTTTTTAGATGGATGCGTTATTGTCTGTAAAAATATTTTTTGGAGAAAGGAGCAGATGAAGTGAATTTTGCACATGCGCGTATTGAAACGGTTTCTATTAAATTATTCACAGGAACAGTATTGAACACATTAGAAAATATAAAGAATACAAACAAGAATATTTTATTAATTGTATTTTGACTAAACAGAAATAAATACTAAACTTTTTAATTTAGAATATATTTACCTTTCATTCTTTTGGAGAACAAAAGAATTTTCTATTATATTTTTATTACTTTTAAAAAAATGATATAGTTATATTTTGGATATGATGGTCAATCTGAAGTTTAAAAATCACTTACTTATACTCACAGATAAAGTATGTGATTTAGGGTGGTCCTTAGATATAAACTTTTGAATTTTTAATGGGACATTCCTCTATTTTTGTTTTAAGACCTAAAAACTGTTTCCATAAAAATGTCAGATTTCAAAACTATGCTTTACAAGTCGCTACCAAGCTTTAAAATTTTGGAAAAACAAAAAACAAAAAAAATTTCCAAAAATTAATTTATCTTCATATCAAACTGCGCCGAATATGTGCATAAAAAGTGCTAAATGTAGAACACATTTCCTCTTGTTTTCCTTTCTTCTCTTCTCCATTACGAGTTCCACTTACAAGCAGTTTCACGAGGAGGGAGGAATGTTCATACCCAGACATGCTGGTGTAAATCACTGTTGAAGTCTGAAGTTTACTCAAGAATATCATTATTATACTGAGTGTAGCATATTTTTCTGAGTATTTTTTGCCCATGTTTGTATCTTAAGTTATAGTAAGCCTAATCAAAAGCCATTTAAGTATCATTACGACGAAATGGTTTGAAGTAATATTATAAGATCGATATTAATATTTTAAGCTTCGACATTTCTTTTATTATTTACATCTAATAGTAAACTGCCTATTTTAACAAAAAAAAATATTCATATCTGTAGCTTGTTGGTCAAATAATGTCTACATCACTGCGTCAAGGGAAGTCGCCATCGGAAAGAGAAATTGAATCAAAGTTCTTCCAGAGGTGTAGCAACGGGGAAGCAAAAGTTTTATTGATAATCCGGGAAGATAGTCCACGAAGATAAAATATGTTTGGAAGGGTTTTTGTTGTTATTGTTTCTTTTTTATAATATTTTGGTCAACTCCTTTAAGTCAAATATGACGGCTGTAGAGGGTGGAGAGCATCTAATAAGATACTTTTAATTCGGGTGACACTTATCCTTGCTTCCCCTTTGCCTAACCAAAATTAACGGTAGTCGATGAAACGTCTTTCCTATAAAGTCTTCTATATCACATCCATTATATAAAAATTTTAAAGAAAATGATATTTAGATTAAAAAACTTTTCTGTTTATCCTCGAAATAAATTTGTTCTTTAATAAATGATAGAAAAGCGACATGTGAAGACAAATTCTTAAAGAAACAAGAGTCATCAGATTCGGGAACACAACGATGACGAAGTTATTACACTATTATTTCCTAAAACCAAATATATTGGTGGGGATGGAAAAAAAAGAAATAATTTACCCCAAACAGCCTTTACACCACTGTCTCATTTCTATTTGAAAAAAAAATGAATCCAGGAAAAATAATTACTTCGCTAGATTCAAATTCCATCTTAAGGAGAAATAAAAGAGGATAAAAAATTCGAATTGTCTTTTGGGAAGTAATTCAATAAATAATTACACTGATTAGTTAATAATTAGTTAATTAATCGAAATTTAACATTCTTTATTTACAAAAGTTGTTTCAGACATAAAAGTATCGAAAGTGCTATCATTCTGCTGCACAAAGCAGCATAGAAAAAAATTCAATCGAAAAGATCCTATTCCATCAAATGTAACTTTTCGGTGGACGTAAGAAAGTCGGCTTTGAGAAATTCAGGAACATTTAAAAGTGCGCCAGGGAGCAGCGAAGTTTCGATTTGTGTCTCTATTTTTGTTCGTTAGGTGTGACCTGGATTTTCGTCTATTGGATGAGTCGTCACCCATCTATCAAAAGAAGATGATCTTTTTTTCATCCGATTCACTCATCCGTCCAGCGGTCAGGAACAAAAGCCACCGCCCGCCGCCGACCCTCTTCCTAGGAGCCGCAAATCGAAACTCAAATCAAGGGGAGAGGACCGCTTCAAAAATTGAAAACACGCTATTTTTAGGTGAGGGTGTGTTCAAATTTTTAAAAAGTTTTATAATGGTAAGGATTTAAGAGATGAAATTTAGGAATAGAAAAAGAAGCAGAAATTTGTATTTTCTCATATTATGATGCATGCTAACAAAAAATATCGTTACAATAGAAAAACTGCATCTTGAAATTTTGGCAAATATCCAAATTTGAAACCACACTTAGTCCGATAGAATACTTATACAAATTAGTCGGGTTATTTTTATGCAAAGATAACTCCAGAAACGAGGTAAACTAGACAAAAGGAAATTTCGTAATGTTCTTTATACCAAAATTTTAGATATGTATCAAGTTTGGGACGAAATCTGTCCGAGTGTCTAAGTGTCTATCTGTCCATTGATGGGCACGCAAATGGAATATTTTCAAAAACGAACGTTAGATTGATGAAATGTGTCTAACGATTTTTAACTACAGAATAATAATTTATTGAATTGCACACCAAATATGTCAGTAAGTTGATTGTCAGTAATTTTTATGGCCATGTATATGATAAATGTATCACAGAAACAAGAGAACAGAGAAAAAGTAAGAGTAAGAAAAAAATTGATAATTTTTTGAATGAATGAATTTTTGGTAAAGAAATTTTAATCCCTTTAATCAATGAAATGGTCCAAAATGTATACTTGGTTTTTGTTTTTTCAAAACTCAACACGAAAGACGCCATATTAGAAAATTAAGGAAAAGGCACTTCCATTGTTTGTTTCAGTTATATGTAAAAGTTGGATTTTTCTTAAGTATGTTGACTCAATGATTCATATGGACGGAAAATCCCACCCATCTTTAACCCCTCGATACTATCATGAATTAGATAGTATTGGAAAAATGTTTGTTTAATAGGATAAAAATGACACTCTTTTGCAAATACATAATATATAAATCAATGGTGATTGTGTTTCAAGCATAACTAGAACCCTATGCATATTTTTTTTCAGAAGTAACTGCATTTTTACATTTTTGAGATGTAGATAGAATATTTTTCTAAATATTGCTTTTCTATCATTTGTTAGTAAGGAAAAATTCAAATGAACAAAAATCAAACTTTCTGAAAGCAAAAATTTCTCTCAGGCTAAAAGCAGCAATTAAAAAAAATGTTGAGAAATTAAAGAGGAAAATAAGTTGAAGGAATTAAGTTCAAAATAAACTAATTTTTAATCCATCTTAAAATATGGTTTTGAAGATATCAAGCTGATATGATTTAGCAAATATACAGAAAATAAATATTTCCTCTGTGTAATGAATCAAGTATTTGAGGTTATTTCTATTCTGGATAATTGCTTACAATTATCTGGTGATGCAATGATTATCGAAGTAGTTACTGCTTATTAAGATCTTTATTCAATATCTAGTTTATTTTCAGATAATAGACCTTTCCAGTCACGAATAAATTCTTTCCATAAAAACAATGTTAAATGGTCATTTTTTTAGAAATAAAATATGAAAATAACTGATTTTTTTAATAATTAAAAAATTTATTAAGGAAATTTAACGAATTAAAAATATAAAGATCTCTGAAGTGAACAAAAGGTGAAAAAGCAGCATTAAATTCTGATAGCAACCGTATTAGCAGTAATTGTTTAAGTTTTGGCATATTAATGGAAACTATATATCCGATTAATGCTATTTATTATGCGCATTAATTAAAACTTTGTTGCAGTTTCCTTGTGTGTAAAAATACGTTAAAAAATCTGTTATTCGATATAAAAAATATTAATTGCATGGTGTGGATATTTTGACATGATTAACAGCAGAATTATTCTGAAAAAGACAAAGTGAAGCATACTAACTGAAAAAAACTGTAAAGTTTTTGTACTATGTATTTAATACTACGCTTCTATCTCACCAGTGCGTTTAGATAATAACTCCACGCCAACTCGTTAATTTCCGATGACAGCTAAGAATTATGTGCTAAAGTTCAAACTCAATTATTCCTCGACCTTTTGTATCCCAGTCTTCAGAGGTCAACTACCTAGTTAAATTTAATTTTTAAAAAAAAACCCATCAAAATATTAAACTTTAAGACAAAATTGGTACTAAATATTATGCTTTCCTGCATTGAAGATCGGAGCGATTAGTGAACATATAACTTTATTAGTTTCTTTATCTTAATCTGATATTTAAAAAATAAGAACTAAAATTAGTTAAGCTATCTGAAGGTTCAAAAGAGTGATCAACTTTGATCTGTAAAATTACAGACCACGAGAAAATAATATTAAAATTGCTTCCTTATTTGTAAGTCAAAATTAGTAAGCAAATTTATGACTGTTTCCTAATGGGGATTTTTCTATTCATTAATTAGATAGGAGTTTTTTTTTTTTTTAGAAAAATTCAATAGAAGCCTTAGTAATGTACAAAATGAAGAGGAATGAACACTAATTTTGTACGTCATTTTATAAAAAATTATTATCATAGATAAATTTCTAAATTTCAGATAGTTCAAAATTTTAAAATGAAAGTATATTTAAGGAAGATTATTCAAATGCCAATTATTTTTCAAAATATATTATTGAACATTTTTTTCAGAAGAAAAAAAGGAATTAAAATGTTTAATTGTGCAAAAGAAAATAAATTTAAAAAATAAAAGATAATAAAGAATTAAATTTTATAAGAACTTATGAATTTTATAAGAGAAGTCTGTTTTCCGTCTCTTCTTTAATTTTTTTAGATATTTTTTGGATTTACATTTACTCTATATTTCTGAAATTAATTATTAAATAATTGATTACACAGAAATTTGCATTTTCACATATATTAAAAAAAACCTTTCAAGGCAAAAACTTTTAAAAAATGAATAAATTCTTCTATAAGTTTTCCTCAAAAATAATATATATAATTTAATCACCATTTTATCTTTCATAATTATTTTAACAAAAAAAAAAAAAGGATAAAAACTTTTCTAGGAAAAAATCACTGGATTAGCCTGAAGTTCTTATTATATCAACTTTTTCCATTTTCGTCCATTTAACAGCATGATTCTAAAAAATTGTAAAAAAAACTTCAAACTTGAAAAATTCCTAAACGGCGAAAGCTGAACAACAGAAATAAACACTGAGATAGAAATCAACAGGTCTTTTTGAAACAAACTTGCATAATCCGACCCACCACTCACTCGTAAGAATTTCAAGTCAGTTGCACAATGTAAGCACATCCCCTCAGGAGTGCATGCTTGTGTAAAGCTAAGAAATCACTTTTATCCTCTGTCACCCCTCTCTCCTCCCCTAACTCCGCAAGCGAATTTCGCCCAAAAGAATTGAGTGGGCAGTACGAAAAAGCTAAAAGAGGAGAAATACGAGCTAAAAGAAAAGAGACAGACAGAAGAAAAAAAGAAATATGGAGATTGAAATCAGGCGATCGGTCCACTAAGAATAATGAAAACGAGTGAGAGAACGAAAAAAAGTCATTCACTGCGATAATTGAATCACGGGAAAAAGATCCAGCCTGTATCTGTAACGAGCATTGGCTCCGCCTTCAAGCGTGCGGGTTGAAATGAGATTGCAACCCGAATGCAGCAAGGTTCACCATTGCATGGCAGGAATACACTATAATAGGGTTAAGAACTGGAGATGAATAAGCGGTGTGTGTGTCACAACGTGTTGGGAAGCTCGTTAAGATTATTTATACGCTGAGACAGATATTTCTTACTAGAAGTTTGATGGTATGATAAGAATGAAAAGATTAGAAGGAAATTAAAATAAAAATGGAAGTGATGCGTTTTTAAAGGAGAGATGTTGTGATAACCGAATGTAAACTATGATTAAAAATTTTAGGTTGGTGCTTTATGTTAGATGAATTATATAAGCGATCAGATAAAATAAATAAATTATATACGATAAATTTTATCATTTTGTAATTGCATGAATTATATAGAGCTAATCTCACTGTAACAGATGAATAACTGTGGTTAACAATTCCAAGTCCGTTTTGAAGTAACGCAACGACTATTAGATTACATTTAATCAAATAGTACGAGTAATTAAACGATTAATTATTTCTAAACTTATTATTCGTTCTTTGATTAGGTTTAATCGAAATACTAATAATAGGTTTGAAACAATTACAATAAAGACTTTAATTTGATTTAGGATGCATTCGTCAAAATACATTATATCGATTATATTTTAAACACTTATAGCTCGTGTTTGATTATAAGTTTAAAGCACAATGAGAAAAAAAGGCACTCGCCTATATCCTGATAGTGTATTATATGAGTGCCTTGGGATGCAATTTGTCGGCGGAGAATCACATATAGAATATGATTAAATGATATTATACCTTAAGCAAAACGGCCCCTTCCACATATCTTTTTGCGCTTATAAGAAATCCACCTTGGCAATTCAAAGACAAAAAAATAAGTAATGAAGTCAAAAGTGGGCAAATTTAAAAAAAAGAATCCTTTCATAGTTTTTTTTAAGGGACCACTTTTAATGAACTACCGATATTCAAGGATCATTTTCGAAGAGATGATATAATTTTGAACTAAGATGAGACTAGAGCAAGCATCCCTGCAACGAACTCCAAAGAAGGGGGAATTTGTCGTCATAGATATTCTTGACGTCATCAGACCTACATACATGAAGGATAAGAAGTCGTCCTAGCAGATCTGAATCCCCCAGAAATAATAATTTATCTTCTCCTCAAGACCATAACTGGGAATCTGAATGACTTTGGAAAACGGAAATACTAAATAAAATAATATTCTATAAGTATTACATTACAATATTGTTATTTAGCACTTTTTCAAAATAAGATCTGGCAAGTCAACTTCCGCCATTCCTGATCATATGCAAGTTTAACTCTAATAATTTAATTATAAAAAAATATTTTTATTTATCCTATTTATTTGTTTAATACAAAAATGCATTAGTATTTTTAACATTCATGTAATAAAATAAATATAAATACTTTATGTTTTATTAAATAAAATTTAATAGAACTATTTATTTATAGAATATTAGAATAGAATTATTTATTTAACATAAAACTATGCATTGTAATTTATTTTTTTAGAAATATAGTCACATGAATATTTTTATTTTTAAATAATAATTATTAAAATTTATATTAATAATTATGCATGTTAAAATTTGCACAGAAATCAAATTAATTTTTTTAGTTTCAAAATTAAAGTAAAATTAGTATAGCACTTTTTAAACACCATTCGTTTAACATCCCTGGTTTTATAGTCTAATTAACCTATTGGATAAAGCGGAACTAGGCAGATCATTGGTAGAATTAGTTTTCAAACCTGAAACCATCGAGGTACTAAAGCGTTTTCATTCAGGCCACTGCGATCCCATTGCATGATAAGAATTCACTATAATACGATTCAGATCAGGAAAGAGAGCCTGTTAAGAGGATTAATCAGACAATAAAAAATAACTAGATTTTACTGCAACTTTTTACGATAACTGAGATTTTCTTTGAATTTAAAAAATTTTAATTCAACCTTTTATTTCATATATTTTTTCACCTTATTTGTATAAATTATACATAGTTCATTATATGGTGAAGAAAATTATTATTCAAATAACTGAAAAATTATTTGAATAATAATTGTTGTCCCCGAGTTCATAACACAACAGAAATACGCTATAATAAGCAGGTTAGAGAATAGGGGTGAATTAGTGTTGTACGCATTTGCATACAAATGGATCTTAATACGCACAGGGGAATATAGCTGCAAATGAAAAAGTTTAACTAGTGGAAGTGATCTCGCTGAACTTTCTTGCATGTTCACTAACAAATATGTATTATTGTACAAATATGTAATATGTACCATTGACAAGTGATAATTAGAAATAGTCTATTAGTATGCGATCTTTCGCGATTAACCATTCCTATGCGATTAATACAAAAGCACCAAAAAATTAATGGTGTATTTTAGACATCCTTCTTCCAACTGATTAAAACCAATATTTGAAATAATTCTATTATTGTTCTCACAAAACCGTATACCAGATTTCACACACACACACACACGTTTGTTGTTGCATTTATGAGTTATGTTAAGCATGCTTATGAAAGTACAGAACCATAGAAAGTCACCATCTTGAGGAATTTGTTCAAAATGTCTTCCGTATCTGTTTAAATTTCTTACGGATTTAAGTGTTAAATTTGTGTGCTGTGCCAAGTTTTATCTATCTAGCTCTCATCTTTTTGTAGTTATCTTGTTAACTCATTTTCGGACGGTGGCTAAACAGACTTTCTCTGAATAGATTTCGTTCAAAATGTGCTAAAAATATATAGCTTTGGAACAGAGATCATATAAATATTTCATCCGTCTAGCTGAAAGAGTGTTTGAGTAATCATATTCACAGAAAGACATCATTTCAAAAGTGAATTTTTCAGATTCAATGAGGTTTGAAAGTGAAGATTGGTCGAAATCTCAAGTTCGAATTTCTTTGTTTATAATCTTACTCTTTACATAGTTCATACAATAGAAAGTATAATCTTACTCTTTACATAGTTCATACAATAAAGCAATATTCTAGAAAAATAAAGGGGAAGAACAAGATTGGAAAAAGAAAAAAATCCCAATGATTTTATATGTGAAATGAGACAAGAAATCCATTGATATGTAGTAGCCGTCACCAAATAAGCTCTATAATTAGATTAAAATGTTAATCCAATTGCAGTGTATGCTTGTTTTCTTTTTGGTTTAGCTGTTTTCATCTTACTTAATATAGTGTACCAATGTTACTCACGATATACTAGAAGCATTGATCATCTTGTTAAAAATGAATAATTATAGTTGAAATTCGAGAACTGCAAAGTTGGTAATTAATCACTGCATGACAGAAATGCTTTGTGATAAGCCTTTGAGATAAATAAGCATTGTATGTCAACATGTGTTGAAGAGTACATTAGGGATTGTCATGTATTGAAACAAATGTTTCTTGTTTGAGACCTGATATTATAGATTGTAAAAGATTAAGAAATATAATAGCTTAAAATGATAAGATTTTATTTTCTACTAACTAGTACTCGGCACGTTGCTGCCGCAGAAGAAATAATTTTGGAAATATCTTTTGAAATAGCTATCTTGTTTAATTAGAAATGATAGAAAGAATGATATTTTCTTGCGAAAAATGAATACATTCACTGAAATTTAATGATATATAAAGGAGAAGTACAAATTACATTTATTCTTCTTTTTTTTTACTTTATTATTTTAATGCTTTAGAGTAGACAATATTTTTTGATTTCTGTCTTCAGCAAAAACAAATCAATTTCTTGGCTGTCCGACTCGTGAGCAGCTAATATACAACTGGCCATGTGAAAAACATGGATTTTCGAGGCTCAATCCGCACACATGAAGTGATTGACCTTGCGCATTGTTGATGGTCATCGAGAATACAAGTCGAATGGGAAACTGCAGTCGTTTGAAATCAAAAGGCATGTCGATGGGAATAATGGGAATGCTTGGAATGAATACATTTTCTCCATTCGACTTTCCTTTAAGAATAGTTGCTACGGTTTTTGCATGTTGGTCTGATTGTGATGCGCGTGATCTATCAGCACAAAAACGTTGTCTTCCGATTCTTGCCGCAAGCTGATATTGAGATTCTGAAGCAAGTGAATTTGTAATATGTAAACAATCTGCTTCATTGCTCGCTTCGCTCCTCGTTTAATATGGAAGCTCGAATTTTCTTATTTCTACGTGCTGCACTGATATATCCACTAAGTGACGAAAGTTTGGGAAGTATATTTTTTTACGAAGCAATTAACACGATGTGCGCTTGCATAATTGAAATATCGTTTGACGATTCAATGAATAAATGGAAAAATTACTGTTTGCACCGGAAAATTTCCATTATATATAACCTACCACGACCGTCATCGATAATAATAATTCGATTTTGTATGTGTGAGATAAACTCTATGTAATATGTGAAGTTCGTCGCAGCCAAAATATTGTGTCTGTTCGATGACAATATCTTGTGTAGACGACTATTCATCAACAAAAAGAAAAAAATTAGCACTTGCTCTAAACATTTTCGATTTCATTTAACTTACATTGATCGGCATTGATGATAACAATTTTATTTTGTTTGATATATGTGCAATTAACTCCGAATGACATGTGCCGTTTGTCGTTTACTGTTTGTCACTTTTAAAATAATGCTAAACAATAAAAACATTTGAAAAGGTTTATTTGTAAATTTTATTGTGTTCAAAATCAATGCTAATAATTCTACTATGCCTATAATCTACGCAAGCAATAAATTTACAAAGTTTTATCACAATCAGATAAACAGTACGGCAGAGCGGAATTATGGAATTACCAAATTATGTTGTGTTTAGAACCGATATTTATAAACACTGTTGCTTTCATTTAGAATCTATCATAAATTAAAATAGTAAAAATAAAAGCCTTTTAAATTTAAAATAATTTAATATCGCTGAAGAAATAATTAAAAATTTATTTTTACAATATTTTATAAATAAAATTTAACATAATTATGTAATAAAAGTCCAAAATGATCCTCAAATGGTTGAAAATTTCAATTTATTATTAAAAATAGATAGCTATTTAAAAAATTTTATCATTTATGCATGTTAGTGAAATATTTATGTAATGAAATTATATAAATACATAATATTACAGAATATAATTTAGTTCACATAATTATATAATGAACCCTAAATGAAGATATAAACAACGAATTATGTCTTTTTATCCTAGTGACTTTTTTCTATTATTGATTTGATTTCTTGCAATCATGCAATTCAAAGGATACACATACTAGGCTTCTGAAGATTTCTAACCTAACGAACAAGAAATGGCAAAAACAAAAGTTGCACGATTTTATGTAAATAAAATTCCTGATAAGTCAAAACTATCACAAGATTGTAGATTAAATGCGCTCAGTAATCAGATTTAAAAAATAATCTTTTTATATGATACCAGTTTTTGTTCAGATAAATTATACATTGCTAAACAAAAAAAAGCTCGAAGGAACTAAATAAGAATTACAACATGAGCACATCTCAATTCCCCATTTAAGAGTATGTGATACGATTAACATTCGGGATTCTATTTTCAGATTAAAGGCATTTTATTATCTATCGGATTAAAGACCAAATTTGATTAAAGTTCCTTTTTTATCTATACCATCATTCAATCAATATTCAAATATCGAAGATGATCAATACCCATCCTACTTTTCTATTATAAACAGAAGACAGCAATGGCCTTATTGCGAGATCTCTACTTAGAGGTTGGACGACCTTAGGTTTGAACCTCGATCTCATCGAGGATCTACCGCGCAAGTGGTCTATTACCAGTTTAGACAAAATTTATGCAAGTTTGGAGATGTCTCTTATCTATATCTATACTTATAATAAAGCTCAATGTGTGTGTGTGTGTGTGTGTGTGTGTGTGTGTGTGTGTGTGTGTGTTGGCGCTCTACAGGCCAGACCATTCAACCTACAGCTACCAAATTTGGCACCTGTATACCTTGGAGGCCGGGAATGTGCACCTGGGGGTTATTTTTTCGAATTTTTAACTAGAATTTTATTTATTTAAAAATTATGCGAAATTTTGACGTGTTTCTGCTATAACTTCCGAAAATATTACCGCACAAAAATGATTTTTACATGAAGTTAAAGATCAAAAATTTATCTTTTATATGATACCAATGTTTTAACCTTAAAATTAAATTTCTATTTTTATTAAATTTTTAAATAAATATTTTAATTATATTTTTCAACATTTTTTTTCGTACAAAATAAAAATAAAATTTAAGCTGCACGAGCACGTTTCGCATTCACGGGAAAAAAATTAGTTTTTTTTCAGTCTTGACATCACATTGATTAAAGCTCCAATTAAAAATAAATTAAATCTTTTTGGAAATGAAATCTGCAAAAATATAATTTTCGGCACATGTTTGTAGGAAATGAAACAAATATGAAATATTATTTTTTCTAAAAAATAAATTCAAGAAAAATTATTTTATGATCTTTTACACTCTCTATACAGGATGTTTATTTAGTTCCGGACCCATTTTGATGTTTAATGACTCATAAAATAATGAAGATATAAACAAACTTATGGCATTTATTGATGGAATAACTCATATATTTTCCTTTTCAGGTTTGAATATTTTTAATTTTGTAAATATCGCCTGCGACTATGGTTAATTTCAGATAATTTCATTTTCCAGTCTAAATATCTGTACTTTTATAAATATCGTCTGCTTATTAATTGCATTTTTCTCTCTTTTGTTTTTGGCAACTATTGAAATGTTATGTTTACTTTTGATGTGTTTGTTCTATGTAGTACTTTTGTATGTGATGTTTTATTCGAGCGGATATTAAGGAGAATGCATACACCACAAGAGAAAGCACAGATTTTATGGTGGTCATAGAGTCAATTTCCAATCAACTAAATCTCTGACTTTTAAGAGTTAATTTCCAATCACTTAAACTGACTGATTTATGAAAATTTGAATATCACTATTCAATAAAAAAAGGAGAATTTTAGATTTTGCATCGATTGCTCCAAAGAAAATACGCCAATCAGCGCGCAGGTTTCTCAAGATTAATTGGTCTAAGATTATGAAAATGTTGTTTTTTTAAATTTTTAACATTTAAAACTTCATAAATAAGTCTTAGTTGATAGTGGAAAATAGAAACATTCATTCATTTATTTAAAATTTGGTGTGTCCAGAATATTTCTCAGAATATGATACCTTACTGCATTAAATTTAGACTTCATAATGTTTGAAATATATTTATAGGCAGGAACAAAATATTATTATTGATTTCATTTCAATCCTTTTGAAAGCAAAACTAAAAATTGAATTTTATACTGAATCTAGAAATTTTTGTTGAATTATTGTTTGAGATATTACATAAATTATGAAAAATATTTTATAGTTAACATAAGACTTAAATACCGAGCGATTCTGTTTGCAATACTCACATTCAATAATAATAATAATTAATAAATAACAATAATGATGATAAATAAAATAAAACGCTTGGTTTTATTAAAAAATATCTTAATATTAATTGCAATTTCATCATTTACATTTTAAATTAAAGTTGAAGTTTTGCCGGTAATGACAACAAATTAACAAAATATATATAGTAAATTGAACGAAACGATCTAAACAGTATAAGTTTGGTATGACTATCAAAATTTGAAGATTAAAAATGTTTTGTTTGAGAATCCTTTAAGCGACCAGTTACTTAAAACATTTAATTGAAAATTGTAGCGAGCGGTAATACTGGCGAACCGGCTGGTCGCCAAAGGCGGCTAGTTACAACTAAATGATCTTTGGATCTTGTTACAACTAAATGATCTTTGGATCTTGTTACAACTAAATGAGATTTTAGCTTTCCTAAATTAAATCTTCCAAATTAGAAGTAAATGCTCTGCTGTCTGTTCAGCGTTATTTTTCAATGATTTCTTAATGAATATATGCTATGTAGTACATATAATGCGTAGTAGATCTTGTCAGAGAAGTGATGATAAATGAGTTGTAGCTAAAAATAAAAGGATTTGAATCGAAGGTCTAGACGAAAATTAAGGCGAAGAAAAATTTTATACTTTAAGAGAATAAAAAGACCTTGAAAAAACACTAATCAGTCGCGATAGTTGGCAATAAACCATTATCAATCAAATGGGATTTTCAATGCGGATTATATGAGACGTAACATGTTAGTATTTGTTAGGATTCATTACAAAGACTGATTCGGGTTGTTACCAATGAATGACTGTAATTGAAAATCTATTCGGTCCTCAGGAATTAACGATTTCCCAGTGCATGGCAGGAATGCACTTTAAGACCAGATGATGAATCACCGCGGTTTGTCGCAATGCATTGCGAAACTCGTTAGGATTAACTATCCAATGAGACAGTTCTCTTTTAGTGGCAACGTGATGATATGAGAAAAAGACGAAAAGTTTCGAAAGCTTAAAAAAACCTTAAATAAAAAAAGTTTAAAAACAAAATATCTATGAATCGGACATAATGAGATAAAAAAAAATGTGTGGATTCATAGTTGTTGATTGTAAACCATTAGAAGATTTGCTTTATCACAATATGTCTTGTGGTTGTAATTCAGAGTTTGAGTAAAAAGTCCAAATTAGTGTAACAGTTATTTATTTACCAGTTACATTACACATAGACAATTTATATACAAAAATTTAGAATAATTTTAAGATATATATATATAAGAGCATGGATTTAAAGCATGCAACACATGCTGTCGCTAGATCTGAACAGAACCATAGCTCCACAAGGCACCAGAGGGCGCTGTTCCTCAATTCATCATAGTCAGTTATGGTTTGTCAAGAGCGGCTACAGTCTTAAATAAAACTATATATATTTGATTTGCAACAAGCAAAGCATAGCTATTTCCGATAAGCAAAAATTAAAAATTCCCCATAATTTCCGGTTTATTTTATAAATTCTCCGTAAAATAATGTTCACATTATAAAAAATTAATGATATTATAAAGTCACTTAATTGGATGCAATTACGCCCTACTACAATATTTCTACTAAAAAAATTTATGGCAGAAGAGAAAAACATTACAGGAAATATTTCAATGCTGGATATTTATTTTTTTCATATAGAAAATATGCTCTAACGTATTTTTTATACGTATTCGCAAAAACGACATTGAGATTTTTATCTTGTTCTATTTCACGGATCAACAAAAACGACATGAACACAGGTTTTCAAAAAAGCTAATTAAAAATAAAAAATTCGAATAAGTATGGTTTAAAATACTCTATTTTTAAGGTGTTTATATTATTAAAATAAATGAGAATATCTAAAGACAATTCCAGTTAATTCTTGCCTTGGAATCATAGCATGTGACAGTCAATTGCACAGTCAACCACAAAATTCCGTTTATTATTTTAACCATTTAAATTACGTTAGTGATAATTATGATTATAACAATGAAACTATTATATTTCAAAACATTTGTCCCTCATAAACTGACAGTTTACTATTGTATGACATGAATGTAACGTAACAGGATTAAAGTACGGAAACAAATAAGAGGTATGTGTCATAAAGTGTAGATGAATCCATAAGAATTAGTTATGCGTCGAGACAGTTCTGTCTAGTCGAAGATGTCGTGAAATGATTCACGATGAAATGGTATGCACACTTAAAAATAATAAAAACTGAATAGAGCGTGAAGCAGAAAGGAATTAAAGTTTTAATAAATGAAGAAAAGAATTTATAATTGCTCAGAACATTTGACAATAAATCATTGGTTAACATAATGATTTGCAATAAAGATTTTGCATAATGCATTTAGTGCAGCAATATGATAATGTAAACTGTTACTCATTAGGAAAACTGATCTAATCAAGCATGCATTGTTTAGAATGCATGACTGAACTAATGGAAAAACTAATCATACCAAATTGGAAGCCAAACAAAATGTTGGTTAGTTTGAGCATAATGTCAGCAGAACTTAATTTCGGAACTTTTTACTAAGATTTAAGCATTCTTGATTCAAATCTAACTCAAAATGCTTTATCCTAAATACAAATAACCGGAGGTAGATTTAAAGATCTTGCAATCCTACACTTTATGAGGCCCCTCTTTTAATAAGATAGTCAATCAAGATCCAAATTTCAGAGTATTTTAACATGTTAATGATTTATTTTTGGTTAATAATTTTTATTTTATTATCTTAGTAAAAATATATTTTATTTATCTATTATAACTTCAAACTGCTTAGCAGTCAACTTTGTACGCAATATTCTTGAAGCCAATATTTGGTTTTATATAAATTCTAGTAATGAAGTGAACGCAATGAAAAAAAAAATAGGAACTTGACCAATTATACTTGATAAAATATTAAAATTATCCTAATATTTTATGATTTATAGAATTTTTTTTCACGAACTTATCCATTCGGAAACCAGAAAATTTTGGAATTTATAATCAAGTTCTTGAAGCCCCTGAAAACTGCTTTGCCTGTCTATTTGGAAATCCGATCCTACAAATAACCTTCACGAAGTCTACATCGAATATTTAAAACAAACACAAAGAGATTATTCATAGTGGCACCAGAAGCGCCATTTTTATTCGTCTAGCAGGAAATTCGAAAAAACGACATCTTCCAGATGTGCAAACACATTTCCTAACTTGCATTAGTTTAGCATAAATAACTTTTAATTTTAAAGTATTTTTTTCTCCCCAATATTGCGACTTCCCAACAGTCTTAGAGGTCAATATTGAGGAATATAAAGCGGAGAAAATTAATGGGCTCTCTGATTCTGTTCTCAGCCAAAAATTAATTAAAAACTGGTAAAGTAACGTGTGATTTAGCGATGCAAGGCTTTTTGCCTTTGGGATGAATTTAAAATTTATTCCGCTTTCATTCCAGACGAAAATAAAGATGTGAATTAAATCCTTTGCAAATTGTCCAAGTAACCCATTTTGCATACTTGATCTAGGACACACTTGCTCCGAGACCATTTCTATCAACAGATGATCAAATCCTTTCCTTTCATTGTGAGACATCGATATATGTCGCACCAGATGAAATTTGAGTCATCAATCACTATTATAAGCATAGCATATTAATTGCTGCTACCCTACTAAAATTTCTGGAAAGAATAATTTTCCCATAGATGTAACAATTTTTATAAGAGTCTTGAGTTCAGCAAAAAAGAGATTACTCATAATACTCCGAACAATTGCTTGGTAATTATGAGACTGTTAATCAAATTTTGTAATAAAAACCCGAAGAAAGAAAGCAAAATTAAAAAGCAGAAAATAGACTGCGGGCTGCATAAATAACTGAACCGTAACTCTTTAATTATGATTCCAATCGAAATTCCGGACACAGAGATCAGGAAATATCGAATTTCATATTCTCCCCAACAAAAGCCGAAAACTCGTTTTAAATTTAAATTGCATGATAATGACTGAAAGGCCATTACGCCGGGCAACCTAATCAGCGTGCTCATCTTTAATGGAAGAAGTCACATTATCCATATAGAACGCGCATCTCCAATAATCAAAAAGAAAAGCGAAGGGTAAGAGAAGAAAAAATAAAGGGGGAAAAACTTTTAAAGTAAAAGGTTGAAATGAGTTTAAAGAGCAGGGTAATTGCGGTTGCAGCGGAAACATTTATAATTAAAAAATGACACGAGTTTTAGAATTAAAGCTTGGAGGAAACAAGCAGCCAATTACGAATTGAGTGCATTGCTAATGTGCAGAGAGCCATTTTAGAAGTTAATCTCGCGCTCTCTTTTTTGCTGCTTACGCTCATGCTCTGAGAGGCGGACTTTGCGATGACAGGGCTGCCATAACCCTCACTCTATCGCCAATTGGTTGAAAACTGTATGAGAAACAGATTTTTGTTTTTCCCATACGACAAATCTCTATTTTATCATCTCAAAGGCTTTTACAAACTAATGCATAATAGAGAAAGGAATGGAATAGTGTTTAGAGACAAATTTTACCGTTTTTAAATGAAGCGGACATTTGATCATTTTAATGCGATAACTGAACTCTACATAAGCTTCCACGCAATAGTTGTTGACGATGAATTTAAATTTCTCAAAACTTCATACGCCGCAGATTTCTGGTCTTTCAGGGTTTCGAACCCACGATCCGCCATTTCTAAGGTGTAGGTTCCACGTTTTGGCTGACACATCTCAATACTGTTTTAATTAATTCCAGTTTCCAATTATACGCATAGTAAATTATTTTTTTTAGTTACAAAAAAAGACGTTACCCAGAGAAAAGGATTAATTACCAAATCTTTTACTTATAATAAACAACGTTTTTGAGTCAGATAAAATGTAGACATAATAAAATATATGAATGTAGTAGACAAGTAATCGAAGGCAAACGATTAATTGGTTGATTGAATGCAGTAATTGTAATCTTTAGCAACATCAGCTGTCATTAATACATTTGTTTGTATTTCCATTCAGTCGTGCAAAATGATTACGTCTTATAGCATATAGAAAACGAGAAATAAAAAGGATAGGCATAAAAATTGTAAACAATGCTCTAAAAATGACCAGCTAATTCCAAAACACAGATTGAACCACTATGCTCCTCCTGCCTTTAATAGGTACAATTTAGCCAACGGTGGCTCTTGCGCCAAAATATCCTCCAAGAAATTATGTATCCAAAATTACTTGAATAATAAGATTTTTTTCCTACATATAAAGATGAAATTTTGAACCCAAGAAGAATAGTACTTTCATGCTCAAGAATGATAAAAACGAAAATATTCCTTATTTTCTTTTAAAAAGTAATAAAATGGTAATCATGCATACCTTTTTGTTTTGTTTCGAAGCAATAATTTTAAATTGTATTACGTAGATACTAGAAGGCTTACCTATCATACCTAAGGATACCTATCAGAATCTTTAACATGATAATTAAAAATTAAAAATCCCTTTTTGCTAGCGTTTGAATTAAAATAAAAAGATGGAAAATAGAAGGAAAAATAAAAAATATATATAAATTAACATATATCTTCAGCATGCAGTTTAAAATGAACAGTTAAACATAAGAGAAAGAAATGAACGTGTTCAATCCAAAGTAAAAAAACATATTTCTACTTTACACAGTTTCATTTATGTTTTAGAAGCAGCAGTATTTGCGCATTCTAAATGCAATGGTTTTCATTCCCTAAAAACATCTTTTTTTTCTAATGATTTTAATAATGAAAGATCTGTTTCATTAAACTTAACTTTAGATTTAATTATTTTTGAATGTCCTTAAACGTATTCAAATTGTGACCTCTATAACAAAAATAATTGTGCTACATATATTGTTTCTTCCTATTTCATAGACGATATTTTAAAACAAGAAAATTTGATTAATTCCTTTTAACTGCATATCAAAAATATATTTCTATTTCTGTTTTCTTATATTAGTGTCACGATTTATTTCTTTGATTCAAAAATGTTATGAAAACGCAAGTTTACATTTCAGAGTATGATAAGTTCATTATTTTGAATAAGCATAGGTTCATGTTGTACTCCTTAAAGATTTTTTTTCTTTTTTTTCTTTCTGTTATCGTATAACATTCAAGTTATATTCTGCATCAGATGGAATTTATAAATAACAATAAATTGTATTAAAAAATAATCCGATGCAAAAAAGTGATTGATTGAAAAGTACTAATTAGAGTCTTTCACAACAATGACTATTATTACGTAATAGCAATAAGTCACTGTTAACAGATATCAAAAAATCTTCAGCATCTTTTTTTAATGAAGCTTATTAGATGAAGTATTTTTATAACAAATCTTTAAAACACGAAATTGGTTAGTGATTCAGTTTGTTACCTTAGATATGCTCTGCAATTTTAATTTTTTAAACAGTGAAAGAGAATATAATAAATGTTATTTTCATGGTGATACAAACGATTTACAAATCAAGGTGATAATAATAAATAAAAAAAATAATTTTAAAACCATGCTTTTTTCAATGTTCCAAAAATTCATATTTGATCAAAAATAATAATAAATAATAATACTGCATATATGTATAGACGAATAGATTATTAAAAAGAAATGAATTCACGTCCTTTTTAATATTTTAAAAAGTAGAAATTATTTCTTTATCAAAAATTTAGATTTCAAAACAATGTCACATAATAAATTTAATAAAGGTTGAAAACAATACTATAAAGGAAATAAATATAAAAATATCATAATAAAAAGAATTCTTAAGCATTTAACATTAAAATGCGATGTAAATGGGATTAACATTTAAATTAAAGAAAATTAGCATAAATATCATTTACAATATACGATATGAAAAATATTATATTATTAACTTCCAATTCTGATCAAATTAACAATAATATAACTTTTAAAGGAAAATCAAATCAGAAGTCAAAATTAGGAAGTGTGTTAACTCACGTTTTTTAAAAAGTTATTTTTAAAATAATGTGACTTTTCTTTTTCTTAATTTATATTGCTTTTTCCAATTTCAAAAGCATAAATAAAGTTCAAATCATAAATACAGTATAGCTAAAGATTTTTAATCAATAGATTTTCTTAAAAAAAATGAGATGCTTCTCTTATAAGTAGCCTCTTGAGACAGAACACAAATTCTTTTAATGAATGGGGCTTATGAGATATCTCATATTTTCCAAGCCAATTATTTCGCCAAGTAAAGAGAACATTTAGAAGACGGCAACCCACCTTTCAAATACTAATCAAAGTATCTTGTTCGTTAAAGGATGTCAGCAACCTTGAGACATGCATTCCATTATTAGTTAATTTATAAAGAATAGCGTCCCAAATTGTCTTTAAAATTCTTGTTCTTTTGATTACTTTGCATGGATTTTAAACCGATTTTTTTGTGCTTTTGTTTCTTTGATTCGTTACTTTTGCTTCGCTTTAAACATGTGTTCCGAGAGCCATTTAGGAACTCAGTAATTAGATTTCGAATTCAAATTGTTCCTTCAAATTTAATCTCTAATCTGTTTCCTTTTTGCTTGCGAATAGTAATTAATCGACGTTAATTCTTCAACGATATTTCTTTCATTTTAGAATATTTTTGAAGAAATGATCGAAAAGGGAAAAAAGAATATTTAGAATTGTGTTACGATCAATTTATTTCTTAGTTTCTGTTGTTCTTAAATATAATTTAGTTCAAAAATTGCTTTTTCTGGCAAACGATAAAAAATAATTTGCCAAACGATAATGAACGTCTTTGAAAGACATTTATAAAGAATTCTGAATATGTAATTTGGACAATTTTATTCAAATTTAGCGCATGAAATGCTAATATGGTGCTTTTTTTTTCTTTTAGAATAATAGACAAAGATGAATTTATGATGTGAAACAAAGCATTAAATCTTATCATTTGAGATGGTTAAAAGTCTGATGATAAGCTCGCAGTTAATGAACCTTTAACCAATTTTTACAATAGCATTTTCGTTTGCTTTTTTGCCTAACGATTTTGTAATTTAGGAGAAGCTGCTCAATATTCTTAAAGAAGGAATACAAAAATGAAAAAGAATAAAATATAGCGTTCTCTAACCATTAAGCGATACTCAAAAATTAAAAAAATAAACAACATTATTTTATAGTTAAATTACTAACTTATTGTTAAATACTTCGAACCTAAAGTGCGATGTATAAAGTTTCTTGTATTTGAAGAGCAGAACGGGAATTACTGGAGTTTAATTTAATTATACTAACGTCCCGTTTTAAAGCAATATTGGGGCTATTTTGGGACGGGTCTCGTAGTTTTGAACTGCGGTCAGATGACGAGAACGATACATGAGCTGGCAGGCCCACATTAAACTTCCACGCCACACCAGCGTGGTGATGTTGGGAACCGACGGTTTTGGCGTGCATCAGACCCGCTTACACGACGTTTGGTGTAATTGGGTGTCCAACCTGAAACCCTCCAGTTCCGAAACCGATACCTTACCATCAAATCACCTTGGCTCCGAGAATTAATATAGTCGACAAAAATTCCAGATGATGAACTCCAAACACTTTGATGAATCTCTAGGTTTTCGACATCTTTCAAAGAAAGAAAAAAGTTCTTAGATTTATTTCTGTCAATCGATCTATTTAAAACAAATCAGGTAAAAGAATAAAATTTGATATGGATTAATATTGGAATTATGGATTTATGGATTTATATTGAATCATGGAAGCTTGTAGGGTCCACGGTTCTAAAGTCTCGGGTTCAAGGTTGGAAGTTTCCAAATTCGAAACTTGATTTCATCAAAGGAGCATGTAGAAGAAACATCATGTAAGCTCATCTAGCACACTTT